>SJYX01001117.1:74425-90792 GCA_006410675.1 Oreotragus oreotragus | reverse complement strand
ATTTTCCACAGTTTATTGTGATCCACACAGTCAAAGGCTTTGACATAGTCACTAAAGCAGAAATAGATGTTTTTCTGGAACTCTCTTGCTTTTTCCATGATCCAGCGGATGTTAGCAATTTGATCTCTGGTTCCTCTGCCTTTTCTAAAACCAGCTCGAACATCAGGAAGTTCACGGTTCACGTACTGCTGAAGCCTGGCTTGGAGAATTTTGAGCATTACTTTACTAGCATGTGAGATGAGTGCAATTGTGCAGTAGTTTAAGCATTCTTTGGCATTGCCTTTCTTTGGAATTGGAATGAAAACTGACCTTTTCCAGTCCTGTGGCCACTGCTCAGTTTTCCAAATTTTCTGGCATATTGAGTGCAGCCCTTTCACAGCATCATCTTTCAGTATTTGAAACAGCTCAACTGGAACTCCACAGTGGCAAGTGCATGGTTCTCAGTCGCTTTGTCATGTTGAATTCAAGACCTCACTGAATGTAGCCTACCAGACTCTTCTTTCCATGGAATTTTCCAGACAAGAATACTGGAGTGGGTTTCTATTTCCTTCCCCAGGGAATCTTCCCAAGAAAGGGATCAAATCCACGTCACTTGCATCTCCTGAGTCTGCTGCATTGGCAGGCAGATTCTTTATCACTGTGCCACCTGGGAGCAGACATCTTATCTGATTTTAAGGGAAATCAGATATTAAGGGGATTTTAAAAGGGATTTAAAGGGGAAAGCTCTCAGTCTTTCTCCAAAAAAGATGATGTTAACTGTGGTTATTTTGTATTAATAGATATCTCTTACTAGGTTGAGAAAGTTCCTATTTCTAGTTTTCTTAATGATTTTTTTAAAATAAAGGGGTGTTGAATTTTTGTCAAATTTTTTCTATATCTATCAAGATGATTATGGTTTTTTCTTTATGCTATTAATATGTTGAATTATACTAACTGAATTTTGTATGCTGCATCAGCCTTGCATTTCTTGGATAAAACTCATTTGGTTATGGTCCATCATCCTTTTTATATGTTTCTGGGTTGTTTGCTAGTGATTTTGTTGAGATTTTTGCATCTGTTTTCCTGAGTTATCAGTCTGTTGTTTTCTTTTATTCTGTGTGTTTGGTTTTGGTAACTGCTGTCCTCTGGTAAGGCATTGGAAAGTATTCCTTCCTCTTCCTTTTGTTTGAAGAGCTTGCGAAGTAGTAGCATTAATTCCTTTATATATTTTTGCTAGAATTCACCAAGAAGGCTTTCAGATCTGTATTTTCCTTTGTAGTGACTTTTATAATTGCACATCTAATCTTTTTCTCTGTTATAGATCTATTTAGATTTTATATTTCATCTTGAGTTAGTTTTGGTGATTGGTGACTTTCAAAGAATTTTTCCATTTCATTTAAGTTATCAAATTTGTTGGCATATTGTTCATTGCAGGATTATTTTCTAAAGAAGATCAGCAAATTATTCCTAAGTATCAAAGATTATTTCTGCAGTCCACTAGTGAGGCATCTGCTGTAGCTCATGGGCAGGCTTTTTGATGGAGTCAAAAAGTTACACAGTTAGTCTACTAGCACAGTTAGTAGAATACTTGGTCCTTTGTTGATTTCTAAGCCCTCCTTGTTATAAGTCCTTGCTACTCTTCTCTGATCCTAGCCTCTCGCAGCCACTCGCTCATGCTGATGCCCCTCAGTATTCTGGGTGGAGTGAGAAAGAAGTGGATCTCTTAGCCAGTGTTCCAGGCAACTTAGGGAAGCTAGGCACTGAGTCACTGTGTTCTCACATTTGAAGTATTAAAGGCTGAAAGTTCTCTGTTGACATTGAACTGTACCAGCCTGGGGTAGGGGTAATGCAGGTACCATAAACCTGTTCATTTTATTTATTTTCACTGATTTTATTGGAGCATATTTGATTCGCAATGTTATGTTAGTTTCTTCGGAACAGCAAAGTGAATCAACCATATATATAAATACACCTCCTGTCTTCTAGACTCCATCCCACATAGGTCATTACAGAGCACCAAGTAGAGTTCCCTGTGCTATCCAATAGATTCTTATTAGTCATCTTTTATACAATATATGCTAGTGTGTATATGTGAATCTCAACCTCTCAATTTATCTCCCCTTCCCCTCTTGCTAACTATAGATTTAATATCTAATCTGTGACTCAATTTCTCTTTTGTAAATAGATTCATTCATATCATTGTTTTAGAATCCACATAAAAGCAATATCATATGATATTTGTCTTTCTCTCTCTGACTTACTTCACTCAGTATAACAGTCTCCAGTTACATCAGTGTTGCAACAAATGGCATTATTTAATTCTTTTTTGTGGCTGAATAATACCCCATGGTGTTTATATACCACATCTTTATCCATTCCTCTATCAATGGACGTTTAGGTTGCAATCCATGTTCTATTGTAAACAGTACTGCAATGAACACTGAGGTGCATGCATCCTTTCAATTTATGATTTTCTCTGGATATATGCCCAGGAGTGGAGTTGCTGGATCACTGTTGTTGTTATTCAGTTATCTAGTCATGTCTGTGGAGAAGGCAATGGCACCCCACTCCAGCATTCTTGCCTGAAAAATCCCATGGATGGAGGAGCCTGGTGGGCTGCAGTCCATGGGGTCGCTAAGAGTTGGACATGACTGAGCAACTTCACTTTCACTTTTCACTTTTATGCATTGGAGAAGGAAATGGCAACCCACTCCAGTGTTCTTGCCTGGAGAATCCGAGGGACGGGGGAGCCTCATGGGCTGCTGTCTATGGGGTCGCACAGAGTCGGACACGACTGAAGCGACTTAGCAGCAGTAGTCATGTCTGACTCTTTGCAACCCCAGTCCATGGAATCTGAAAGTTCTTGGTTCTCTTATGCTGAAGCCTAGCATGTAAGATTTAAGCATGACCTTACTAGCATGGGAGATGAGTGCAATTGCCCGATGGTTTGCACATTCTTTGGCATAACCCTTCTTGGGGATCGCTTCCCTGGTGGGTCAGATTGTACAGAATCTGCCTGCAATGTAGGAGACCCCAGTTCAGCCCCCAGGTAGGGGAGATCCCCCAGAGAAGGAAATGGCAATCCACTCCAGTATCTTGCCTGGAAAATTCCATGGACAAAGGAGTGGGGTGGGCTGCGGTCCATGGTATCTCAGAGATGGACATGACTGTGTGACTAACTTTTCTTGGGTATTGGGATGAGGATTGACCTTTTCCAGTCCTATGGCCACTGCTGTGTCTTCCAGATTTGCTGACTTTGATGGCATCATTCTTTAGGGATCTGAATAGCTCCATTGGAATTTCATCACATCTACTAGCTTTATTAACAGCAGTGCTTCTTAAGGTCCACTTGACTTCGCACTCCAGAATATCTGGCTCTGGGTGACTCACTACACCATCATAGTAATCTGGTTCATTAATATCTTTTTTATCCAGTTCTTCCATGTATTCTTTCCATCCCTTCTTGATCTCTTCAGTGTCTACTTGGTTTCTACCATTTTTATCCTTTATTGTGCCCATTTTTGGGTGGAATGTTCCTTTGATGTTTCCAGTTTTCCTGAAGGGGATCTCTAGTCTTTCCCATTTTGTTGTTTTCTTATATTATAAAGCATTGTTCACTGAAGGCCTTCTTGTCTCTGTATTTAATTGGATGTAACTTTCCCTCTCTCCCTTGCTTTTCACTTGTCTTCATTCTTTCACTATTTGTAAAGCCTTCTCAGATCATATGCTGGATCGTATGGTAGCTCTATTTTTAGTTTTTAAAGGGACCTCCATACTGTTCTCTGTAGTGGCTGTACCAGTTTGTACTCTGGCCAGCAGTGTAGCAGGGTTTTCTTTTTTCCACACCCTCTCCAGCTTTTGTTATTTGTACATTGTTTAATGATGGCCATTCTGACTGATGTGAGGTGATACCTCATTGTATGCTTTTGATTTGTATTTCTCTAGTAATCAGCGATGTTGCTTTCTTGGCCATCTGTATGTCTTCTTTGGAGAAGTGTCTATCCAGATCTTCCATCCACTTTTTTATTTGTTTTTTTTTTCTTTTTATATTGAGCTATATCAGCTGTTGTATATTTTGAAGACTAATCCCTTGTTGATCAATTAGTTTAGAAATATTTTCTCCTATTCTGTGGGCTTTATTTTCTTTCCTTTTTTTTTTTTTTTTTTGATGATTTCCTTTGAGCTGCAAAAGTTTTTAAGTTTTATTTAGGTCCCATTTTAAAAATTTTATTTTTGTTTCTATTTTCATTACTCTCCAAGGCAGATCAAATAAATTCTTCCTATGATTTATGTCAGAGAGTGTTATGCTTATGTTTTCCTCCAAGACTTTTACATTATCCAGTCTTACATTTAGATCTTTGGGCTTCCCTGATAGCTCAGTTGGTAAAGAATCCACCTGCAATGCAGGAGACCTTGGTTCATTTCCTGGGTTGGAAATATTCCCTGGAGAAGGGATAGGCTACCCACTCCAGTATTCTTGGGCTTCCCTTATGACTCAGCTGGTAAAGAATCCACTTGCAATGTGGGATTCCTGGGTTGGGAAGATCCCTTGGAGAAGGGAAAGGCTACCCACTCCAGTATTCTGGCTCAGAGAATTCCATGGAGTGTATAGTCCATAGAGTCACAAACAGTTGGACATGACTGAATGACTTTCACTTACATTTAGATCTTTAATACATTTTGAGTTTATTTTTTGTATGTGGTATTACAGAATGTTCTAATTTCATTCTTTTACTTATAGCTGTCCAGTTTTCCCAAGACCACTTATTAAAGAGACTATCTTTTAGTATATTTGTTGTACACCAAATATAATACACAGAGATAAACACAGGCTTATGTCTGGACTTCCTATCTTGTTCCATTGATCTATATATCTGGTTCTGTTCCAGTCCCATAGTGTTTTGACTGTAGCTTGTAGTATAGTTTGAAGTCAGGGAGCTTGATTCTTCCAGCTCTGTTTTTCTTTCTCAAGATCGCCTTGGCTATTCTGGGTCTTTTGTGTTTCCACAGAAATGGTAAATTGTTCTGTTCTGATTCTGTTAAAAATACTCCTGGTAATTTGAATGATTTCATTGAATCTGTAGATTTCTTTGGATAGTATAGTCATTTTGACAGTACTGATTCTTCCAATCCAAGAACGTGGTGTATCTCTCCATCTGTTTGCATCATCTTTGATTTCTTCATCAGATCTCCAGTTATACTGGGATGCCATGCTGAGACATTTTATGTTGTTCACAAAGGTGCCACTGCCCAGCCAGCCCCAGCCACCACCAGAGTCTGCACATGCACAGTACAGCCAGTGCCCAAAGCATCCACAGCCACCTTTACAATCTGCTTACCCTTCCCTCCCGTCCTCCTCCCTCCACCAAAGCTGTCATCTTACCCGCTTCAGTGAGTCTCTTCTGTGTTTTGTTGTTGTTGTTGTTGTTTGTTTGTTTGTTTCATTGATATGCTGGAACTTTTCTGCTGACCTACTGGACTCCCACAATACTCTCATTTGGGAATAGTTGTCAAAATTGGTGCACTGTGGGGAGATGACAGTGTAAAACTCCTATTTTGCCACCTTGCTGACATCATCTATACCAGTTTTAAAATGTTTTTATTAACCTTTAGAGTGGTAAAAATATAGTCTTTGCAATTGTTTACCTTTGACCTTGAATTTGGGCTTCCCTGGTGACTTAGACAGTAAAGAATCTGCCTGCAATGCAGGGGACAGGTTTGATCCCTGGGTCAGGAAGATCCCCTGGAAAAGGGAATGTCTACCCACTCCAGTTTCTTGTGTGAAGAATCCCATGGACAGAGGTCTGGCTGGCTATAGTTCGTGCATGTGTGTATGTGTGCTAAGTCATTTCAGTCATGTTTAACTCTTTGCTACACCGTGGACTGTAGCCCACCAGGCTTCTCTGTCCGTGGGATTCTCCAGGCAAGAATACTGAAATAGGTTGTCATGTCCTCCTCCAGGGGATCTTCCCAACCCAGGGATCAAACCTGCATCTCTTATGTTTCCTGCATTGACAGGCAGGTTCTTTACCACTAGGGCCACTTAGGAAGCTACAGTCCATAAGGTCACAAAGACTCAGACACCACTGAGCTTTTAAACATGCAAAAACACACAACTTTGAGTCCATCTTTTTTATTTTTTTTCAGTTGACAAATACTTTGCCCTCTTCCTGAGATTTTAGTTATCTGTGTAGTAAGTTTAGTTGTTAGATTTTATTTAATTCAAAACCATGCCTGAAATTTAATAAAGTGTCATTTGCTTTTAATCCAGGGGTTCTTTCTCACCACCCAGCGAGTGCCAAAGTTAGACCTTCCTCCAGCTGCTCCTATTGTGAAGGACAGTATAACTTCACAGGAGGTGTTAACAATTCTAAACATAGTGCTAAAGAAATTCATTTTACTCCTCTGCTGGGAGGTGCTGGTGGGGGTAGGGAACCAATTAACAAGGAGAAAGGGGGTAATTATTAAGTGCATAAAAGCTTCCCAAATCAAATTAGCACTTAAACACAGAGGCACATGGACTTTTCATCTTCATACATATTACATGTTCCCTTTTAAAAATGCTGCAATGTCCTCATACTGAGGAGATTTAATTTGTAATTTCAGAAGACTCCCATTATTACTAAAAGAGTAAAATCCTATTAGTAAATTCAGTAAAATGGTAAGTCTATGAAATTCAATACTGAGAATTATTTTTTTTTCTCGATTCATCTGTATGCATAAAAATATATTATAGGTTCTCCTCTTGAATATCTTTCTCTGGTTTTGGAAAATCCCTTCATAGAATATTTTAATATGAAGGCTCCTCTGATTATTTAGATAACTCTTTTCTCATTTGTCTGTGAGTACTATTTTATTGGTTTCCAAGGTGGCTCAGTGGTAAAGAATCTACTTGCAATGCAAAAGATGTGGGTTCAACCCCTGGGTTGGGAAGATGCCTTTGAGGAGGAAATGGCAACCCACTCCAGTACTGTTGCCTGGGAAATCCCATGAACAAAGGAGCCTGGGTGGGCTACAGTCGATGAGGTCGCAAAGAATTGGACATGACTATTCATATATGAAGGCCATTGACTGTCTATTTTATTACTATTTTATCTTGGGCCATCATTATAGAGGTCCTTGATAATTTTCCATCCTTCCTTAAATTTCTGTTCTTTACTGGATGATTTTAAGTCTACTTTATAGAGCAATTTCCCTACCTACCCCCAGAGTGCTTCGTTGTAGCTGGAAAATGCTTCCCCAATGATTGTTTCTAGTGCAACAAATTTAACTAATCTTTGCTGTTGACTTATTTTCTTCTATGCTTATAGCGAATGACTTCCTGTTGGATAAATGTGTGACACGACCTTTATTTGCTTTTTAGAGTTTTGGAAAGTCAGAGTTCTTCTCTGTGAAATTTAAATGCTTTCTCAGGACTTTTGGACTGTGTCAGTGACAACAGATATAGCTATCTAGTTAGAATGCTGCAAATTCTGAAAATCAGGTCTTGAGATTCTGTTGTTCTGTTTTTAATTATTTAAGTCATCCTAGACAAATTTTCATCTTTTTAATGATTAGTATCTGTGCACCCCTGGAATAAAAAATATTTGTAAAGAATGTAAATGCAAAGGATTTTTCTTACCAGGCTTCATCCACTTTACTGGTGTAGCTATATACTTTATCCTGATGTTTGGAGAAACACCTATTAACCACCCCCTACAGCATACTGGGGCTTCCCTGGTGGCTCAGCAGAAAAGAATTCACTTGAAGTGCAGGAGGAGCAAGAGACACAGGTTTGATCCCTGGGTTGGGAAGGTCCCCTGGAGGAGGGCTTAGCAACCCACTTCAATATTCTTGCCTGGAGAATCCCATGGACAGAGGGGCCTGGTGGGCTAAATAGTCCATGGGGTCGCAAAGAGTTGGACACGACTAAAGCAACTTGGCTGGAATGCATAGCATACTGACTGACTGCTAAGCTAGTCCTAGGCTCCCTTCTTTCCAATGCTGGTTTTTCCTGGAATGCCCCAGTGGTGAAAAAGAGAAAAAAAGTGTCATTTGCTTTTAATCCAGGGATTCTTTCTCACCACCCAGCGAGTGCCAAAGTTAGACCTTCCTCCAGCTGCTCCTATTGTGAAGGACAGTATAACTTCACAGGAGGTGTTAACAATTCTAAACATAGTGCTAAAGAAATTCATTTTACTCCTCTGCTGGGAGGTGCTGGTGGGGGTAGGGAACCAATTAACAAGGAGAAAGGGGGTAATTATTAAGTGCATAAAAGCTTCCCAAATCAAATTAGCACTTAAACACAGAGGCACATGGACTTTTCATCTTCATACATATTACATGTTCCCTTTTAAAAATGCTGCAATGTCCTCATACTGAGGAGATTTAATTTGTAATTTCAGAAGACTCCCATTATTACTAAAAGAGTAAAATCCTATTAGTAAATTCAGTAAAATGGTAAGTCTATGAAATTCAATACTGAGAATTATTTTTTTTTCTCGATTCATCTGTATGCATAAAAATATATTATAGGTTCTCCTCTTGAATATCTTTCTCTGGTTTTGGAAAATCCCTTCATAGAATATTTTAATATGAAGGCTCCTCTGATTATTTAGATAACTCTTTTCTCATTTGTCTGTGAGTACTATTTTATTGGTTTCCAAGGTGGCTCAGTGGTAAAGAATCTACTTGCAATGCAAAAGATGTGGGTTCAACCCCTGGGTTGGGAAGATGCCTTTGAGGAGGAAATGGCAACCCACTCCAGTACTGTTGCCTGGGAAATCCCATGAACAAAGGAGCCTGGGTGGGCTACAGTCGATGAGGTCGCAAAGAATTGGACATGACTATTCATATATGAAGGCCATTGACTGTCTATTTTATTACTATTTTATCTTGGGCCATCATTATAGAGGTCCTTGATAATTTTCCATCCTTCCTTAAATTTCTGTTCTTTACTGGATGATTTTAAGTCTACTTTATAGAGCAATTTCCCTACCTACCCCCAGAGTGCTTCGTTGTAGCTGGAAAATGCTTCCCCAATGATTGTTTCTAGTGCAACAAATTTAACTAATCTTTGCTGTTGACTTATTTTCTTCTATGCTTATAGCGAATGACTTCCTGTTGGATAAATGTGTGACACGACCTTTATTTGCTTTTTAGAGTTTTGGAAAGTCAGAGTTCTTCTCTGTGAAATTCAAATGCTTTCTCAGGACTTTTGGACTGTGTCAGTGACAACAGATATAGCTATCTAGTTAGAATGCTGCAAATTCCGAAAATCAGGTCTTGAGATTCTGTTGTTCTGTTTTTAATTATTTAAGTCATCCTAGACAAATTTTCATCTTTTTAATGATTAGTATCTGTGCACCCCTGGAATAAAAAATATTTGTAAAGAATGTAAATGCAAAGGATTTTTCTTACCAGGCTTCATCCACTTTACTGGTGTAGCTATATACTTTATCCTGATGTTTGGAGAAACACCTATTAACCACCCCCTACAGCATACTGGGGCTTCCCTGGTGGCTCAGCAGAAAAGAATTCACTTGAAGTGCAGGAGGAGCAAGAGACACAGGTTTGATCCCTGGGTTGGGAAGGTCCCCTGGAGGAGGGCTTAGCAACCCACTTCAATATTCTTGCCTGGAGAATCCCATGGACAGAGGGGCCTGGTGGGCTAAATAGTCCATGGGGTCGCAAAGAGTTGGACACAACTAAAGCAACTTGGCTGGAATGCATAGCATACTGACTGACTGCTAAGCTAGTCCTAGGCTCCCTTCTTTCCAATGCTGGTTTTTCCTGGGATGCCCCAGTGGTGAAAAAGAGAAAAGTGAAGAAAGAATGCATGTGCCACTGTGTGTAACTTTCCCTAGTTCCTGTTTTTCCCTCTGACCTACCTCCATATATCATTTGAAGGCTGGATTAACACCTGTCATCCTGCTCTCTCTTCCCAAACCATCCCTTTTCTTCACCCCATCACAAGCTCCCACCCAGTGTCTTAACACCTTGAGAGTCTCATGTATTAATTAGTTGGGAACCTTTCAACTGAAAGTTAAATGCCTTAAAGCCAACCCATAAACAATACCAGGTATTTCATTTACTGTCACAGAACTGAAAGGTCCAGAAGTATATGACTTACGGCCAGTTTGATCCATGTGCTCATATTCTGTCATTGAAAATCTACCTCTCTCCAAATCTATATTTTTATTACAGAAATCTTAAAATTTGGCTGTGGAACTTGGTTAAACAGGCTGTTTTCTTCTTTTTAACACACAAAGGGAAAAGAATTCACTTTCCCCTTGGTTATTATCCGACAAGCTCATTTGACCTCGCATATGCCAGAATCTCCATACTCACTGCTGAAAAGATGGATAAGATGTGTCTTTGGGTCATGGTTAAGTTGGATTTTTCAAATGCATTTTCTCTTATTTATACTTACTTAAGTTCTGCCTTGTTCCAAATATGATTTAAGGGAAAAGAAAAATTGTTGTGTATGGCAGTGGGCCTCAAAGTGCATCTTAAACTGTATTTTGTGTATTTTATAAGTTAAATAGATTTCTATAGATGGTCTGGCCAATGTCCAATCACCATTTTTAACATTTTCTCTAAGGGGCATGGGTCCCAAGTGAAAAATGATTTTTTGAGCACAATCTCATCAGACTTACAGGGAATTCCTTTCATGTCAATGGCTAACTGAATTTCACTGGGCATTCTATGTTTGATTTTCTTATTATAGTTGTACAAATGCCTTATTGAATAAGCATTTGGTCCCATTTTTCAAATCCAGATCCTTGATTTAGATGAATCATATTGTTCAGTTTTTTAGCTAGCTCATTACTTCAGAACTGAAACTTTATACATGTACAACAGTATTGACTAACTTCAGCTAATCTTCACATGCTTTTCTCCCTAAATATAAAATACATGAAATCATGTATTGCCCAGGTATCGTCAGGGCTCACCACTATGTGGAAATACAGAGTTTACATTAGAATTTATTCTCAATTTCTGCCTAGACGTTGTCTTCCCTACTCAAGCAGGAACTCAGCATTTCAGAAAATCCCCTTACCACTGCCACTCCACTACCCATTAAAATATTCTTGAGAATTTCCAGGGAGTATTCTCATATGGGTTCATAAAGCCTGTGTTCCCCTAGAGATCCATTTCTCCACCAGGTTTCTTGGTTTTAAGAGAGTAGGCTCTGAAGCTAAGGCTACCTGGGTTTGAAATGCTAGTATTTAGCCACATGATCTTGGGCAAGCTGATTAACTTCCTTAAACTTCAGCTTGTTAACTGGGAAGTGGAGATTGTTTTAAGACCTAATGCATTTGGGGTAGTTGGAGAGTGCCTGACGTGTTAAGTGTTCCATAAACATTTATATCTAATATTACCCGCAGTATCTTCTGCTGCTGCTTCTCTATTCTAAGGTTCTTGCCCTGGGTATTAAATATGTAATTCTCAAAATCTGAAAATCCAAGGATCATCAGAAGAGTCAATGCCATTGTGAACCTATCAGAGAAATGGAGAGTAAGCTCCTGCTTGCATTTGGTTCAAGTGCTTTTCTTGAAACATGTTAGAGTCAAGGTGGCTCAAGATCTCTTTTGTTTCTCATTTCTCCTTCAGGCTCTCATGAGTCAAAAGTTACCATTTTATGGGCACGCCTCACCTCAGGAAAATCAACCAGTAGGACCTGAAGCCTGAATGGAGAAAAAGGTAGGTCTAGTCTAAAATCCAGTCTAGTCATGTAACAACTTCAGTGACCTCCCTCTACTGGTCATTATGAACCTGCACATTGGAAGGAACCATCTTGTCTCTGGCACTTTCTACACATAACATCTTAATTTTAGCTATCTGTGTATTAAGTGAGTTAGTGGACTGAATTCATGTAGTTCAAGTCAAAACCTCTGCACTACACATTTCAGTATATTTTAATTTATCAATCCTACAGTGCATTCTACTTTTTTTTGCCTTCAGAAAAATGATATTTAAAAACAATTTAGTTAAGCCAAATAACCTGATTACTTCTAGAACAAAAGTAACAATTTAGTAAATACAATAAAGTAACAATTTAGTAAATACAATAAAGTAACAATTTAGTAAATACATTATAAAAAACTATTTAAATATTTTGTTGTAACTTTAGAATAACTTTTTGACTGTTTTACAATTTTATTTATTTTAAAATATTTTATCTATATTAAACTAGCTTTATGATATGCAATGTCTTATTTTAAAATTATTTTAAGACGACCAGAACAAACTGCTGCTGCTGCTGCTAAGTCACTTCAGTTGTGTCCGACTCTGTGTGACCCCAGAGACGGCAGCCCACCAATCTCCCCCGTCCCTGGGATTCTCCAGGCAAGAACACTGGAGTGGGTTGCCATTTCCTTCTCCAATGCACGGAAGTGAAAAGTGAAAGGGAAGTCGCTCAGTTGTGTCTGACTCGTAGCGACCCCATGGACTGCAGCCTACCAGGCTCAGGCAAGAGTACTGGAGTGGGGTGCCAACTAGACACACGTGAAATCTGTTTAGTGGGTAACTGGCTACTATTGAAAATAGTGTAGTGTCTTGATTATATAGGAGGACTGGGAATAGTTTACCTAGTTTGAATCCTGGGTCTACTGTACAGTAGTTGTACATCTTGGGCAAGTTACCTAACTTGTCTCCACTTTAGTTTTCTCATCTATAAAATGGAGATAATAAGGGTCCAGATGTCATAGGACTGTTGTGAAGATTAAAATAGTTACTATATATTAAGTGATTATAGTGCCAGTCACATAACAAGCACTCAAAAATAATCAGCTATTATTTACAGTGGACAAAAAGAAAATTATTTTGAGCTACTTACATGACATTTACTAAGCATCCAACTATGTGTCAGGAACCATGCCAGATTAAGGACTAGCAGACAAGGACTAAGACAAGATTCCTGCCCTCAGCAAACTAACAGTCTCATGTTCCAAAATCTTTAAATGATTGCCTCCATTAAATACTTCATTTCGGAGAATATCCATCAACCCAGCTTATCGAAGAGATGAATTTTGAAAAGAAAAAAAAGGTATCTCTTTAATACATGAAGAATCTTAAAAATGTATCTTCAAAAATTTTTCTTTGTTTTGTTCAAAATATTTCAATTTCAGATAAATATGGCTATTTAGATGAATAGCTTTAATGGGGACAAGTGTCTATAAGAGTTAATGCAGTTGCACAGAGAGCTCTGTGCTTTAATCCTCCTAGAATTCATTAAGTTAGTTTTAAAATTAGTCTTTTGAAGATAAACAATTTCCATTTTTAATGTATATTCACATTTATTTTGCATTTTAATCCTTCAAAGAATAGTAAGGGTTATTTAAACTTGAATGATATGGCCAAGTTTAAGAAACTAGGAACAATGTTTTTCTATCTTTTCATAGAAGGCATATTGTTTTCTTAAATTCATAATTCTTAAAAATGACACAAAATGGAAAATAATTTAGTTTTCTAATTATTGTTGAGAATTTATGAGAAAGAATTCTAATCAATCTCTTGGGGTTAAATAGAAGTGAATAGACAGGGTGCATACATAAGTTTTGAAAAGAAACTGACCTTGTGTCAGTCTCTCAACCTTTCTTTCTTAACAGATGAATGTCATTTGCTGTGTCAGTGGTTTGAAGTCAATAACCATTGATACTCTCCTTTGGGAACTTTTATGCTTACAAAGGCGATATTTTAGAATGAGGACACAGTCTGCTGATGAGGAAGTAAGTATCTAAAGATGATAGGAAGAAATTTTACTTTGAAGCTTTAAAATTCAAAGGAATTATTGCTGCTCTGTTCTTTTTAGTGGTTATTGAACAATAATGGGGCATAATTCCCAACTACACTGAAGGGGAAAAAAAAAAAAAGGTTATTTCCAAAAGGAAATTTAAAATGTTTGTGTTCTACAATACATCACACTTGCTCTCTTCAGAGAGCAATTTCAAAATGCTGACCCTGGTAAGAAACGTGGTAGAACAACACTTTTTCAAACGAGCCTGTTCTTTTATGTCAAAGTCAAAAAGATAGGCAGAAATTTAGTTTTCAGCACAGATACATTCTCAGATACAAAATGAGTTTTACTCTTGCATTGTACCTTGCCTTTGAAGTCCTTACTCTACTATTTGGTTGCTTGCTTTGCCTCTGCAGACTGTGAACACTGGCCTTCAGGGTAAGTTAAAGTCTGCTGCCATGTATGGCACCAAGTATTGGCCCTTTCATAAACACTTCTTTAATATTTTGTCCTCACATTTTTCCTAGTTTGTCATATAGTATATAGGAAGAGTCATGGAGAATTTGGATAGCTCCTCAATCTTTGATATTGAGGTCTTAGAGTATTGCCAGCATTTGGTGTTAAAGGCAACTGGACTAGACAATTGATGGGTAGACAACTGACCAGACAGGGTAATGTTGATTTTCATCATGAAATGTGAATACTAGTTCTAAGTTATCAGAGATGGTGGTGATTTCCAGCTGGGTAACAGGGACCTGGAAGTACAGCCTATTGGATATGAGTTTGCCTGCTTTGAGTTCTACTGTTACCTTTAGGTTTTATTAATATTATTATTTTGCCAAGGTGAAAATGATTCCTGTAGCTGAATATAAAGTTTGGTGGGTAATAGTTCTTCTTGCCCCTAAAAGTGCATGGTACACAGTTAGTGTTCAGATGGTTTCAGACTTGACCTCTTCCCCTAGAAAGATTTCCACTTAAATTGAAGCAAAATGGAATTTAAAAAAAAAAACTGATTAGATGACGCAGCTACAATATGCTCTGTAGCACCCTGTCAAAGCATTTGTCACACCATATTGTAAATTATCTTTTTATATGTCTGTCTTCCCCTCCAGACTGTGACCTTCTTAGAGCAGGGACTGTGCTTTACTACTGTTTCATCAGTGCCTGGCATAAGTTCTGTCATGCAGCAGACAGTTATTCTTCAGTGAGTGAATGAACAGAAAAAATGAAGAAAAATAAATGGATAGATAAGTAAACTTGAAGCTGATCACTTCAAGAGATATTTTGTTAATGTGGACTGTAGAGGTATCTCTAAATCTAATGAGAAAGCATGATGTTTCTCAATCTAATAAACAGTAAATGAACAATAAAATATGCATAGGGATTCTATAAGAACCAGTTTCTTGAACTCAGAAGAAACATATTATTGAAGAGCATGAATGTTTATGGTTTGCAGCCACTGTGTTTTTGAGATAGTGCAATCCTATCCAAAGTGAATATATTTTCCCCCTATTACCAGGGTTGCTTTCTGAGTTTGGTTATTATGAATCAACTCCACAGAATATGACTACCTGCAGAGAGGCTGATGAGATTGAGAGCCTAGATTAAGAAACCTTGGGTTAAATACATATCTGAGAAGCCAATCAGTATCATTCAGATCCCTAAGTACTGATTTTACATGAGCCTTGAATAGTATTATTCGTGTCTCTTATACACATCTTAGTAAATTCATTTTTTTTTTTTGCTAAATCCAGTGAAACTCCTTTCTCCACTTGATGCAAAATGTAGTATAGTGGTGGATTTTACTTGCTGGGTAATAAAAGAGAAAAAAGTGAATATGATGCTATAGAGGTTACACCAGTAAGGGAGGCATAACAAAAAAATGTCTAAGTACAACTGTGGCAAGAAGGGATGGTTGTTGTTCATTGATCAGTCACTCAGTCATGTCTAACTCTTTGTAATCCCAAGGATGCAGCATGCCAGGCTTCCCTGTCTTTCAGTATCTCCTGGAGTTTGCTCAAATTCATTTGCGTTGAATTGGTGATGCCATCCAACCATCTCATCCTCTGTTGCTCAATTCTTCTCCTGCCCTCACTCTTTTGGAGCACCAGAGTCTTTTCCAATGAGTCAGCTCTTCGCATCAGGTAGTCAGACTATTGGAGCTTCAGCTTCAGTCCTTCCAATGACTATTTAGAGTTAATTTCCTTTAGGATTTACTAGTTTGATCTCCTTGCTGTCCAAGAGACTCTCAAGAGTCTTCTCCAGGCCCATAGTTCAAAGGCATCAGTTCTTTGGTGCTCAGCCTTCTTTGGAAGAATACTGCAAAAATGCATTGTTGGGAAGATGGTAATTTTCATGGAAATTTTATGGGTGAGTAGGACTTTTGGGCTCCAAAATCACTGCAGATGGTGACTGCAGCCATAAAATTAAAAGATGCTTACTCCTTGGAAGAAAAGTTATGACCAACCTAGATAGTATATTCAAAAGCAGAGACATTACTTTGCTGACTAAGGTCCACCTAGTCAAGGCTATGGTTTTTCCTGTGGTCATGTATGGATGTGAGAGTTAAACTGTGAAGAAGGCTGAATGCCGAAGAATTGATGCTTTTGAACTGTGGTGTTGGAGAAGACTCTTGAGAGTCCCTTGGATGGCAAGGAGATCCCACCAG
>SJYX01001117.1:33043-73869 GCA_006410675.1 Oreotragus oreotragus | reverse complement strand
CTTCAGAATGGACTGGTTGGATCTCCTTGCAGTCCAAGGGACTCTCAAGAGTCTTCTCCAACACCACGGTTCGAAAGCTTCTAAGTCATTAGGATGTCTTAAACCCTTCCAAATTATATGACCTGAGAATATCAAATAAGTATTGCTTTTGATTTTTGTCCCTACATATTCCAGGAATCAGAGAAGGCAATGGCAACCCACTCCAGTACTCTTGCCTGAAAAATCCCATGGACGGAGGGGCCTGGTGGGCTGTAGTCCATGGGGTCGCTAGGAGTCGGACACGACTGAGTGACTTCACTTTCAATTTTCACTTTCCACTTTCATGCATTGGAGAAGGAAATGGCAACCCACTCCAGTGTTCTTGCCTGGAGAATTCCAGGGATGGGGGAGCCTGGTGGGCTGCCGTCTATTGGGTCACCTGTACAGAGTCGGACATGACTGACGTGACTTAGCAGTAGCAGCATTCCAGGAATAAAGGCAAAGACAGTTATACAAACAAGCCTGGGCAGCTTGCTAAAAGCAATTGTTCAATCAAACAATGACCATTGTTCAGGCACCCATATTTTATATTACATGCATCTCCTCAAAGATTGGAAAATGGATCTCTAATTTTCCCCCAAGAAAGTTCTGTTTGCAGTTTTGGCCTTCAGGGTATTAAGCTCAATATGTAAGCCAAACGTAAAAATACAGGAGGGTTTTTTGCTATTCTGCACTGTCCCAAAAAGAGTCTCTGGGTATCTAAGACTAGATTATACAAATATTTTTTAAAGGTACAGTCAATACAAGTAAGGAATTAGAGAAAATTAAAGATAAATTCAGCACTTTTAGCTTCTCTTGGTCTTGAATTTCCCAGATAATTGTCCAAATATTTGTTCCACGTTGGATAAGGAGATACAGCCATCATTTTGTTGAGACAAAAGCATCTTTGGATTTCTTTAGTTTATTTGTTAACGTATATTATCAGCATGAGCTGAATGGTGAAGCCATGCATATAATCCAGCCCCATGTATGGGTCAAAGCCACTAGCTTGTGACTATAGAATCCTTCTACTCAAGTCGACCAAACACAATGAATAAACAAGTGAACAAGAGCTGAGTAACTCAGCAAAAAGATATATAAATTCTGTGCAATAAATATGAATCTAGCATACCAGCTGGTGAGGAGCAGCATGAAACTAAAAATAATACTGTCGATCTTAAAACAGTGGGAGCCAAGACTTGCCAGTAAATATACACATTCAACTAACATTTATTGAGTGCCTACTGCACACTAGGGCCCATGTTAAGCACTTCTTATATATCATCTCCTTTCATCTTCACAAGAACCCAGCCAAATAAGAGTTATAGATTTCTTTCTTTTTTTTTTTTTTAAACAGAGGCAGAAACTGACATACCTCTGGGTTAAATGACAGGTTTCAAAGGCCTGGCAGCTGGTAAATCTAACCAGGTTTTGAATTAGGGTTTCCTGACTTTACTTAAGGTAGTTCCTCCCAGAAGCACACCCTGAGCCAAGTTTGATTCCAAGTGATTAAGAAGAAAGTGTTCCCAAGAGCAGCTAAGTAGGAAAGGGATGGGCAGGGAAACAGTACATGTGTGCTAAGTCACTTCAGTTGTGTCCAACTCTTTGCAACCCCATGGACTGTAGTCTGCCAGGCTCCTCAGTCCACAGGATTCTCTAGGTAAGAATACTGGAGTGGGTTGCTGTGCCCTTCTCCAGGGGATCTTCCAGATCCAGGAATGGAACCCATGTCTCCTGAACTGGCAGGCAGGATTTTTACTACCAGTGCCAGTGGGGAAGCCCAGGGAAACAGACAAGGGTGCAATTCTGGATGCAGCCTTAGACTGAGGTTCTGCTTTGAGGCAAATGCAGACTTTGTGCTCCCTCATCAGCTAGTCTGGCTGGCTAGGCCCTTCCCTCTCTGCAGAGCAGCTCTCTCAGGTAGCAGTACTTAGCAGCAGAGGAAGCAAAAGCAAGTGGAAGTTGGATGCAAAGAGCAGGTGAAAGAATGTCATCAGAGCTCACTCTAGACTCCAAGACATGTGCTTCCTCCTGAGTTGTGTTTGTGTAACTTTGGAATAAAGTTTTTTTCTCCCAAATTATGTAAACAAAAGTGTAACATAAAAAAAGCACCCAGGACTTCCCTGGTGGTCCAGTGATTAAGACTCTGGGCTTCTACTTCAGGGGGTACAGGTTTGATCCCTGGTTGGGGATCCACATGCCTCACTGTGGACCAACCCAAGAAGAGCTCTTCAAAGGGCATCTTCAAAGACTGTAGAGTTATATGCTTGGGGGAATTTCTTTAGTTCCAACAGGAAAAAAAAAAAATCACCCATATAAGACCTATGGCTTCAACAGTTTGTGTGAATGTGACATTTTCCCTTGAGCTTTCCTGGAAATGAAGGGAAAAGGAGACCATTTTTGTTATTGTTTTGTTTCCTCCCTCTCTTAATTTCACATTTTTGGAAGAAGGCTATATTTGGATGAGGGCTTCCTTTGTGGGTCAGATGGTAAAGAATCTGCCTGGGTTCAATCCCTGGATCTTCTGGGAAGGGAATGGCAACCCACTCTAGTATTCTTGCCTGGAAAATCCCATGGACAGAGGAACCTACAGGGCTACAGTCCATGTGGTTGCAAAGAGTCAGACATGGTGAACTTTCATTTCAATGAACCGCAGTTTGTTGGTGTAATAAGTCAAGCAAGACTAATTCTATTATTGTTTCTTAAGAAAAAATGCATTATCAGTACTGACATCTTGCTACATTTTTAAAAAGGCCTCTGTCATCCTTGCTTCCCTTCGTGTCTTTACTTCTACTGGGTATATAATTGTTCTGATCAATAGTGGAACCAATGACATTTATTTCAATGAGCTGTTTTAATACTTCTTTAGGATTGACCAACACTTTACCAGTCACTCCTGGGAGCATATCTGCTCCAAGACCCCTCTAGTAATCAGGAGATCTCATCATCTCTACCTCTTTTCTCCTGTTCCAGGTACCATTATGGGCTCTGAACTTGACCAGGCAGGAAAGAGTCTACCTATGTTTAACACCATGGTTGACCTTTACTGGCAACCAGAACTGTAACCAGTAAGATGTGAATCTTCCACTGAGAACAATAAAAGTGTTTGCTGAGAAGGACTAACCCCTCTCTAAGGTATGAGCCACATGCTCTGTTCCATTTAGCTAATCAAGTAGATTACGTAGAATGCTCCTAGGGTTTGAATGCTAACTTCCCACGCTTCTTCCCCAAGGACTGGGAGGAAGCCTCTGACTGTCTCACTTGTACCCTCATCTTCCCATGTAATCCCTGGCCTCCATCATTCATTGATCCTCGTGTCTGCTCATTGTATTTCTCAGGCTTGTCTGTGTCAGAAATGGGTACTTCATTCTGATTAGTCCTTGTTCTCCAGAGAATCCTCTCCTTCTGTAGTTGCTCAAAGTGCATGCTTTCCACAAAGTGCTGCATTTGGCTCTCCCAAATTCAACTTACACCATTCTTGGGTATAAAAACAAGAGGAAAGTTGGTTTTCTTCAACACACACTCTATTATCAGCCAACCAAAACCACCAGTTACACCAGAAATAGCTTCCTTCTCCTGCACTGTCCGTCTTCTGCCTGAGGCCCTCTGAGTGAAGTTTTGGGCGTGTGAGTGTGCACACTTACTCTCTGGCATCATTGTGCCCATGTGCCAGGAAGCATCCCATGGTTTTCTGCTCCCCCTCATCATGTGGACTTCGCAGAGGTCCTCTGTGCATGGGCAGGGCCCGACATTCAGGAAGTGTTCACGCATAGTTCCCTACATTATTGCTCCACATGGAAATGTAGACTGGAAATTGTAATCACATCTTGAGCCAATTATCAGAATCTCTGCCACATAAAGAGGAGAAATAGGGAGATAGACTGATTTCTTTTAATAATCAGTACAGTTAGTGAAATATAACCTGTCACTTACTACTAATCAAACATGAGTGCTTCGAAGTTTCTGTGACTTCAGAAAAGGCACTTACGCTTAATTTATAATCAGTTCCAGAAAAGTAAGTGACATTTCATAGATCAAATACAAGATAGCCAAACTAGGATACATTAACATCACATTTAGCTATATTTTTTAAATTATATGAAGCAATAAATTGAGATGGATTAGTAACCAGAGAGAAGCTGAGAAATGTTAGGCATCTGAAAAGACATTTATTATCACATATGCAATTGACTATCAAAAATACTGATTGCTTCCATTACAGAAGAAGCCAGATTCTGATAAAGGAGAGAAATATTTCATAAGCATTTTTTAAAAGGTACTAAAATATTGCATACCTCTTTCTGCTTTCAACTGTATAGAGAACTGAACTCTTATTCTCATATTAAAAGCTCTTTGTCACTCTCCTTCTATAAATCACTTCTCATTGCTTGAAATGTGGACCAATTCTGTAGGCTTATCCTCGGATTTTTTTCCCGAGGAATCAAAGAAGATTCAGGTATGATGCATAGAAAAAACTATAGAGGTAGAGTCTCTTAGTAAAAGAGGAAGCAATGGCAACCCACTCCAGTATTCTTGCCTGGAAAATCACACGGGCAGAGGAGCCGAGCGTGCTGGAGTCCATGGAGTTGCAGACAGTTGGACACAATTGCATGACTGAACACACAGCACACACTCTTAGCATAGAGATGGTTTGTAATTCAGAGGTAATTTCATAAAAAGAGAATCATGATAGTTAAACATCATACCACTGTGTTGTTTTTAATGTAGCATCTAAAATGATTTCAGTTGGATTTTGGAAGGAACCCATGCAAAAGGCAGACCTAAAACTAATTTTTTTCCTGAAAATAATATCAAGTAGATGTTGATTTGAAGGGATGGAGTATAGAAGTATATTGGGCACTGTCATCCATTTTGAATGTAGACATGATCAGACATGAACTGGTGCCAGGCAAAGATCTTTCTATGGCTGGTTCAAATCTTCTGTGCCTCTCCCTTTTGCTCAATCTTTAGATGTATCTCTGATTATTACCATCTTTTTATTTTTCAGTATTAACTGAGATTTCTGAGCTTCACTCTCTTTTTCCTAATTATAATTTCTCAAATATATGAACAGTTTCTGATTTCACAATGTCAGATAAAACCAAGTGAAACAAAAATGCTCGCTGTCTTAGTTGATCAAACTTCAGGCATCTAAGAGATGGTGAAAGGACAAAGATGATGATGAGATTCCTAAAGGATATGAAAATCAATGTCTTTGATTCTCCTAGGAAAAAGAAAAATAAAAAATTTTACTTGATGAAAAAGTACTGAGCCTTGGTCAGAGCCAAGACGTATGTGGCCTAACCCTAACCCTAATTCTTATTGCTTGCACAGATATCTGAGACCTGAATTTAAGCAGGAAATAAATTCCTTCTCATCAACAGTTGAAGGTAAAGTTATATCAGCAAGCCTTGGGTTTTTTTTAAAATTATCTATCTATCATCTACCTATCATGTGCATATTTTTGTTCATCATTCTGTAAGGAAAATTTTAAGATTTTAGAATGGGGAAAAAGGATCACTAGGGATCTATTCAGTGGAATGCCAGAGTTTTGGGATAGTCTGCTCTTAGAGGGATGTGAACCTTTGTCTTTCACTAGGCATTAGATTTTGTTAGAACTTTGACCACCTGATGCAAAGAGCCAACTCATTGGAAAAGACCCTGATGCTGGGAAAGATTGAGGGCAGGAGGAGAAGGGAGCAGCAGAGGACGAGATGATTGCATAGTATCACTAACTCAATAGACACGAATTTGAGCAAACTCTGGGAGATCGTGAAGAACAGGAAAGCCTGGCATACTGAAGGCCATGGGGTCACAAAGACCAACTCATTGGAAAAGACCCTGATGCTGGGAAAGATTGAGGGCAGGAGGAGAAGGGAGCAGCAGAGGACGAGATGATTGCATAGTATCACTAACTCAATAGACACGAATTTGAGCAAACTCTGGGAGATCGTGAAGAACAGGAAAGCCTGGCATACTGAAGTCCATGGGGTCACAAAGAGTCAGACATGACTTAGCAACTGAACAACATCAGGCTGTTATACAACACTGAAGAAAAAGACTAGTAGAAATGGAAATTATCCAACGCAAATATTTCCTCTTGGCTTTGCAAAGGATTCCTGTTCATGGCAGTGCAAATGAATTTTGTCCAGTAGAGAATATAAATTAGATCCACATCATTAGAACCAGTTCTAACAACTTACCTGTTCCTTTATTAGTGTGTCAAAAACATTTTTGACATGTGTTCATTTTATATATATATGAGTCATAATTTTATATTTGTTGGAAGACTCATAATCATACTCAATAAGGGTCTTCTTTTCCCTTTTAGAGTTAAAAGGATTCTGGAGAGAGTGCCATCATGCCAGTAGGCGCAGAATCTCTTGGTACCACTGTGGAATACTTTTGCAGAATACCAGAAAGATTTGGGATATGGTTAGGTGACTTCCCTCATGGCTCAGATGGTAAAGTGTCTGTCTACAATGCGGGAGACCCGGGTTCGATCCCTGGGTCGGGAAGATCCACTGGAGAAGGTAATGGCAACCCACTCCAGTACTATTGCCTGGAAAATCCCATGAACAGGGGAGCCTGGTAGGCTACAGTCCATGGGGGTGCAAAGAGTCGGACACAACTGAGCAACTTCACTTCACTTAGGTGTGAAGAGGGCTGACGGCATTGTGATAATAAGAACAAAGAGCCAGCTGTCTTCTCGACATACTCATGTTTCTAGGTCTTCACTCCACAGATATGCTTCTGGGGGAAAGGGACAGAGGAGAGAGAGAATTTCTTTCCTGAAACTTTTCTCTTACCCTTTGTTTCTTGACTTACTATTTCGAACGCATCGTTATTTGTTTTGCTTTCTTCCTGGAAGAAATCTCACAGAGTGCCTGCAGTTTATACAGCAGATACATTTATTTTGGCATGCTGTCATTTTCATTTCTTTCCAGAGAAAATAATTTCAAAATACTTTGTCAGTAAAAATTTTGTACATCTGTCTTTCTAGAATATATATCATGTCATCCACTATTCCTTCACTCACTTAAACCCTATGATTAACCAGAAACCTTAGTTGATTTTAAAAATTTCTTACTGAATGTTATAGTGCTTTCCTATAAGCTACCGGGGCAGATCCTGGGCAAGCCTGAGAACCATGAATAAGATGCAGGCTATGATTAGGGAACAAGAGCAGCAAAATTCAACTGAAAGTTGTAGGATTAGTAACAGACTGGCTCAGTGATTCCCAAGTAGAGGTTGTGGTTGTAGACTGAGTGAGAAGACAGACTTGCAACAGAGAGTGCATGTCGAACATGCCTAGTCAACTCAGCCTGCCGCTGAAACACTGTTCATCTCTTTCCTTCTCTGGAAGTTGTCATCAACTGATGCTGCTGCTGCTGCTAAGTTGCTTCAGTTGTGTCTGACTCTGTGCAACCCCAGAGACGGCAGCCCACCAGGCTCCCCTGTCCCTGGGATTCTCCAGGCAAGAACACTGGAGTGGGTTGCCATTTCCTTCTCCAATGCATGAAAGTGAAAAGTGAAAGTGAAGCCTGTCAGTTGTGTCTGACTCCTAGCGACCCCATAGACTGCAGCCTACCAGGCTCCTCCATCCATGGGATTTGCCAGGCAAGAGTGCTGGAGTGGGGTGCCATTGCCTTCTCTGTCAACTAATGCTATGTCCCCACAAATGCCCATGGGCCCAGCCAGGGAAGACCTTGGCGGGAGACCTAAATAAGTTTCTTTCCCTACATATTTGAGCTCCAAAGATTCGTAGCCACCTTCAGGAAACTTACTGTAAAATGTTCAAGAAAGGGGAGGAGAGAGAACATCAAGAAAGAGGCATTTGCCCACACACCTTTGTCCCTGCCTTGGGTTGGAGGAGTATTCCTCTGCAGACTTGTGAATGTCTGGGGCTGCACTTAGCACAGGCTGCAAATACAAAGCTGGCTTATCAAAGGAGATCAGTGTCCCCTCCATAGAAGGGCAGCACCTGGTCTTAGGCTTGGGCTAAGGATATATACTTGGTTCTGTCTGTCTTGTATAACTTGGTGTCCAGGTCACTGTATGACTCTCTACTTCGAAGCTTAGTAGTTCTCTCTTTGCTTGAGCCGAAGTATCTGCCATCTTCCTTGACTTATTATATGAAAATCAAATGAGTGCCAGTTTATTCCAGCCACACTGGAATAAATATTCAGGGTGGGTGCTTGAAGATGAAAGAAGTAGAAGGTTTGACAGTACAAGTGAAAGTGAAAGTCGCTCAGTAGTGTCCGACTCTTTATGACCCCATGACTATACAGTCCATGGAATTCTCCAGGCCAGAATACTTGAATGGGTAGCTGTTCCCTTCTCCAGGGGATCTTTCCAACCCAGGAATCGAACCCAGGTCTCCCACATTGTAGGCGGATTCTTTGCCAGCTGAGCCACAAGGGAAGCCCTGACATGTACAAGTAGTGTCTAAGAAACAAAGAAGCAAATACCTGTCTTTAATGTAAAATTAATCAGACTTATGCTTTTTTAAAGCAATTTAAAAACCTTTCAAACACACAGAAAAGTTTATATGTATAATTTTTGCTGAATCATTTGAGAGAATGTTGCAGATGTCACAATCCTTTATTCCCTTACTGAATCACAATGTAATAATCAAGAAATTCAACATGGGGAGGGAGGTTCATGAGGGAGGGGACCCATGTTTACCTATGGCTGATTCATGTTCGTGTTTGGCAGAAACAATTCTGTAAAGCAATTATCTTTCAATTTAAAAATAAATTAAAAAAAAAACTTGAAACAGTTTATTATTCTAGAGTTTGAAAATAATGATTTTCTAGCTAGCTCATTTCTTTCATGTATGATGGTAAGAATTCTGCTGAAAAGGGGGGCTTCCCCTTTCTGTCTTCCTCTTTCCTTCCCTCTCTCATTTCATCTTGATGTGACAGGTCCCTTTCCTATGGTATTTTATTAGAATTTTAACCTGTTTGCGATGGAGAGTCTATGACCACTTTGTAGTTATTTGAACCATGTGGATAACAAAGGCACCATATCACCCTTTTCATCTCTGTAACCACTATACCACAAGCTTCACTCTATCAGTGTGCACAAACAGTTTAAAATATATCCCACACAAAGAAATACATTTCCCATTATAATCCTGTGTTCATATACCTGTGCATTGACATAAGCTAAAAAATACCACTTAGGTTTATTACCCTTAAAGCATGCAAATCATATTGTCTGGTCTATTGTTTTTTTAAAAGGTGGCATCCATCTATGTGAGTCTGCTCGATATACCATAGCAGAATACTGGACAGAATGGACAACAGGAAGTTGCTTCTTGCTTCTGGAGACTGGATCAAGTATAGTCAGATTCAGTTCCGCCCGGAGGATCCTTTCTGACAGCAGGTGCTTGCGTCCTCACTGTGTCCTCACAGCAGAGACAGCAAGAGAGACACACACAGAGAAAAAGAGCCTGAGAGGGGGTCAGGGGAGAGGGAGAGAGAGGAGAAGCTCTCGGCCATCCCTTCCTATACGAACACTAGGACCTCAGGATGTCATTTAAACCTAACCACCTCCCAAAGGAATCATCTGCACCATCACATTGGGCATCCAGGCTTCAACCTATGACTGTTGTGGACACAATTCGGTCCACAGCACCACCTCATAAATTGTTCTCGTATCCATCATTGGGGAATGACCCACAGTTAGAAAACCTCTGTTCTATGACTCATATTTTGCCCACTGTCTCTGAACTCTAGGGAAGTTTCTACTAAGTTCTATGTTAATCTCTCCTATTGTTCTAACCACGTGCACACATAAACACCACAGTCCTATATGATGTGGAGATAAATAGTACTGAGAACGTATAAGGGCAAACATTCCTTGAAAAAAAAAATGGCCTTCCAAATTCAAATACATTATCACATAAAACCAAGTTCCTAGCTATTTACAGAGTTGCAAATACATTAAACCATTGTTGTCTGGTATTCAGAGCAAGGAGGCCCATTTTACACATGGAAGCCATTTGCATGTGGGACCCAGGGAGTATTCATTACTACTCTATTTCCTGGTCATTTCAATTACTCATTTACCTTAACCAGGTTGACTGATGGTCTTTCTTTTGTCAAATAACTCATTGTTTGACTGAATCGACCAAGTAACAGCTTGTGTTTTAGAGATAGTGCAAGTAAAGGCAGAGCTGACAGTTAATCTAAATGAGACCATTTGTTTTGGGTGATCTTAGTGCAGTCTTAAGGAAAACGACCATCAGAAACTATCCCTGGACAGATAAGATAATAATTTTGAGAAACAGAAGGTAGCTATTATTTAAGCTTTCTTTCTTTTAATTTGTTTTTTAATAATGTGAAGCTACTTGGGAATGATGAAATAGATACCAAATATTTTTCTAAGCTAATGAAATATTTTGTCAGGAATTTAACAAATGAATTTGTTTTATTATCTAAAGAAGGCCCATAGAAAAAGTTGCTGGGGATTAATCACTCAAACCTGAAATCAACATTTTGATATCTCAGATATACTTGAGAATCATTAAGTCATACTACCAATTCCCTAGGGCTGGGTTCTTTAGTATATTTCAGAATGCAATCCACCCTGGAAATCTATATTTCTCCAAATAAGATAGTTTCTTGTGTTCACCATTAAGCTTTTTCTTTAGTGAATTTAAGGGTGATTGGTGACTCCCATGAAAAAATTGTTTGGGCTTTAATTGTCAGAGTGATCATATTCTATGGTTTAGAACTATGAGTCTTGTACAGTCATTTACTGTTGGTGCTAACTTATACCTCTTTGTCATATTTATATACTGTTCCTATCATTGTTCCAACCAATGAAGGTGGAATAATCTCTACACAAATAGAGTTGATGATTGAGTGCCTTAATTTTCATAAGACATCAACCTCTTTCTTTTTACTGTCAACCAGTTTTTAAAGACCAAAGATGGTCCAGAATCAGCAGTACAGAATTAGTTCAATTCAGTTGCTCAGTGGTGTCCGATTCTTTGCAACCCCACGAACTGCAGCNATAAGACATCAACCTCTTTCTTTTTACTGTCAACCAGTTTTTAAAGACCAAAGATGGTCCAGAATCAGCAGTACAGAATTAGTTCAATTCAGTTGCTCAGTGGTGTCCGATTCTTTGCAACCCCACGAACTGCAGCACGCCAGGCCTCCCTGTCTATCACCAACTGCCAGAGTCTATTGAGGTGGTGATGCCATCCAACCATCTCATCCTCTGTCATTCCCTTCTCCTCCTGCACTCAATCTTTCCCAGGATCAGGGTCTTTTCAAATGAGTCAGCTCTTCGCATCAGGTGGCTAA
This sequence comes from Oreotragus oreotragus, assembly GCA_006410675.1. Taxonomy (NCBI): domain Eukaryota; kingdom Metazoa; phylum Chordata; class Mammalia; order Artiodactyla; family Bovidae; genus Oreotragus; species Oreotragus oreotragus. Next base: position 62,530 of record SJYX01001117.1, on the reverse strand, counting down.
AGTATTGGAGTTTCAGCTTCAACATCAGTCCTTCCAATGAACACCCAGGACTGATCTCCTTTAGGATGGACTGATTTGATCTCCTTGCAGTCCAAGGGACTCTCAAAAGTCTTCTCCAACACAACAGTTCAAAAGCATCAATTCTTCAGCACTCAGCTTTCTTTATAGTCCAAATCTCAAATCCATACATGACTACTGGAGTCAGCTCTTCGCATCAGGTGGCTAAAGTATTGGAGTTTCAGCTTCAACATCAGTCCTTCCAATGAACACCCAGGACTGATCTCCTTTAGGATGGACTGATTTGATCTCCTTGCAGTCCAAGGGACTCTCAAAAGTCTTCTCCAACACAACAGTTCAAAAGCATCAATTCTTCAGCACTCAGCTTTCTTTATAGTCCAAATCTCAAATCCATACATGACTACTGGAAAAACCATAGCCTTGAAGATGGACCTTTGTGGACAAAGTAATGTCTCTGCTTTTGAATATGCTATCTACGTTGGTCATAACTTTCCTTCCAAGGAGTAAGCGTCTTTTAATTTCATGGCTGCAATCACCATCTGCAGTGATTTTGGAGCCCCAAAAAATAAAGTCAGCCACTGTTTCCACTGTTTCCCCATCTATTTGCCAGGAAGTGGTGGGGCCAGATGCCATGATATTAGTTTTCCGAATGTTGAACTTTAAGCTAACTTTTTCACTCTCCTCTTTCACCTTCATCAAGAGGCTCTTTAGTTCTAAACACTTTTCAGAAGAGAAACCTGACATTATCTAGTGCCTGAGTTTTTATCCAAAGTTCAATTATACAAAATGCACAGAAGATTGCCTATATGATCTATAGCTTCTTCATTGCTCAGTTTTCTTGAATTGAGAGAAAGTATAAAAAGCAGTCACAATAAATTTGCCTTACATTTATATAGGAATGCATGCATGCATGTTCAGTCCCTTCACTTGTGTATGACTCTTTGAAACCTGTGGACTGTGGCCCACCAGGCTCCTCTGTCCATGGGATTCTCTAGGCAAGAATACTGGAGTGAGTTGCCATGCCCTCCTCCAGGGGATCTTCCAGACCCAGGGATCAAATCCGTGTCTCGGGGACTGCAAGCAGATTCTTTTCACTTATTGTCTTCTATACTTAGAGAACAGGCAGAACTTTTCCTTTAGTGTCCCCAAAGAGAAAACAAAATGATTGGATATCAATATAGAAAAGAGTGATTAAATGTCTCTATTTGCCCAGAATGGCCTGGTTTCTACCTGTTGTTCTAATATAATTATGAATGCTGCTGCTGCTGCTAAGTCACTTCAGTTGTGTCCGACTCTGTGTGACCCCATAGATGGCAGCCCACCAGGCTCCCCCATCCCTGGGATTCTCCAGGCAAGAATACTGGAGTGGATTGCCATTTCCTTCTCCAATGCATGAAAGAGAAAAGTGAACGTGAATAGTGACTTCTTTTATCATTTTCAAAATTGTTTGGGTTTGAAATGTAATCATGTGGTGCCCCTATCACAGGAACACAAATTCTGCCCAGTTTGGAGTTAAGAGAAAAGGAGACCAAGCATTTCCCCTCTCAGAAACAGTAGTTTTCTTCTTATAGAGTTAGTCTTTGTGTCATGGGCAAACCCCTAAACAGTCTACCTGAATAGAAACAACATTGGAGCCAAGGATCTGGGACTGCTCAGGTCTTGGAAAAGTAAAATTCCGCCTTTGACCAAGTCTTGGAAGCACTGTGGACATTTGAATGTTTCTCTGCATTGTCTTGAATAGGAAATACAGGGTTAGGAAAACATTTTCTTCACAGTGATTATAGGATTCAAAGTAAGACCATAGTCAGAGAGGAAGATTTCCTTAACTTTGATAAATTCTTTGGCACGCAGCTCAAACACCAGCAGTGTCCTGTAGCCTCATTGCTGATGACTTTAAAATATTTGGGTGTTATAAAAATAGCTTACTTCCATGGTGTATATGGGCAAGACTACTGTTTGGAACTTTTTGTTCATCCCTACAGGGGCTGTAAAGGAAAACTGTGTGCCTGAGTGACACTCAAAGAATAAAAACGATTTCTTTCCTTGAGTATATTTATAAATCATCAATGTACATTTGTAACCCCAAAGAGTACGATATCCTTACATGGGATGTGTACCAGAGTCATTATTTCTTTAAAAATCTTTTTTGAAAATATAGCAGCAATTTTCATTTGAAAGTCAGACATCCTACAACAGCTAGCAAATTGCAGACCCACGAAGTCAGCTTCATTTCTGTCTTTCCCTTGATTGGAGAATTGGGCAGAAATGATCAAGATCAATCCAAGATGCATGAATTTCACCTTCTTCAGTTTTTGAATGTTATATGAGGCCTGTAATTTCGTCTACAAGATGACGCTCTTAGGGAGTGAACAAAGAAAGCAATTGATGCTTTATTCTTATTCTTGCAAATCATTTTGCTTATTACTGTCTTCAAAGTACAATTGAGTGAATAGTGATTATTCTTGCATAGGCATAAATGCATATATGTGGAAGAAGCTAAAAATGAATGGCATGAAAATAGCTTTTGACTTCCAAAATCATTTGTTCAATCTGCCAAAATGAGGGCAGATTTGCACAGTGGACGTCAAACTTAGAATAGACTCTTCCAGCTTTGCGGCTAGCTCTGGGTCCAGTAATGTAAGGTGAACAGAAGTAAAAATTACTAATATAGATTTTTCTACTTCTGGTCAGGACTATGGGCAGAATCTAAAAACACATCCTTATTTCTCAGAGTACACATTACAGCTTAACAAGCACTGATGTAGTTGATAGTTGTATTTGCAAAACTTCAGAAGCACATGGACCCATCTAGAACCTGAAGCATGCTTACTTCAGTGCCATGTCTATTGAGTTCCTACTATGCACTATATATATTTTTAAGGTATATATTTGTGAAATTAGTTCATGGCTTCTATTCTATGAATGACTAGAAATAAATGTTTAGTTGGTTAAGTTAACATAAATTTTTCTTCCTTTTCCCTTGTCCTCCATTATAAGTATGTATCCTTAGTCAGTGCTCTTAGAGTGTAAATATATTTTTTTCTTATCTAAATCATTTTCAAATGACTGCCCACATGAATTTCACTTCATGAATTGCCATTAATTATACATATTAGTCTTCAGCTTACACTTATACAGTGAACTCTCACTTAGGCACAATGATTAAGGAATGGTCATTAATAGCTGACCATTCTGGTTAACTGATAATTATATGACACATTTCCAGAAATTAAGCAAAATTGCAAGCACTATGTAACACATCATTTAATCTTGTCTTTCACAGGCACAGGGGATTTTAGAGTCTTCATGTGGCTCAAACTCTTTTGTTACATGAATACCAAGGCTTATCAAAATTTATCTTTGGAATATATTTTATGAGGACTCAGCTCTCTTTTCCTCACCCCTGATTAATCTACTTTTCCTTCTGAAATCTGACTGTTTGTTAAAAGGATAAGTTCATTTTACTTCTCTGCTTAAAAATACCAATGGCTCTCTCTCTTTCAGGATAAAAATTCAAAATTGTCAGTATGGTCTGGACCATACATACTTTCCAGGGTCACACATCATCAGGCTTCTCTATTTCCCAGTTCCACTCAGCACAGGTGCATCATCTCTATCTCTTCAGTCTATCCTCCAATTAGAAAAATGCTTTTCAGATCCCAGAAGTCTCTGGGCACTTCCTGGCCTCCAGGCCTCTGCACCTGCTGCCCCTGTGGCTGGACCATTATTTTTCTGTTCTATACTTTCTATCCCATTGCATGAGTGATTCATATCCCTTCAGATATCAGCTTTACCGTGGATTTATCCAAGTGTCCTGCCTGCCTCTCTGATACCTCCTTGAGCCTCAGCCCATGCATGCATGCTAAGTCACTTCAGTTATATCTGACTGTGACCCTATGGACTGTAGCCTGTCAGGTTCCCTTGTCTATGGGGTTGTCCAAGCAAGAATACTGGAGTGGGTTGCCATGCCCTCCTCCAGGGGATCTTCCTGACCCAGGGATCGAACCCATGTCACCTTGTGTCTCCTACATTGGCAGGTGAGTTCTTTACCCCTAGTACCACCTGGGAAGCCCCAGGGATCCCATAGCAGATCACTAAACATCCTTCATCCCAGCACTTTGGACTCAGNAAGAATACTGGAGTGGGTTGCCATGCCCTCCTCCAGGGGATCTTCCTGACCCAGGGATCGAACCCATGTCACCTTGTGTCTCCTACATTGGCAGGTGAGTTCTTTACCCCTAGTACCACCTGGGAAGCCCCAGGGATCCCATAGCAGATCACTAAACATCCTTCATCCCAGCACTTTGGACTCAGATTTCCTGTTTATCTCTCTGTCTCCCCAGGTCTTTTAGGGCCTCCATGGTAATGAGTTAAGTCTTTCTCACCATTAAAAACCCAATGGCTAACACAGTGACAAACATAGATGTTGCTCCATATATTTTAATGAAATAAATGAATGTACTGATTTATCCAAAAGCATCAAATTTAATCTGTTTAAATATCACTTTTCTATATACACTATAAGAAAAGACAGCAGATAAACTATTTACAATGAATCTTTAGTTACCTGGGTGTGTGCCCTAGAAGATTCATTCTAAAATTAATACCCAGTATTAACATGTTTGCTTGTCACTTCTTTTCAAAAAAGATAAGTGCAGATTGGGCAAATGCAGAGCTGGTTAGGCCAAAACCAGCTGGTTAGGCTGCCCTTCATAAAAGTGAATATAAGATTCTGCTCATTTGTATGCTCTGATTATTACGACAGAAGATGGATTACAGACTATGTCCTTAGAACAAAGAGTGGCAGATAATGTGAAAAAGGAACTTTGGATGTATCATGTTAAACAGATTCTCCAATCTGGTGAAACTGCAAACTAAATATGGTAAAACTCTGAGAATTTAATTAAGCAACCACATACAGGAAAAAGTATTTAATTAAGAGGTAATCAACATGATTTCAAGTTTATTAAGACATAATCAAACTCAACTGATGTCTTCATCTTCCAGGAAGGCATCCTCATAAAGAAATGGTACCTCCCATCCTCAAGGATGTGGCCAAAGATGCAGAGTCTGGTGGCAATGCCTGAGAGAGGGCTCCTAGCTGTGCACGAATGAGATGACCTGGGCAGGAAGTCTGCCTTTGTAGTAATTGTCTGTGCTGTGGTGATTAATAACCCTCCAATCCAAAGTTTTCCAAACATAAATGCTTATTTCTGATGTGCATTTCATGTTAGCTGTGTCAGTTACAGCTCCATGTCAATATCCCTTTACTGAAAATCCCGGCTGAAAGAGAAGCACTTTTTGGGACATGGCATTCTTATGGGGAAGCAGACATGAAAAGCAATGCTTAAACACACAATCATGGCTATGATTCTTTTCAGATATGATGTGTCATAACTGCTTCCATGCCATTGGCCTGATATTAGACTGAAGAAGTGCCTGCCAGCAGCACAGAAGCTCTGCAAGTCATGTGTACAGTAGGATAGTGCCATGTGCTCTTTTATAAAAGGGAGTGAATATTGGGAACAATAATTTAATGGACTGACTGTCCTTGAACTGGGACACACAGAAGACCAAGTCAAAATGAGGAACATGGCAGGGATGTGTGAGTTTGAAAATGAAAGGCCCTGTGGGATAACATTTCTAAAACCTGTGGCCAGTCCTCTATTATATGTGGAAGTTGTGTGGCTGGAGGTTAAGGACTGGTGCACACAGGTCTCAGATTGTGCCGGATGGGAATCTGTTTCTTTGCTTGGTGACTTGGTGAGGCGCTTCACTTTTCCGAGCCTCAGTTTCTCTGGCAGAGTCTATTTTCTGATCACAAAATATCGAAGAAAAATCCACATGCTTCTCTTATATTTAATCCCTCCACCTGCAGTTAAGGTGAGGCCATGAGACAGGTTCTGGGCAGTGGGATAGGAAACTTCCAGATATGGCCCCTAAAATCTGCCCTAGGACCCTCAGCTTATTTTCTCAGCAGAGCAAGAACTGGAGAAAATATAGATCTCTGAATCACTCAGTGGAGAAGACTCACACAGGAAAGCTACCCAACCCACGTAAGACTGTGCTGGGGTGACAACTCTGGGTTGTGTTAAGGCATTGAAATCCATTTTGTTTCTGCACTGATCATTCATCTACAAAAGAGACCAAAGGAAGAACTGCATTTTACAAAGTTGAACTGAGATAATTTACACAAAGCACAAGGACTTCCCAGGGGGTGCTAGTGGTAAAGCGTCTGGCCGCCAATGCAGGAGACGTAAGAGATGTGGGTTCCATCTCTGGGTCTGAAAGATCCCTTGGAGGAGGGCATGGCCACCCACTCCAGTGTTCTTGTCTGGAGAATCCCGTGGACAGAGGAGCCTATCAGGCTCTAGTCCACAAGGTGGCAAAGATTTGGACACGACTGAAGTGAGAGCATGCATGCAAAGCGCAGAGCAGTGTTTGGCACCGTAAAGGCTCATTTTGTGGTGTTATAATTTATTTTAAGGTCATGTTTATTTAGAGATTAAGAATAAAGTCATTAATATCAGTAGATCTAGTTTATATTCCAGTTCTGCTACAAACTAACCATGCATGTTAAGAACATTATTTAACTTCTCTATGCCTCAATTTCTTTGTTTATAAAATGGCAATAAAAAATAACATTTAACTTACAAGGCTATGAATTTATAATAAGATAATCCATGTGGTGGTGGTGGTGGTAACGGGTGGTGATCTTTTGCCTTATCTACCATTATAGAAGCAGAGTTGACTGTCAAGTAAAAGAATTAAGGTGACAAGCTTATGTAGAGGATGAACTATGATTTTGATGTGATCAACTGAGCTGACTAGTCATAATGTAAGTACTTATAGAACTGTCTCCATCCATAAAGACAGTGCCCAGATAATGGCAGACTATCTATATCAGTAAGGGGTTTTTCTGCTGAAGACATGAAAAACTTAGGAGCTAGGAAAACACATATATACCATTTTAACTTTGTTGTGTTTGTATTTCTCTTTTAATAATTTTGATGCAGTAAGGGATGCAGCATTAAAAATTATGTTTTCAATTAAAATAGTTATGTAGTTTATTGTAGAAAGAAGCATAGATATTTGTGCAGAAAAAACTGCATAGTTCTAATACAAGAAATAACTAGTAATTTTTTTTGTATTTACATTCAACCTTTTTTCTATGGGTAAGCTTTGTTTGTTTAACATAGTTGGATTTTCTAGATTTTTATTAAAATCATTACATAAATATTGTTTGCAATTAAATGGATGTACCAGTTTAATCATATATTTTGGGTTATTAATTTACTTTATTTTTTGCTATTATAAATAATGGTCTTGTTAATTTTTCTGTTATATATTTTTCCATGTTTTGACTTATTAGAACAGATTCACAGAATTGAAATCACTAAGTCAGATAGAAGAAATATTTATAAGAAATAATATATTGACAAATTGTTGACCCCCGAAATAGTCATCTCTTGATATATGCACACTAAAATCCTTTGATTCTCAAGTCCCTTACATAAAATATATTTGCATGCAACCTACACATATCTTTTAAATAATCTCTAGAAAACTCATAGTACTAATGCAATGTAAGTACTATGTAAATAGTTGTAAACACAATGTAAATACTATATAAATAGTTGCTAGTAGGTGCAACAAATTCAAATATTGCTTTTTGGAATGTTCTGGAATTTAAAAAAAATGTTATCTATCTGCAATTGGTAAATCCACAGATTTGGAACCTGCAGATACGGAGGGCTGATCATATATGAAAATGATGATTTCATGTGGCCCATCATGGTTTCACTTTTTTAAGAAATATTTGCTAATTGTTTGCAAATATTTACTAATATAATATATTTATATTTATAGACTTAAATATATAGTTATTTTCTTAATGATAAATGGGTTTGAAAAGTCTTCCAAGTTTATTATTAGTGCGTGGTTTTTGAATCATCTCTTTATGTCAGTTGCCAATATCAAATATTTTCATCCCTGATTTGTATGACTGTTTCTAAAATTAAAGTTATTAGACATACTGTCTTCTAAATTTATATCAGGAGAACTAGAAGCTGCCTCTGTACTTCTTAGCTCACTTTTAACTAATTAGGTGGCTTTTTTTTTTTTTTTTTTTTTTTTACTATCTGTCATATACTCTCACAGGCTTACCAGGTAACTCAGTGGTGAAGAATCTGCCTGCCAGTTCAGGAGAAGTGAGTTTGATCCCTGGGTCAGGAAGATCCCCGGGTTGGGAAGATCCCCTGGAGAAGGAAGTGGCAACCCACTCCAGTATTCTTGCCTGAAAAATCCCACGGACAGAGGAGCTTGGCAGACTATAGTCCATGGCATTGCAAGAGTCAGACACAAATAAGCAAGTAAACAATCAAAATACACACTCTCATAACTGGATTTCCCAATGATTGTAGTTAAAATCAGTGGGTGAACTTGCAAGCTTCACAGAAGCAACACTCCCTGAAGATAAACCTCATGCAAACTTTTCAACTTTTAGTAGATAGATTTGATATCTGTTTCCTTCTTTTTTAAAAAATAGCATAGTTACAGAATTAAGTCTCTGTCTTTATGCAAAATGTTTCTTGTAATACAACTCCAAACTGTCCGAGAGGTACTGAACTATGGCAGAGTTTCTGTGTAAATTGAAATATGGGAAATAATTGAAGTCTTCATAGGAATGTCCATTTCAGGCTATAACTCACATTGCCATTTGAACTTCAGACATTTTAGATTACCTCTTCACAGATTACAGTTCTAAGCATTGGGAGTGTTTTCTCAGAATTCCTCCCATGGAGGTGCTGTTTTCCATGATTGCCAACTTTTCTACTGCTTTGTACCAGGACAGGCAGACTCTGATACAAGCTGTCAGTTGCGCTTTTATGTGTGGCTTATGCTGAGCCTACTTTCATGCCTGGCGTTAATGTAGCTAAGTTTCCAAGTGCCACAGTGCTAAGCAGAACCCCTCAAGGTCATATGTGACTTTTTAATATAGTGGATTCTATTTGGACCATTGTTTTCCTTCAGTTGTCACCTAGTCTCATGTTTTAGGCAGCAAATCTCAAAGATTTTGACTTAAGGGATTTCAAATGCACCAGGATAACACACTGCATAAAACTGCTATTGTAAATACCACAACCAGTGTCTATTAGCATTAAAAAGCATCATCCATCCTTTCATTCATTTGACAAATATTGACTGCCTAGGGGAGCTAGTCTGCCTGCATTTGAATTTCAATTCATTTATTTAGCGACTCTGTAAATTTAGGTAAGTCTAATTAATCTTCTCAGTTTTTCTCATCTGAATTGCATCATTTCAACTATGATGACTACAATCCAGGCACTGTGCTAGATGTGATGAACACTTTAGTGATTAAAACAAGCATGGTTTAAACTTTCATGGAGTATAAACTCAGTCAGGAGAGGTTTCTGGGTTTTGGAGAAGATAATAGAGGATGCCTAAATTTGAACCTCTCTACCTAGCTTCATAAAATGCACAAAGGATAACAAGGAGAGGAAATTAAATCTCCCATAGTTCACAGTTACAACTTTAGTAGGCAGAAGAATATAAAAAATCTCAATTGACACATAGGTGAAAGAATATGTCTAAAAATAGTGGAGTCTGCTCAGGAGTCCAAAAGAGCTGAAAATCAGATGGAAATTCTGTAGAATGAGAGAGGGGGCAGTGGCGTCAGCATGTCACTACGACACGGATAATATCAACTGACGTTTATCCCTCAAAGGACTGGGTCTTCATTCTGAATGGAGAAATAATATAAAGTGAACGTTCAGAAATGGATAGGAGCTGTGGCTACCCAGAAGTCTAATGGAGGATTAGAAAGGGAGTGTCACAGGCAGGGACCACCACCATGGAATCTGTCTCTTGGTAGCTCAGAGATAAAGAGAAAGAAGGAGGCATTTGAAGGTAAGTGCCACAACTTAACATGATAAAATCAAAGATTCAGAAGAAAACAGACCTAAAAAGTCATTTATTAAAGAAATTGCACCTCACTGCAGCAATAGAAGAAGACTTTCTTAAACCAAGAAATCAAGTAAACCACTCAAACTCCTATATAACTGCTGCTCCAGGAAAACCCAACCCAAATGCACTGTTATTGGATGCCAATAACAAAGAGTCCCAACACTCCTACTAAGTTGTTACACATAATAAAAGCAGTGGTTCAAGGAAAACACATAGCCTTAAATGATTATTATGTTAATAAAGATTTCTTTAAAATGCTGGTAAATTAAACATCCAGCTCAAATAGTTAAAAACTTTTAAACAGAAAGAAAGCAGAAGGAAAGAAATGTCAACAAAAGCTACAAAAGTAGTAATTCATAAAACAAAAACATGAGGACTAACAAATAATTATTCTCAATTATTTTCACATGTGATAATGAAGTTCCTATGTTTAAAAAGTCTCCTGAAGTTTTCTTACATTACTGATGGAAGGCAAAAAATGATCCAGTCACTCTGTAAAAGAGGGATTTTTCTTACAAAGTTAAACATGCACTTATCACAGGATCTATTAATCCTATTCTTTGGCATTGACCCAAGTCTCATGAAAGTCTATTTTCACTCAAAAGCCTGAATACAAATGTTTACAGTAACTTAATAATCACCCAAAACTTGAAATATCCCAGTCCTTCAACTGGTGTGTAGATAAACAAACTATGATACATCCACAACGCAGAATGAAGTGAAGTCTCTCAGTCGTGTCCGACTCTTTGTGACCCCATGGACTGTAACCTACCAGGCTTCTCTGTCCATGGGATTCTCCAGGCAAGAATACTGGAGTGGATTGCCATTTCCTTCTCCAGGGGATCTTCCTGACCCAGGGATCGAACCCGTGTCTCCCGCATTGGAGGCAGATGCTTTAACCTCTGAGCCACCAGGGATACTTCTCAACAAATAAAAGGAACAAACTATTAATGAGTAAAAAAATATGGATGAATATTAATTGTGTCAAAGAACTAGATTCCACTTACATGAAATAGTGGAAAAGACAAAATTATAAAACAAAAAGCCAGTCAGTAGGTTTGGTAGGAGAATTAAAGAGGCATAATGGAAATTTGAGGGTGATGGAAGTGTTTCATGTCTTAATTGTAATGGTGTTTACATGACTATAAACATAGCTTAAAACATGGAACTGTACATTTGAAATGGTAAATTTTCCTGTATGCAAATTATACCTCAATAAATCTGACAGCATTTCAGAGATTTAAGCTTTAGAGAGTCTTGCTAAAATGTTTACAGATAAAATCAGATCTAATATTTTCTTCAAGGTAAGCTGATGGTTTGGAGAGTAGTTGGAAGTATCCATAAAATCAGATTGCCTAAGGGCTGCAATTGGTTGAAGTTAGGGTGGACTTGATTTCCCCTGGATCAGAAAGATCCCCTGGAGGAATGGATGGAAAGCCACTCCAATATTCTTGCCTGGAGAAGATCATGGACTGAGCAGCCTGGTGGGCTACAATCTATAGGGTCGCAAAGAGTCGGACGTGAGTGAAGCAACTTAGCATGCATGCACACAGGACCCATTACTCTACCCACCTTACTATTCTGTATATTTGACATTTCTCATCATAAACAATATGTTAAATGTAAAAAGTTATTTGGAATTAGAAAGTCAACACAGAAGAAAAAGTCAATTTCACATATTCTTAAGATCAAGATACAAATCTTGGTATATTTTGCAGTAAGCTGTTATGTTGTTACCACTGAAAAGACTTGTTGGAAGTCTTGAACTTCAAAGACTAATTTGGAATTTTATGAAGTAGGTATGCTCCATAGGAGTCCCATATTAAACAAATTAAACTGTATTTTTCTTAAAGTGCTTAATATCTTGATGTGGGCTTCCCAGGTGGCTCAGTAGTATAGAATCTGTCAGCCAATACAGGCACCAAAGGATACATGGGTTTGATCCCTGGGTTGGGAAGACCCCCTGGAGGAGAAACTAGCAACCCACTCCAGTATTCTTGCCTGGAGACTCGCGTGGACAGAGGAATCTGGTGGGCTACAGTCTATGGTGTTGCAAAGAGTCAGACACAACTGAGCACACGTACATACAAACACACACCCATCTTGATGTATGGAATTTTAGCATTCTCCAATTTATTTGTCTATATAATCCTCTTTTTTTCAGAGTGTTTGAAGAAATAGCATTGCATGGAACATACTTGAGATTCCATACAATACATATTTATAGTTGCTTAGGTGCCAAGAAGCAACTTAATTCTGAGATTAAAACTTGGGGCTTCATATATTAGGGTACTGTTCTCTGCTACATCACATAATTCCCAGAAGTAAAGATGCTTCAGTTCAGTTCAGTCGCTCAGTCGTGTCTGACTCTTTGCAACCCCATGAATCGCAGCACACCAGGCCTCCCTGTTCATCACCATATCCCAGAGTTCACTCAGACTCACGCCCATTGAGTCCGTGATGCCATCCAGCCATCTCATCCTCAGTTGTCCCCTTCTCCTCCTGCCCCCAATCCCTCCCAGCATCAGAGTCTTTTCCAATGAGTCAACTCTTCGCATGAGGTGGCCAAAGATGCTTAACAAAATAGAATTTATTTCTCCCTCACATGTCTGTCAAATGAGGGTATATGGGTAGCAGGTGATTTTCCTTTATGTAGAATTTTCAGGAATTGATGTTCTTCCCGTATTATTCCTTTTTCATCCTCTAGGGGCTCAGATCCTTCTTCATCTATCCACCTCCAACAAAGGAAGAAGTTACTTTGATACCTTAACCACCTTTGCCCAGAAGTGATACACATCACTTCTGCTTCCATTTCATTGATGACAGTTAGTCATATGGTCTAACTAGATACAACAGGGTCTGAACAATGGAGTTCCTGGCTGGATAGTTGCTTTGCATGAAAAATGAACGTGAATTTTGATGGACAGGTCACTCCTTCTACTATGGGCAGCATAAACACATGAGCAATTCAACTAATTTAGTATTTCTACCAGAGATTATGACTTTAATGATCTGAAGTGTGATCCTGGCATCAATATTTTTAAAATTTCCAGATAATTTATTTTTCAGTTTGAATTAAAAAACATAGGAGTAGTCATTAATTTTTAAAGAAGAAAACTATTTCTACTTTTTCCAGCTTTAGTGAGATACAATTGACAAATAAAAATGTACATTAAGCTGAACAACATGACTTTTAAGAAACAGGTCTGTTATGTATAGGGTACCTCATTTTCTATATTACAAATGAAGTGAAGTGAAAGTCACTCAATTGTGTCCGACTCTTTGTGACCCCATGGACTATACAGTCCAGGAAATTCTCTAGGCCAGAATACTGGAGGGGGTAGCCTTTCCTTTCCCCATAGGATCTTCTCAAACCAGGGATCGAACCCAGGTCTCCCACATTGCAGGCAGATTCTTTACGAACTGAGCCACATGGGAAGCCCTTATTACAAATAACCCAATGGAAATGCTAACTTATGAAAAGATATTCTATTTAAAGTATTTAAAATTAAGTCAGTATGAACAAGCACTGCTAATGTGATGATCTGCAACCAATAATATCTGGATCCCACTGGGCAGTATTCTCCAGAATGCTATGGCTTTGCTTCCCAACCAAAATAGATACATTTTCATCCAGCATACTCCTAGAATATAAATCATTCAGATGGCTGAAACTTATTCTTTGATGGCATGATAGATCACTAGGCATTAGATCCTTGAAGAGATGTTAATTTTCAGAAGTTGCCTTTAAACCATCACTCACACTGTCACAACAGATCCAAGTTTTATAGCCCTACAGATAATATTCTAAATTATGGAAATCAACACTAAGCAGCATGTCCACCATAAAAGACTTTTTATAAAAGTATGCTTGAAATTTATTTCATTTATTTTGATGGATTGCATTAAACTAACACGAATTTACTACACAAGTGTCCACAACTACATTTATCTGCTATGTGTCTAGGAGTTTTTGTCTCTATTCTTTAAGAAATGATTCATTTTGTTTTAGCCACACAGGTCCAGAGAACACTTTTCATATTTGAATGCAAAGGTGTTTATGTTGTTTCATTATGGAACATTTTGTTCCCCCTGGAATGGAGACATCAGAAAAGAGATGACCTTCATCTCTGTGCATAACTTCATTCTGTTTCTCAACATAATCAATTGATTTCTATCAGTTTGGTTTCATCAGCTGCCATAATGGTCAATTACTAAATAAGAATTGATCACCAAGAAGCCTGATGCTGTTTCCTTAGCAACTCTGTACCCAGTCTAGTTATTTAAATCATTTAAATGACTAGATCAGATTAGCCATTTGCCATTTGATCAATAGCCCAGTGACCTGCATAAGACTGACTAATCTTATTGTGCACTTAGGCAAAGTCTTAGGAGGAATATGGTTGTTTAATTAACATACAAATATATTTCCTGGGGCAAAACAAAGTATTTGCAGATATGCTATCTAACATTGCAGCTATTTTATTTTTCTATAAAGTGAGAAAAATGCCAGCCTTAAAGTCTATGGTACAAAACCATAGATAATTTATTCATTTAACAAATGTTAATAAGGACAAAGTAAGATTTTATGAGCTGGATGTTGTGGATGTAGTGATGAATAATTCATAGTTCCTGCCCGCAAGTAAATCGTAGGCTCATAACAGAGATATACTGGAGGAAATAATTTCAATAGAGCATGGTAAGTAAAACAAGGTATGATAAGTGGGGGGTGGGGAAGAGTTACTTTTTTCTATTTGAAAAGTTAGGGAATGTGCACTGGAGGAGAAGAAGCTTAAGTAGGTTCTTGAAAGATTGATAGTCAGTTCAAGCTAAACAAAGGAGAGCTTTATAGTCCCAGGAGACCCTAGGAAAGCACAAAATAGCACAATGTGTGTGTTTTTCCACATCTCTTGGTTGAAAGTGACAAAATCAGAAAAACTAATTTAAGAAGAAATGTGAATTTTTATTGGAAATAGCAGTAGGAGGGCAGAATAATGACCCTCACTCTGCAATATCTACGTCCTAACATCTGAAACCTGTTAGTATGTTGTGTTACATAGCAAAGAAAAAGTAAGGTTGCAGATGGAATTAAGGTTGGTAATAAGCTAAATTTAATTAAGATAAGGAGCTTGCCCTGGATCATCCAAGTAGGCCCATTGTATCTATAATTACAAGGGTCTTTACACAGAGGAGAAGAAAGTGGAAACACAAGAACCACAGTGGAAAATACTTAACCAGCATTTCTGACTTTGAAGATGGACGGGAACCATGAGACAAGAACATGAGCAGTCTGCAGGAGCTGGAAAAGACAAGGAAACACATTTTCCCTTAGTGCCTCTATAAAGAAATATAACCCTGCTGACACCTTGATTTTTAGCCCAGTAACACTCATTTTGGACTTCAGACTTATAGAAATGGAAGATAATAAAAATTTTAAGCTACTGACTTTGTGGTAATTTGTAACAGGAGTAATAGGAAACTAATGCATAAACTTACTTGAAATTTAGTTTACTTGAAATATAAATGAAGGGAAAGCTGGGGAATCAATCCTTAAGAATGGTAGGGATAACTGGAACCAGATTTCTCTACTCTTTCTCTCTCAATCTATTAGTTTCATTCTCTGAGAGGAGCTTTCCCCGTGGGGAAGGGGATCTGGTCACTAGCTGCCCTGGGCTCATACATCCTGGAATTTCAGAAAAAAATATTTTTCCATCTTGGTTTCAGTTTGGAAAAAAAGTGTCATAGAAATATTCTGCTGCTGCTGCTGCTNGAGTTTATAGTCCCAGGAGACCCTAGGAAAGCACAAAATAGCACAATGTGTGTGTTTTTCCACATCTCTTGGTTGAAAGTGACAAAATCAGAAAAACTAATTTAAGAAGAAATGTGAATTTTTATTGGAAATAGCAGTAGGAGGGCAGAATAATGACCCTCACTCTGCAATATCTACGTCCTAACATCTGAAACCTGTTAGTATGTTGTGTTACATAGCAAAGAAAAAGTAAGGTTGCAGATGGAATTAAGGTTGGTAATAAGCTAAATTTAATTAAGATAAGGAGCTTGCCCTGGATCATCCAAGTAGGCCCATTGTATCTATAATTACAAGGGTCTTTACACAGAGGAGAAGAAAGTGGAAACACAAGAACCACAGTGGAAAATACTTAACCAGCATTTCTGACTTTGAAGATGGACGGGAACCATGAGACAAGAACATGAGCAGTCTGCAGGAGCTGGAAAAGACAAGGAAACACATTTTCCCTTAGTGCCTCTATAAAGAAATATAACCCTGCTGACACCTTGATTTTTAGCCCAGTAACACTCATTTTGGACTTCAGACTTATAGAAATGGAAGATAATAAAAATTTTAAGCTACTGACTTTGTGGTAATTTGTAACAGGAGTAATAGGAAACTAATGCATAAACTTACTTGAAATTTAGTTTACTTGAAATATAAATGAAGGGAAAGCTGGGGAATCAATCCTTAAGAATGGTAGGGATAACTGGAACCAGATTTCTCTACTCTTTCTCTCTCAATCTATTAGTTTCATTCTCTGAGAGGAGCTTTCCCCGTGGGGAAGGGGATCTGGTCACTAGCTGCCCTGGGCTCATACATCCTGGAATTTCAGAAAAAAATATTTTTCCATCTTGGTTTCAGTTTGGAAAAAAAGTGTCATAGGAATATTCTGCTGCTGCTGCTGCTAAGTCGCTTCAGACTCTGTGCGATCCCATAGACGGCAGCCCACTAGGCTCCCCTGTTCCTGGGATTCTCCAGGCAAGAACACTGGAGTGTGTTGCCACTTCCTTCTCCAATGCGTGAAAGTGAAAAGTGAAAGTGAAGTCGCTCAGTCGTGTCCGACTCTTTGCGACCCCATGGACTGCAGCCCACCAGGCTCCTATGCCCATGGGACTTTCCAGGCAAGAGTACTGGAGTGGGGTGCCAATGCCTTCTAATGGGCCTATTTTAAGTCAAATGTTAGACCACTGAACTAAGCTCTTGGGGTGAATGATATTAATTAGCCCAGCTGGGACCCCATGCACATTAATTTGGCAAGAAAGATAAATTTGCTACCAAAACAAAGGGGGCAAGAATGTAGGGCAAATTGGAATAGTAGCTGTCTACTACAACATGTTGAATGAACTACAAGTGGTTTACTGCAGTGAGAACTTAAAGTCAGCGATGAATTCAACCTAAATTCATATGAAGAGTTAGATCATACAATTAGTCACTCAGTTGTGTCTGACTCTTTGTGATCCCATGGACTGTAACCAGACAGGCTCCTCTGTCCATGAAATGATCCAGGCAAGAATATTGGACTCCAGAGGATCCTTCTCCAGAGGATCTTCCTGACTCAGGATCTAACTGGATCTCCTACACTGCATGTAGATTCTTTACCATCTGAGCCACCAGGGAAGCCTGGATCACTTAATTAAGCTCTAACTCTGCATACTTGATTCCCAGAACTATAGCTTTCCCAAATGTATGTTTATGAGCTTCCTTATAATCAGGGAGGTCATGGTAGATAAGTTCAATTTACATTGGTTCAATACCTTTTTTTCAGTATAGGAAATTTAGGAACTTGGTCAGCTGTGAGGAAGATGAGTTTAGGGAAGACGGAGGTCAGGAAAGTCAGTTCCTACTAAGAAGTGTTATTTCTTGGGTCAGCTCTACAGAACCAAAGACCCAGTCATGAATCTTCAGCCTTTTGGAAAGTGCCTTGGATTTTGGTTTCAAGATCTGGATACAAGCCTAAGCTACACTCTTTCTTAATTTTATTACCTTGGGCTAGTTCTCTCAGCATTGTAAATCTCATTTTCATTACTTGCAATCTATATATTGATCATAAAATCTGCTCCCTGTAAAAGCTGTCATTTATTGAGAGTTTATATGTATCAGACACTTTACGAGGGTGCCAGGAAACTTCAGTCATGAAGGAGAAGTCACTGGCCTTGAAACAAAGTAAATCTGTAAACTAAGGAAAGAGGGCAGAGCCTTGGTGAAGGGCTATAGACATAAAATCAAAGCTGAACTTGCAATGAAGTTAACTGGATGCAGAGGCCTTTGGGGTAAGGTTCTTGTGGCAGATATGATGGCTTGCTGAGCCTAAGTGAGCGGGAAGCAGGGTTACACAGTATGCAGGTGAAGGAGGTCAATCATGGGGGATACAGAGAAAGAGACAGAAAGAGTCAGACAGAGCCTTAGTATGGAGACACAAAGATTGTTTCACTTCCTGTTCTGCCTCTGCTTTTCCTACCCCAGGTTTTCCAAGTACGAAAACCACGCTTGAACCCAGCATTCATCTGGCAATTCCTTAATTTCAAATGAACCTAGGAAAGGAACCTCCAATCAAGGCAGTCTTTATAACAGTCCCAAAGGGCAGCTGTTCCCCAAATCTTAGAATAAGAACATTGCTGATTCTGACCCTGTAGGCCAGCTAGACCCATACTCACTTAGCAGAGTGTCCCATCTAACACAGCACCATATTACTGTTAGGAGTTATTCTAGCCCATCCATATTCATCTCCTAGGGCTGCTGTTACAAAGCAAGCCAAGCTGGGTGGCTTAAAACTATAGAAATGTATTGTTTCACAGGCTCCCTGTGTGTCTCTGTCTTCACATGTGTCTCTGTTTTCATATAACGCCATTAGTCATACTGGATTAGGGGCCCATCTTACTCTGGTATGACCTCACTTTAACTTAGCTGATTATATCTGCAATGACCCTATTTCCAAATAAGGCCCTAGGCTGAGAATCTGGAGATTAAGACTTCAACATATCTTTGTGTTATGTTTAGTCACTTTGGAGAAGAATATGGCAACCCACTCCAGTGTTCTTGCCTGGAGAATTCCACGGACAGAGAAGCCTGGCAGGCTACAGTCCATGGGGTCTCAAAGAGTCGGACACAACTGAGTGACTAACACATACACACACATGATTAGTTGCTCGGTCATGTCTGACTCTTTGTAGACATGTATAGCCTGCTAGGCTCCTCTGTCCATGGGGATTCTCCAGGCAAGAATATTGGAGTGGGTTGCCATGCCCTTCTTCAGGGGATCTTCCCAACCTGGGGATCAAACTCAGGTCTCCTGCATTGTAGGCAGATCCTTTACCATCTGAGCCACCAGGAAGCCAAACATATCTTTGGGGGAGAGGGGGTGGCTATAAATTGGATAGGCCAAAAAGTTTGTTTGGGTATTATGTACCATCTTATGGAAAAATCCAAACAAACTTTTTGGCCAACCCAATAATTCAACCCGTAATATCATCCTCTTATTTTTGACCAACTCCTGTTCAGATTCTACATCTATTTGTTTGTTGGTTCCTGACTCCTGATTTCTCTGCTATTTATGACCCAGCTCTTATACTTGGGGTTAAGGGTTCACAGACTGTTGATACAAACAAAAGAGAAAAACAGCCCCTGGAAACCAGAAGCTGGCTGGATCATCCAGGCCTTGATGTTGCCATGAGCTGCCTGGCACCTATTGCTAAGCATTAGTATTCTCTGTTGAACATACATAAAAGAACTGTGAACATGATGAATCAAGACAAAAGCAAGACCACTCTACAATCATGTCTGAACACAGAGAAAAATACCAACATTGTCCAAACCACACAAAAGACCAAATTCCTTTTTTATCTTGAGTAGTATGAGTGACTGCTCTTTCTTTACCAATTACAACTTTGCTTTGGTCTAGTCCTCTCCCCTTCCAGATAAATTTAAATAAATCGTTAAACTTGCTTCCACTTCTTGAGAGCATCTAATCCAGAACAAAACTCCCCTTTCTTAAATCTTTCCCAAATCACATAACATAATCGCAAATCTTATAGTAAATTCTTTCTAATACCTTCTGCCTGAGTCTTCCCCGGGCTTGATGTATATTCCCTCTCACTGCAATAAGCAATAAACTTGACTTGTCAAACTATGAATTTGCTCCTGATGGAATTTGCTTGGAGGGCATTGACAGGAATTTTAATAATGCATACTAGCTAAAAAGTGATAATTGAATTAGAAAAATACTTTGCATGTGAAATGTATCAATCTATTCACTGATTACCATGGGGATGAGTGTATTGCACTCCAGAGAGAAAATGCTGATATAAAATATGGTTGTACTTATTAAAGTATTATTTGTTATCCAAATCTGATGTGTGAATGCAGTCATATCTCTTATTTTATAAATCAGACTCAAACTTTGCTACATCAGTTCGGCATCAGGGCTAGTGTCTTCTTCCATTGAACGGTTAAGGAAAAAAAAAACCAAACAAACTAGAAAATGTATCAACTTCCATATCCAGTTCATGGGATTTGAGAGAGAAGGTCTGAGATCATATCAGTTGGCCCCCTGCCATTACTTCTGGCTGTTCCAGGGAGTCACAGTTGGAAATTCATCCTACCCTGTAAGGTCAGGCAGTTGGTCATCTTTGATGACTCAAATCCCTCAGTGGGGATTTCTCTAGTTGTCCAGTGATTAAGACTCTGTGCTTCCACTGCAGGGGTCATGGGTTCCATCCCTGGGTACAGAACCAAGATCCTGCATGCCTCATGGTATGCAAAAAAATAAATAAATAAAAAATCCCTCAGTGTCTGGTGCCAACCAGAACATTCCTGACTTTGGCTGTCCAGGTCACAGCTGTTAGCTCTTGACTCACTCATTCCCACCAATAGTCATTCTACTAAGGTGCAAGTTGCTCCAGGAGTGCTGTTTGAAGTAGGACAAGAGCCTGCAGTGTGAGAACTAAAATCACTCCTTTCCCTGTAGGGGAATTGCCTCCAGGATGGGCAGTTCATCTTATTCAGACCCTCAGACACAGGTTTCTTTACTTACATTGTCTCTATAACAGGAGAACTTTATACCTCAAGAGAGTTCTGAAATTCCTACTTCTACCTGGAAGGGAAGGAGCTACCATGTCTCAACAAGAAGAACCTTCAAGGGTGACATGGGGGCTGTTTAAGCCTCTCTCAAAAGAGCAGAGAAGAAAGAAAATATTTTTAGGACACAAGTTAAATGCTTGGTGGGGCCATACTGCCCATTCAGTGACATAATAACATAGAACTGCTTTGTTCTTGAGTGTCTTCTCACTTGAAATCGCTTTCTTTAATTTACATTGGGCTTTTGCCAGGGATCTTTCTGACCCAGGGATTGAACCTGGGTCTCCTGCATTCTAGGCAGATACTTTATGTGTGAGCCACCAGGGAAGCTGTATCTGTTGTAGTTTTGATAATTTAGGAAATGAATACATTTCACCTATCCTATATCTTATCCCAGACTTTTAAATGTAAAGTACATTTGCTCTAGTCAAATTTCATCAACACATTACTATTTAGCTTGAAGTAAGAACATATCCTGATATTCTTCAGTATATGTTCTTACTTCAAGCCAGTCTATGCTCGATACAGGATACAGGATGCTTGGGGCTGGTGCACAGGGATGATCCAGAGAGATGATATGGGGTGGGAGGTGGGAGGGGGGGTTCAGGATTGGGAACTCATGTACACCCATGGTGGATAAATGTCAATGTATGGCAAAACCAATACAGTATTGTAAAGTAATTTTTTTTTAGCATTTTTATTTTTATTTATTTTTATTGCTGCTATCTTTTTTTTTTTTTTAACTTTATTTTACTTTACAGTACTCTATTGGTTTTGGCATACATTGACATGAATCTGCCACGGGTGTACACGAACTCCCAAACATGAACCCCTCTCCCACCTCCCACCCCACATCATACCTCCAGATTTTTAAAAGAACATATTCTGATATTCTTAAAAACACTTTTTAAATCCCTCTAAGAAAGATCAGATTATCACTGAAAGTTAAAATTTCCTCAACTCTTAGCTTTTCCCTCAATGAGACAACTATTTTTATAACTTTAAATCTCTGATACTATCTAGATGATATCTATCTGTTACTACTGAGGCAGAACAGATAATATTAATGCTCATTCTAAATTCTTTTCAGGACTCTGACTCTGCCTGCTTCCTCCCCACCCCCCCACCATTCTATATAGTGTTGTGCTGGAACTGTAAGGGGAAGACCATTATCAACTAAGATATTTGTTGCTTAAAAGTGTTTTTTACTGTCATAGCAGAGAGAAAATTTGAGGATGAGATGCAGGTTAGGTCAATTTTTGCTGGAAGGCAAAAAAAAAAAAAAATTGAAAATATAATGTAATCCTCTAGACCATCAGCTCATAAGGGTGGTCAAAGTAGAGGACAGAATATGAGTTATGAGGATATGGATAAAAGGGTAAAGAAGTAAACATTTAACTCATATCTTAGTTTAGCTTTGGTTTCTCCTCAAACCTTGAGTTTGTCTATGATGATATTTAATATCTTTTAAAAAATGAACTAATTTAAGAAAAGAAAGTACTTATATTAGGTTTAGATTTTTAAAATGAAATGAGGTTGAATAATATTCACACTTGTTCCAACTTCTGATAATTTCAGTTAACACAGATTTATAGTGCATACCTGGGATCTAGAAAGCCCAGAGACAGACTATATCTCTGCCATCACTGCTATCATCATTTTGGAATGTGATTTCAGCCCTGGTGAAATCCAATTGTGATGACAGTAAAGTACATTTCTCTGATGTTTTCAACTCACTCTGTTCCTGGGCAGTATTTATTTGTTTCTATTCTCTTCAATCTGACAAAGTACAGAAAAAAAGCTCATAGATAAACACAACACTCCTTACTTGCTCTACACGGATTTTGATGAAAATTGAACTACTAGTTCTCTGACAAAGAACATTTGATAGAAATGTGACCATGAATCCTATGGGATACATGCTTCTTCAACTGAGCTGTATGTGTTTGTACTCTTCAGAGTAAAAGAATCTTCAACCCTTTTCCTCTAACTGTTATGTCATGTTCTGATGATTAAAATTTTCTCCATTCGGAGGATTATCACTTCTTACTTACTTTATGTTATTCAGGAATCAGAGTTAGCATTTTTTCATTAAAGGGCCACAAATAACAAATTTTCATCTCAAGGCAAGATTTTCAGCAAACAGAATAATAAAAGTATGTTTATTTTCTGATGTTTTATGCTACTTTTAAGCTTAATGATTTCATTTGCGTTTTAGTGCTTGGCAAGTGAAACATTCTATTATATCTTAGATGATGCAGTCAGTGACATAGGTACCTAAACTAGTGGAAACATGGTTGAACGGGCCACTGAACTAGGTATTAGAAGATGTCATTATAAATTTTGTCCCTGTTACTTATAAACTATGTGAACACTGGATAATTACTTAAGCTCTCAGATCCTCATTTTACTTTTCTACAAATTGGAGGTGATAATTGTGCTATATAAAGTCATTGTGAGGGTTAGAGATCATGTATGTAACGTAAGAACTTGGCATATATTAGCTGCTGACTGAAAGGAAGTGTTTATGTGAAAGCCCTGGGACACAGGCATTAGACAGCCTTGAATGGGCCCCAGTGGTCCTCATTTTGGGGGGCTCATGACCTTGGGTAATCCCTTCTCCTTGAGTGTGGTTGGACTCAAGAGAATATGTCATAAGTGATGAAATGACACTCTTGAGTTTAGGTTATAAAATGACTGTCTTTCATCTTGAATGTAGTCCCTCTCAAAGTCTCATGGGTCACATGCCCTAAGGGATGGCAGTTGGCATGTTCTAGGCAGGCCTGTGAAATGGTCCATGTGGTGAGTGACTAAGGCCTGCCAACAACCATGGGAGTGAGCTCAGAAACAGTCCCTCCACAGATAAGCATTCAGATGAAACTGCATCTCCGGTGTTCCTCACGAGAGACCCTGATACATCCAGTGAAGCTGTGCTCAGACTTCGGATCCAGAGAAACTGTGAAAAAAATTAATGCTTATTCTTTTAAGCTACTAGTTTTGAGGTACTTTGTTATATGGCAGTAATGACAAATATATCATTAAAAGGCATAATAGCAGCATTTTAGAAAAATATTTTCTTCCACTTTATAGAAATCATTTGGTAAATGTACATAGGAAGTTTATATATAATACACCTCTAAAGTATATTTGCTGTGCTTTGCAGTGTGAGGTGGCAGAAGGGAGAGTATAAAGCAGTTTTTGAAGGCAGACTTTAGGTTCTGTTCATCTGAATCTTGAATCTCAAAATATACCCATGGAGCACCAGTCAGTCTCCAAGAAATGTGGTCACTGTGTTCTGGAAAACACCAATACCTTCTTTTATTCCTGGAGGGTCACAATAATGAGCACAGTATATTATAGGTTCCAGAAATCTGAGAAATGCTAGGATTTCTAATATGTTAATGGCGTCAATAGTTTAAACATCCCACAGTAGACTTTGGGAAATCGTGAGTTACTATGATCAACAAAGTGCTGAAATCCTGGCTTATACCTCACAGCAGCCCAAACATCACTTAAGAACAATGACTTTCAGCCTATTTCACCTTGCCTCAGTTCCCAGGCCCTAAAGGTTCAAACTTTTCCCTGAGCAAATGTTGTATTATAAAATAACAAGAACTCAAGGTTATAATCACCAGACAGCAAAAGCTGAGCAAGTTCTAATCTGACACCACAAAAGAAGTTGTTCCTAGTCTCGTTCTGTCCATTCACATTTCATCTTTTTCCTCCTAACTGTTGAGTTGAAGATTGCTTGATTCCAACTGTTCATTCATTTTTTTTTTTTCCAGAAGGACTTGTTAACAATGCCTTCTCCACCCCCACCCCTTAAGAAAATGTTAATAGTGAAATCCTTCCCATTTAAAACTCCTGGTTAAGCAGTTTTAGTTCTCCATGAAGGACTCCCCTCCACTATGACTTGCAGCTAAATATTGTATAATGTTTTTGTAACATATTGAAAATTCTTCAAAAATGTTTGCATTTCCCTCTAGTACCATTTGCAGCAGTGTGTGGCAGTTGCNTAGTGAAATCCTTCCCATTTAAAACTCCTGGTTAAGCAGTTTTAGTTCTCCATGAAGGATTCCCCTCCACTATGACTTGCAGCTAAATATTGTATAATGTTTTTGTAACATATTGAAAATTCTTCAAAAATGTTTGCATTTCCCTCTAGTACCATTTGCAGCAGTGTGTGGCAGTTGCTATGACAACTACCTTTAAAATTAAAAAGAGAAATTAAAAGTTTTACATAATCGAAGGGACTTTCTGACACTAAGTTTAAGATGCCAGGACTTTAACATAAATTATATCTTAGTGTGTAGGTCTTTTCATATTAGGTCAACATTTTAGAGCTCATCATTGGAAATGCTATTCTACTCATGTTTTCCATGTCAACTATGCTAATATTGTCAGAAAATTGTTATGAAAAATCTGGAGGTTATAAAGTTTATGAAATGTGCTTGGTTAGCAAATTCTCCTTTCTGAGTGCAAGTAGCAACCACCACAAAACCCACAATAGTATTAGCAGTCACCAAGTGGTTGTGTGTTATGCACTACATCAGGCATTGATGTCTGCTGCTGCTGCTGCTGCTGCTGCTAAGTCACTTCAGTCATGTCCGACTTTGTGCGACCCCACAGACGGCAGCCCATTGGGCTCCGCCATCCCTGGGATTCTCCAGGCAAGAACACTGGAGTGGTTTGCCATTTCCTTCTCCAATGTATGAAAGTGAGAAGTGAAAGTGAAGTCGCTCAGTGGTGTCTGACTCAGCGACCCCATGGACTGCAGCCCACCAGGCTCCTCCGTCCATGGGATTTTTCAGGCAAGAGTACTGGAGTGGTATGCCATTGCCTTCTCCGATTGATGTATGCATTATATGGATATTCAGGATTTTGTAGAATTGTTCTGAGAAGGAAATAGAATTGTGCAATTTTATGTACACAATTAAATTCTTTTTGACAGCACTCCTACTAAGTAACTATTGTAATCCCCATTTTAACCATGAAAACAATCGGAGGCTCAGGGATATTATATAATTTGTTCAAGGTTATAAAGCTAATGGATGGCAAAGCTAGCATTCAAATCTAGGCTTGTTAACTTCCAAAGCAGTGCGCTTAATAATTATACTGCTTTTAAAAAAATAACAAAAATCATATGATATTGCTTATATGTGGAATATTAAAAATGATAACATGAACTTACTTACAAAACAGAAATAAACCCTCAGATACAGAAAACAAACTTAGGGTTATCAAAAGGGAAAGGAAGGAGGATAAAAGAGGAGTTGGGGATTGACATGTACATACTGCTGCTGCTGCTGCTGCTGAGTCGCTTCAGTCGTGCCTGACTCTATGCGACCCCATAGACGGCAGCCCACCAGGCTCCCCCGTCCCTGGGATTCTCCAGGCAAGAACACTGGAGTGGGTCGCCATGTCCTTCTCCAACATGTACACACTACTACATATAAAATAGATAACTGACAAAGACCTACTGTATAGCAGAAGGAACTATATTCAGTATTTTGTAATAACTTGTAAGGGAAAAGAACTGAAAAAGAATATATATGTATGACTAAATGACTTTGCTGTACGCCTGAAACTAACACAATGTTGTAAATCAACTATACTTCAACTAAAAAAATTAAAATTTTTTTTTAAATTAAAGAAATTTATTTACGTTACTTTTTAATTTGCTGCTATTTGCAATTCATACACAAGAGGTTCTTGACATGAGGACAGCGCAGAGGTGATCCAGGGATAAACTTTCAAAAGCAATGCAAAGACCCTTTTCACATTCCTCTGGCCTGACATAGGCCACCAGGGAAATGCAAATCAAAACCACAGTGAGATACTACTTCACACTAGGATTGTTATAAATCTGAGAAACAGAAAATTAACACGTATTGGTGAAGATGTGGAAGAACTGGAGTCTTGCGGCAAGGTAAATGGTACACCCTCTGTGGAAAACAGTTCGACAGACCTTCAAAAGGCTGGACAGTGAATTACCATAAAAGTGAAAGCATTGGTCGCCCAGGCCCACTCTTTGCAGTCCCATGGACTGAAGCCCACCAAGCTCGTCTGTCCATGGGTCTTTCCAGGCAAGAATACTGGAGGGGCTGCCATTCCCTTCTCCAGGGGATCTTCCCAACCCAGGGACTGAACTCACTGCAGGCAGACTCGGTACTGTCTGAACCACCACGGAAGCCCATATAGCCAAGCAATTCCACACCGAGGTATATAGCCAGAAGCAGTGAAATCAGGAGCTCAAACAGATTCTTACAAATATTCACTGCAGCATTATCACAACAGTCAAAACGTGGAAGCGACCGACGTGCCAATCAACAGATAAATGGATGAACCAAACACAGAATACGCATACAATAAAATACTGCTTAGCCATAGAAAGTTCTGACATATCTTACAACATGAAAAAACCGTGAAAATATTATATGCTAAGTGAAATAAGCCAGACACATAAAGGGCAAATATTGTAAGATTTCATTTCAATAAGGTATCTAAAATAGGCAAATCCACAGAGAAAAAGCACATTAGTGGTTAATGGGGATGAGGAGAATGGAAAATGAGAGTTATTACTTACCAACTTTCTAATTAGGGTAATGAAAAAATTTAAAAAATAAGCAAGAAGTGATGGTTGCACGGCATTNTCCATTTCAATAAGGTATCTAAAATAGGCAAATCCACAGAGAAAAAGCACATTAGTGGTTAATGGGGATGAGGAGAATGGAAAATGAGAGTTATTACTTACCAACTTTCTAATTAGGGTAGTGAAAAAATTTAAAAAATAAGCAAGAAGTGATGGCTGCACGGCATTGTAATTAAAATCACTAAATTGTACACTGAAAAATGGTTAAAATGACAAATTTTACATTAGATGCATTTTACCACAATAAAATGAAACGTTCCAATTATCTTTATCCTAGCTCCTAACTTTCCCTTGACTTTTCTGCTTCAGCTTCCTGATACTAATTCTAGCTTCAGTTTTTTGGGGGTTTTGCTGTTGTTGTTTTACCAATACAGTCTGTCTGGAAAAGTTTCCTAAGAAGGACAGAATTTTGTGTGAATCTTAGAATTTTAGAACTGAGATAAATTTAGACATTTTTTTTTTTTTAACAAGTCCAACACTGTTTGAAAAGTTTAGATCCTCCAGAACAAAAATTAACATACGTATTTCCAGGTGCTATCACAAGGCCTGACATGTTCACTTGACACATGAAAACTTAAATAAATGAAAGAAAGGAAGGAAGCAAAATGAAATCCAGAGAAGTGCATTTCAGTTCATTTTCTTCCTTTAACAAGTCCAACACTGTTTGAAAAGTTTAGATCCTCCAGAACAAAAATTAACATACGTATTTCCAGGTGCTATCACAAGGCCTGACATGTTCACTTGACACATGAAAACTTAAATAAATGAAAGAAAGGAAGGAAGCAAAATGAAATCCAGAGAAGTGCATTTCAGTTCATTTTCTTCCTTAATCTAGCCATTCATTCAAACAAAATGTATTGCTGGGTGCTTGGTGTTAGGGCTACAAGATGCTGGTATGTTAGCTTTTATCCCAAAGGAGACAGAGTCTAAGGTGGGAGATAGATATGTAGGCATATTCCCAGCACAATGGAGTGTCTGGTAGTATAAACAGTTAGGGGTAGCACAGCTGGCCAGTCTCTTGCTTCCCGAAAAAGTGAAAAGTGTCAGTCGCTCAGTCATGTCCAACTCTGCAACCCCATCGACTGTGGCCTTCTAGGCTCTTCTGTCCACGGGATTCTCCAGGCAAGAATACTGGAGTGGGTCGCCACTGCCTTCTCCAGGGGATCTTCTCAACCCAAGGATCAAACCTGGGTCTCCAGCATTGTAAGTGGAGAGAAGGCCAATGAATTTCTATAGGAAAGGCCTAAGCAAAGGGGAAAATATGGGAACTGGTTTTTTCACTTTAAAGATCAAAAACTAAGCATCTCCCTAACATCAGCTTCTAACTGTGCTCTTGTTTCCTATTTCANCAGCATTGTAAGTGGAGAGAAGGCCAATGAATTTCTATAGGAAAGGCCTAAGCAAAGGGGAAAATATGGGAACTGGTTTTTTCACTTTAAAGATCAAAAACTAAGCATCTCCCTAACATCAGCTTCTAACTGTGCTCTTGTTTCCTATTTCAGCTTACTCTGGTATCACTTGATAAAAAATATGGAACAAGGTAAGTGGTACCAATAACCCCTCTCTAGTAAGGACTGAAACTAGGCCAAAAAAGGTCATTCTGGTCTCTAATATTGTAAGGACTTTTGAAATTGCATGACTTGTATTGGGTTAGGCCACTTCATAACTTAGGTTTTATACCTGGCTATTTCAGGGTATGCGACACTTCTAGGAGATTATATCAAAACTCAGAATGCTCAGCGTATGTTATGGACTGCATGTGCTCCTCAGTATACCTATGTCAAAGCTCTAATTGCTAATGTGATGGTCTTTGGAACTGGAGATTTTGGGAGGTAATTAGGTTTAGATGAAATCTTGAATGTGCCCCAACCACTACCCCCCCCCCCAATGGCATTAGGGTCCTTATAAGAAGAGGGAGGGAGACCATAGCTTGCTTTCCCTCTTTACTATGTGAGAACACAATGAG
>SJYX01001117.1:8998-32364 GCA_006410675.1 Oreotragus oreotragus | reverse complement strand
GAGGGAGAGGGAGAGAGTGGGGTGATTTGGGAGAATAGCATTGAAATATGTATACTATCATGTAAGAAACAAATCACTAGTCTATGTTCGATGAAGGATGCAGGATGCTTGCGGCTGGTGTATGGGGATGATCCGGAGGGATGATGTGGGGTGGGAGGTGGGAGGGGGGTTCATGTTTGGGAGTTTGTGTATACCCATGGGAGATTCATGTCAATGTATGCCAAAACCAATAGAGTACTGTAAAGTAAAATAAAGTAAAATGGAAGCTCTAAAAAAAAAAAAAAATTGGTAGAATAAGTTCATAAAACAACAACAACAACAACAAAAAAAAAACCTCAACATTAAAAAAACAAAGATCATGGTATCTGGCCCCATCACTTCATGACAAACAGATGGGGAAACAATGGAAACAGTGACAGACTTTATTTTCTTGGTTTCCAAAATCACTGCTGATGGTGACTGGAGCCATGAAATTAAAAGACATTTGCTCCCTGGAAGAAAAGCTCTGACTAACATAGATAGCATATTAAAAAGCAGAGACATTATGCTGCTTACAAAGGTCTGTCTGGTCAAAGTTATGGGTTTTCCAGTAGTCATGTATGGTTGTGAAAGTTGGAGCATAAAGAAGGCTGAGAACCGAAGAACTGATGCTTTTGAACTGTGGTTGGAGAAGACTCTTGAGAGTCCCTTGGACTGCAAGGAGATCAGTCCTGAATATTCATTGGAAGGACTGATGCTGAAGCTTAAGTTCCAATACTTTGGCCACCTGATGTGAAGAACTGATTCACTGGAAAAGACCCTGATGCTGGGAAAGATCGAAGGCAGGGGGAGAAGAGGACAACAGAAGATGAAGTGGTTGGATGGCATCGCTGACTTGATGGACATGAGTCTGAGCAAGCTCCAGGAGTTCGTGATGGACAGGGAGGACTGGCGTGCTGCAGTCCATGGGGTCACAAAGAATCGGACATGACTGACCAACTGAACTGATAGATGTCTGCAGAGACAGTGGGACTGGCTTATCTGTTCTTGGTTGGGGTAGGTAGATGGCAGAACGTACTGGAATACCTGTCAATATGAGTGTCAATGCATATGAACTTAGAAGACCAGCTTCATGGTAGGAAGGGGAGAGAAAGGTGGGTTGCTGATGTTTAGTCGCTAAGTCATGTCCAACTCTTTGTGACCCCAAGGACTGTAGACTGCCAGGCTTCTCTGTTCATGGGATTTCCCAGGCAAGAATACTGGAGTGGGTAACCATTTTCTTCTCTAGGGGATCTTCCTGACCCTGGGATCTAACATGCATCTCCTATGTCTCCTGCATTGCAGGGAAATTCTTTACCATTGAGCCACCTGGGAAGCCCTAGCAAGGTGGGACCAGGGTAATAAATGCAATGTAGACATTCAAAGTCAGCAGTTTACAAAAGAAGAATTGAGAGTGAAGGTCCAAAATTTTAAAAAGAGAGGAAGATGAAAATAAAATGAAATATAGACTGTAAATAGGAAAGATGGGCATATTTCAGAAGTCAAATTACAGCTACACTTTTATATGCTGAGCAGGTCCCTTTATGGGGGCTGAGATGGGTTATCCTATAATACAGCCATCTTCTCACCTTGATTTTACTGGCTTGGCTCTGCTATCAGGAATGCACTTGGTTCCTTTACCCAGGGCTTTCAAGGGTCTATGTGTTTTTCAAACTGTCACAGTGGTCACAGGTCTGCTTACTCAGGAGCCCTGGAGGAAGGCTGTCAACATCACAGGGATGCCCTGACTCTAAAACAGGAAGAAACCAAAGACACATTCATGAGTCATCCTCATCAACTGCTACTGGAATATGAACCGAATTACACTGATCTGTTTTCCTCAGTGGTTCATCTAGTTTGGCATAGACCAGAAACATACAATAGCTCCTCTAATTCACCCAGCTATATAATTGGAAACATCTGTATTATCCTGAAAATCTTTAGCCAAATGAAAACTGCTCATCAATTTATGCATGAACACTGACATCCTTTGAATGCCATTGAGATTGCTGCTTTAAAACTGACAAATGCTTGGAAGTTAAAATTGCAACTCTACACACTACTTGCAATTTTATGTTCTTTGCAAATTGTCATCATGCATATCTCTGGAAATTTGAGGAATTCCAGTTCAGAAGCTCATTATTATTTCTTTCATCCTCCTTAGTCGTCCATCTTTTTTCCAAACCAGGCTCTATCTTCCAAAGAAAAGCTGCAAAGAGATCACTCATATTCAGTTTTTTCCTTTTTTGTTAACTCAGAGTATATGAAGTGTTTGTTTTACATTGTATTTTAGGTAAGACATTATTCTTTCTGCATTCTCTAGCTTTGGTAGGGAAAAAAAAAGTCCTGGTTGAGTAGTTAGAAAACTGGTTCTTTCCAGTTTTGAGTAAATTATGTAACTCTCTGAATTTCACTTTTTATTGGCAACATGGGAATGATTATTCTTGCTCTACATATATTGTTTGGCTGCTGAAATGATTAAATGAGGATACCAGATATGAACAAATTCCTGTAAAGGACACAGAACAACTTCAAGAGTAAATAATACAGAAAGCAGAAAAGAGTTCTGTGGGAGCTTAGTTATTTAATTAACCACATTTTAAAACAAAGAACAAGTTGCAGTCTATCTGGAGCAGCTTTCATTGAGGCTCTAATCCCCATACTTGAGCAAGCAGTATGAACTCTACAAGAAAGTAAGTGAACCACGTGCCTGGAGAGGAATTTCCTTATGAATATCAGGAGATGAGAAAGAAACACAAAAGAGCTTGATGTAATTCCCAATCTCTATCAAATAGGAAGGAGTTACACAAAGGAAGAGCAGCTCCATCCAAGAGAGAAATACTCTAGAATTCTCAGTATTACATGACAGAATCTTTCTTTTGTGGAAAATTGAAGATGCCCAAAACTTGAGTCTGTTTTCTGCTTGCTCTCCCTTGACTGGAAACAGACTTTCTATTTTTCCCATACAGGAAAGAAAAAACTGTTGGGAAAATGGACTTACTCAGACACTGAGGAAATATACACAGTTCCTTTCTAACTAACTAGTTGCTAAATTAATCCAGGTGTCAAGATGAGAAGACTCATCAGATAACTGAAATGGAGAAAATATATAAAAGGGAAAGATTTTGATCAATTAACTACTGATACCAGAAGAACTAGAGATAATGTAGCAAAAAAAAAAACTTAAAAATAACTTTTATTTATCAGAGATTTAAAAAATATATTGTGGTCATAATATTAAACTATTTTGAAATGCAAACTAAGCTATTAACAACCAAGATAGCACCTTGGAAATTAGAAATATAACTCCTTAAAATGTAAAAGATCTAGAGTGATAGTTGAAGATAAAATTTTTAATTTGGAAAGTAAAGAGCAGTTGATCTCTTAGAAGATAAGGGAAATACATAAAA
This sequence comes from Oreotragus oreotragus, assembly GCA_006410675.1. Classification (NCBI taxonomy): domain Eukaryota; kingdom Metazoa; phylum Chordata; class Mammalia; order Artiodactyla; family Bovidae; genus Oreotragus; species Oreotragus oreotragus. The sequence goes on along the minus strand of SJYX01001117.1, from coordinate 28,936 downwards.
TAATAGAAAATAATGGATAAAATTAAGAGATGAGGAAAATTATTCCAGAGGTCCAATATTTACCTGAAGAAGATCCAAAGTCATAGGCATTAGAAAGTGAAGATAGAAATAATTTTTAAAAGTTGGCTATTTTTTCAAGCTGAAGAAAGTCACAGGCGGAAAGGTGTGTGTGTGTTAGTCACTCAGTCAAGTCCGACTCTTTGTGAACCCATGGACTCCAGGTTCCTCTGTCCATGGAATTCTCCAGACCAAGAATAATGGAGTGGGTTGCCATTTCCTTCTCCAGGGGATCTTCATTCAAACCTGGGTCTCCCACATTGCAGGCAGATTCTTTACCTTCTGAGCCACCAGGGAAAGGTCTCATTAAGTGCCAAAATGGAATGAAAGGGGTAAACATATAAACAAAAGATGATAGGTAGATGATAGACAGACAGGCAGACAGGTAGATAGATAGATAAAAGAAAGAAAGAGAGGGAGAATGTTGTGTTACATGGTCCAAAGAACTTTGCTAGTGTGATTAAGTTAAAGATCTTGAGAGGGAGAGATGGCCAGCATTACCCTAACAGGCAAGCAAAATCACAAGAGTTCTGAGGAGAGGGAGGCAGGAGGATCAGAGTGAGAGACAAAGAGTTGGTCTGAGCATATCTCAAAGAGATGTTGGTCCTTGAGTCAAGGAAAGTGGGGAACCTCTAGAAGCTAAAAACAGGCAAGGAAGTATTCACCCCTATAGCCTCCAGAGAGAATGCAGCCTTTCTAACTCTTTGACTTTAGGACCTCTGAGCTCCAGAATTGTAATATAATATATCTGTGTCATTGTAAGACACTGAGTCTGTGGTAGTTTGTAACAATAGCCATATACACCCGTGGCGGATTCATGTCAATGTATGCCAAATCCAATACAGTAAAGTAAAATAAAATAAAGTAAAATGAATGCAATTGGTTTTGTTCAAACACTCATGGGAGTGATAAACGCCTAAGCAGAGACTGTTGTTATACCTCTATCAGGAAGACACATGTGAAGACACTGAAAGGAATATCTCATGGATGCAGAGGTCTTTGGGATGGATAACTAGATGTGAGGGATGGCCTTTCTTTCAGTGAAATGGGGTCCATTTGCTACTGATTAACCCGCCCTGACTTTCACTTTGGTGCTTAAACAATACCTCTCATGGTAGCTTCTTGGGAACAGATCCTCACTGCAATTGACATGGCCCTTCAGGTCCGACTTTTCTTTTAGGAGCTCTGATTCTTACAATCTTTGATCCCCCAACCACACATTTTTTTCCTCACTAATATGGTGAAATAAAGAAGCTATTTACTTCTCTGTAAATGAAATGTTTTCTCAGAGTCTCCTGGATGAGTTTGGGTTTTTAGAAACCAAAGCTTGAAAGACACATTTTTACTTTCTGCTTTCTTACTAGTTCTATGTATCACAAGGTATCTGGACCACAATGCCTACTATCTGTTTGAATGGAAGGGAGGCATACAAAAAAAAATGATAGAAGCTTGGAAATAAGAGGTTTAGGAAATAAAAAAGTGGTTCTAGGCAACAGAAAGGTATCAGAAGCTCAAGACATTATTAGATACCTACACAAAGTTCCAAGTAACAGGTACAGAGCATCAGAGAGAGAAGGCAGCTTGCTCTTTACTTCATTTTGAATCACTTTTAGTTCTTCCTGCCCAGGGCAAAAGCTGGTATCCGAGTGTGAGGCCTGAGTTCAGAGATTGGGATAAAAATGACTGTGTGTGTGTGTGTGTTCTCTCAGTTGTGGCTGATGCTATCCAGTCCCATGGACTGTAACTTGCCAGGCTCCTCTGTCCATCGAATTTTCCAGGCAAGAATACTGGAACTAGCTGCCATTTCCTTCTCCAGAAATATGGCTATAGTGAGAGAGAAAAGGAACAGGAAACACAGGAGTTCTTGACAGGGTAATATTTCTCTATATTCCAGCAGGTTGATGATTAGAGTCATGCAATATTAAAGCTGAAAAAAGTCTTCAGAATCAAGAAACACTAGTAATGATTGAGCACTGTGTGTTAAGTGTTAAAGCTGTGTGCTATGTGCTTTATATCCATGTAATCCTAAAAATCAATCCATGAAGTTGACATTATTATGCTGTCTCACAGATGAAGAATCTGAAACTCAGAGAATTTAAGTTAACTACTTAAAGACATTCAGCTCAAAGGTATTCAACAAATGCTTGAGACAGAAATAAGACAGAAATAAAACAAAACCCAAAAAGCATGCAGTCTTGATTTCTACCATATTGCTCCCAGATAGTCTCGGCAAGAATGTTCTGTTACTATCTAGAACCCACAACTGCAAAAACATTCTAGGGCAATCTTACTACAATGCTTATATGAGAAGTCACATGCAGTCACACAGTTTTAACATTCATTTTCAGATAATATACATTGATATTTCCTCTTTGAACTATGGTCAGATCTTTCAGTACCTAGCAATATGTCTGTAATCTCCCTGGATTCCACTTATTTTGGCCAGCTAGGCACAGCCACAATCATGCTGCTTCAGTTTCTAATTTAATGGAACATTAAGCATTCATTTCTGGTACCTAAATTAGCCAGTTTCTTTTATTTATAGAGCTTACATGCAAAGTGTTTAACTGAAAAATGGAAATAAAAATAGGAAATGGATGGGTGCCTGCTATTGAAGTCTCATGAGTGATCCCACAATATTATTGAGTCCAGTGGGTAATGAGTGTTAAACAATTTACATTTTAGACATTTTCAAGTAAAGACTTAATTACTCCCTTCTGCTAATGAGCCTCCACTTTTTCTTTGGTGTTGCAAACATAGGCTTCTGGAAATAGTCAGGTCAGCCACACTCCATACATCATTCATATATCTCTTGTTCTTGATGGTAGTAGAGTACCTCTTTCTTTCTGCCTCATCCCTCCCTTCTTTCCTATAAATCAACACTAAGATGCAAAACCCAAAAATGAACTCTGATACTGATCATGTGTGGCAGGGGAGCACTTTGTAAGCCTGTCAAATACAGTTTCAAAATTCCACTAATGAAAACAAATATACATAATCTGAAAGCTGCCTATTGTTAGGGACATTCAAATGGATATCTGTTTATTTTTGTTGAACTATAAGCACAAGAAAACCAAAATTTTGCTGATCAATCCAGAAGTTCCAGGAGATACTCAGTAAGGGCTTTGAGGACCTAGGACAGAAATCTCCATGCAGATAATAGTCTGACATTTGATTTCACTGACTGTTTAAAGCAGTTGGGAGTCACAGAGAGTCTCTCTACCTTTCCATACCTCCTAGGAGGTCCAAGCCCCTCTTTTTAAGCAGCTGCAGCCCTATATCTCACGCATACCATCTTCTTTTCTGTCAGAGTTTCCCCATGGATATCATCCACATCCCTCTGACTCTCAAGGTGTTACTTTCTCAGTTGGGTCTGACTCTGTGACTCCACGGAGTGTGGCCTGCCAGGCCCTTCTGTCCATGGGGATTCTCCAGGCAAGAATATTAGAGTGGGTTGCCATGCCCTCCTTCAGGGGTCTTCCCAACCTGGGGATCAAACCCAGGTCTCCTGCATTGTAGGCAGATTCCGTACCATCTGAGCCACCAGGGAAGCATAATTTAATTCTCTCTTCCTCACTTTCTGCTCATTCTGACCTGGGGCTTTTGTTTTAGAATCAAAGGCTGTTTGGCTAAACAAAACAGTTCTTGCATGTAAGAATTCTGTAACCAGAATTAACTGTATAGCCAATTAGTCCTTTTTCTCTTAATCTGACATTTCTGAGAGCATTTTAACCTCTTAAAGTCACTATCAGTTAGGCAGGACTTATTCAGGATTCCCATAGTAAGGACAAAAGATCTGAGTCATAGAGGTGCAATAACTTGAAGCTGGAAAATTAAATATCTAAAACTAGGATGCAGACCCTCACATGCCTTGTCTACTGCTCTATCTGACACATGGTGCAGGCTCTACAGATCATCACAGTTTTCAGACAATGTATGCAAGGAGTGTGACCAGTGGGAACTGTAGTGGTGAACGTTATACATCCACTTGACTGACCAATGGGTTGCCCAGACGGCTGGGAAATCATTATTCCTGTGTGCGTTTGTGAGTATGTCTTTGGAAGAGATTAACATATGAATCTATAGACTGAGTAAAGATGACTGCCTTCCCTAATGTGAGTAGGCATTATCAACCCACTGAGGTCCTGAATAAAACAAAAAGGTGAGCGAAGGGAGAATTCGTTCTCTGTTTGAGCTGAGACATCATATTCTCCTGCTCTTGATCATTGGCATTTAGACTCATACAAGGACTTAGACCACTGGCCCCTGATTCTCAGGCCTTTGAACTTGAATTGAATGACATGGCTGACTTTCCTGGTTTTTTACCTTGCAGATGGCAGATTGTGGGACTTCTCTGCATTCAAAACCATGTGAACCAATTTCTGTAAGTCTCTCTGTCTCTCTGCCCTGCCTCCCTCTTTCTATCTCTACCTCTCTCTAAATATATCTCCTATGGGTCTGTTTTCCTGGAGAACCCTGACAAATATACAGGCCCTATTGGAGAAATGGACTGTGATGAACACAGTCATTGCTGGGCTCGTAGGAATGTCATATATAGCCTATAAAAAGAGTGGTATCAAACTCACAATTGGACAAAATCTGCAAAGAGATCCAACCAGTCCATCCTAAAGGAAATCAGTTCTGAATATTAATTGGAAGGACTGATGCTGAAGCTGAAATTCCAATACTTTGGCCACCTGATGTGAAGAACTGACTTATTGGAAAAGACCCTGATGCTGGGAAAGATTGAAGGCAGGAGGAGAAGGGGGTGACAGAGGATGAGATGGTTGGATGGCATCACCGACTCAATAGACATGAGTTTGAGTAAACTCTGGGAGTTGGTGAAGGACAGGGAAGCCTGGCGTGTTGTAGTCCATGGGGTCACAAAGAGTTGGACATAACTGAGAGACTGAACTGAACTGAACTGTGCCCTCTCATCACCTGAGAGAGAATGAAGAAAAAAGGGAAGGGGAGAAAAAAGCCACATTTTATGAACAATTCATAGATTTGGAATTAGACAGCCTAAATTATACCATAGCTTTGACACTAGCCTCTTACCAGCCAGACCTTGGACCAGTCTGTCACGTCTTAGCAGGAAACAGAGGACTAAAATGACCAAAGAGAATTTCAGAAAGAAAGTATTTGGAAAGTTGTAGGAGCATTAGGAAAAACCAACAAGGAATATAAAAATTCTGACATTAGCAACCTAGGGAAATTGCTTATACCCCTAGATCAATGGGCCAGGACCAGTTAAAAGAACTCCATGAGACCTGGCAAGAAAGTGTCAGAAGACTGAATATTCCAACTTGTTTCTGCCTACCCACTCACCTCTTGCCCGTGCCTCACTTTGGCTGAAACCAGTTAAAGATCAGAGGACCTGAGAGCCCACTGATCCACGGACATCAGCTTTCCAGGTACAGAGCTGGATGGAGAAGAGTGCAGAGTTGATCTGGAGGGGTAAATAGAAAGCAGTCTGCACAATGAATGTTAATAACAATTTCTGGTACAAAATAGAGACTAAAGGTGCCCATCTCAAAGTTTTATCTGTTTGTTTTGCTTCTGTTCATTGAAAGACAATGATTGCAAAGGACTTGACCCCTGGATATATATTGTTTGCAAAGCAGTGTTCTGCAAAAGAAGAAAGGTAACACTAGTATGAACATTCCTTCGATCTAGTTGGCATCATTATTTCTATAAGACTCTGATGCTGGGAGGGATTGGGGGCAGGAGGAGAAGGGGACGACCGAGGATGAGACGGCTGGATGGCATCACGGACTCAATGGACATGAGTCTGAGTGAACTCCGGGAGATGGTGATGAACAAGGAGGCCTGGCTGCTGCGTGTCCGCAAAGAGCCAGACACGACTGAGCAACTGAACTGAACTGAAATTTAGGTCAGTTTAGTCAATTTATCCATTTACTGCACAGTCCCTGTGGGCAGAGGTTGGGGAGTGGTGGTCCGGGCCACCTGAAAGCCCCCAGGGTTAGGAGCAGAGCAGAGGCAATCCTTCATTAGCTCCTGGAGAATAACTAAGCATTCCCTTTGGAGCAATGACTGCAGCTTATAGAAACACGTGTAAAGTTCAGTTTCCAAGATGAACAAAGTCGTTTTGTAATCCCATTCGAGAAAAGAAAAGAGGCACTTGAGCCATATGACAGTATCTGGGAGGGCATATTCTTGTCCCCAGCCTTACCAGGCCATGAGGACCAGTGATAAAGGGACTAATCAATATTTCCTAGCTGGTGGCACTGACAGTTTTTGGTTTCTCTCAGATAGGAACATATTCTTGGCTCAAAGGAAGAAAGTCCCTGAAGTTTTGAATTTCATCCTCTTGGATTTGTAAAGATGAGGAATTTGTGGCTGTGTTTTAACTGAAAGTCTGAGGGACATTAAAAATAACTCTGACCTAATAACATTAGGTGAAAACTAAAGCCTCAAGTTTACTAGACTGACAAGGCCACTGCCTACATTTTAAAATGATGGGGAAATTTAAGGGACAGCAGAAAGAAGAAAGTATTGGGGAGTATAAGAATAAGACATTAATAATTTTGATGAAAATTTGGGATTGATGTTTCCAAACTTAAAAGTTCATGTAGGAAGAAAGAGCAGAGTGATTAGGAAATATTGTGAAAGCATGTAACAAAACAAACAGTTATGGAGTTATGGGAAACACTGTTCATCCACTCACTCATTCTCTAGACATTTAATAATAAACTACTATACCTCAGGCACTGTCCTAGGTACTGCAGATACAGACAAATTCAGGAAAAAATGTCCTCATGATATACAGCTGTCTCTTATACACATCTAGATGTGTATAAGAGACAGCTCTTAATCTGACATTTCTGAGAGCATTTTAACCTCTTAAAGTCACTATCAGTTAGGCAGGACTTATTCAGGATTCCCATAGTAAGGACAAAAGATCTGAGTCATAGAGGTGCAATAACTTGAAGCTGGAAAATAATAATAAACTACTATACCTCAGGCACTGTCCTAGGTACTGCAGATACAGACAAATTCAGGAAAAAATGTCCTCATGATATACAGTGAGCTAGTGACATTGACAATAGGAAAGGTATGCAGGAGCCAGGTCACAGAGGACATAGAGATTTAGGTTAAGTCATTTGAATGTTATTCTACGTGTAGTAATGTAGCATCAATTCATCTACAAATGATAGGATTCCCTAACTTAACTGACATTTCAGAGGGGGAAGACTCATTACCTTACATTGTGCATTCCAGAAGTAGGGTAGCTCCAGGAATGGTTAATTTAACACTTTGATAAAGCCCTCAAAGAGCCAGGTATTTTACATTTATCTGTTCTGTCATCGTTAGCACAGTGATTTGTCTTCATGATTGCAAAATGGCTACCTAAGTTATATTCTGCAACTTGCAGATATGATTTAATGGTAATAACTAAGAGAAACCAAATAATAATGAGTTAAAGAGACAGAAACTTACTTCTTTTTATGTAAAAGAATTCTGGAGTTAGAATTGGTTCAGTGTCTCCATAAAGTTATCAGACTCAGATTTCTCTTGGCTGTTTACCGCCATTATCTTTAGGATAAGACTGAACACTCAGAGACAATTATGACTGTTAGAGCTCCAGCTGCTTTATCCACATTCTAAGCAGTAAAATGCAATAAGAAAGAAAGAAAATAGGTATATCCATTGTCTTTTAAGGGGAGTTTCCAGAAGTACACTCAAAATTTCTACTCAATCTCATTGACTACTATTAGTATTTAATCACAATGCCATATGTAACACCAAGAAAATCTGTGACAATGGTACTCTGTGGTATTACAGTAGGATAGCAATATGCCTAGTTAAAAACTATAAATTTATTAACAAAGAATAAAAGGAAGATGAATATTGAGGAAAAATAGGAAGTCTCTGGCACTAAGAATCATCTTCTATTCCTTATGTCTCAATTTGAGAGCAAGGAACATTTGCAAAAGCATCTTAAAGATAGCTTAGTTATGGAGGTAACTAAGAGAGGTTATTTAAGAGAGAGGAGGTAATTTAAGAGAGAGGTTTGTGGCTCAGATGGTAAAGATTCTGCCTGTAATGCAGGAGACCCAAGTTTGATCCTTGGGTCAGGAAGATTTTCTGGAGAAAGGAATGGCTACCCACTCCAATATTCTTACCAGGAGAATCCCATGGACAGAGGAGCTGGTGGGTTACAGTTCATGGGGTCCCAAAGACTCAGACATGACTGAGTGACTAACTCTTCACTTTGGAATGTAAAAGCTGGTATTATAGCCCAGTTCTGCTATATATAAGCTTGAAAAATTTATGCAAGTTAGTTTACCTCTCTGAGGTTCAATTTATAATATACAAAATGAGGATTCCAAGCTCTTAAGTTTATTGAGACTATTAAATGAAATTGTGTATTGCAACAGATGGTAAAGTGGAGACTGCATTTCACTACTGGGACCATCCTAGTGACTAATAAAGTTCATCAGTTGTTTTGATCTTTTGTTTGAAGATCAATGCTTGTGGATAAATTTTGTGACCAGATAGTAGAGAAGGGGCTTTGGCCTCATCAGCTCCTCAGTAGGCTATATGTATGTGCATGAGAACTTAGCTTTGAAACCATAGAATGCATAGATTCTTTCTCCTGTAGCAACCATCAGTTTTTATCATTTGCCATTTTCCATCAAGGAAGACTCTAGGATATTTTAGAATTGTCTCAAGTAGGGACTCAGCTGCAAAATATAAACTTTCAGAACATATGGTATGGAATACAACTAATGCGAAAGTTCCAAAAAGAAGATGAAAATACTAAAGGACTAAAAATACTTTCTTCAAACAACCTTTTTCAGTACATCAGTACAGCTGCTTCTTTGTTAAACCAGCTGTTAACTAACCCCCAAGGGTACTTCTCACAGGGGGCTTATTTTGTTGTTGTTTTTAATGATTTAATTCTTATAGCTCAAATTGCATTGTGTTCTTAACGGTTTTACATTTCTACTTCTGAAAGACAAAGAAAAAAAGAGTGGAGAAATGAAAGAAATTAAAGGCTGGAGGAAGATTGATGAAGGGTGTGCATATCCAATTCAAAGTGTGATAGGAGGGAGGGAGGAACTGGCAGAATAGCTGAGAAAATGAGGATGTGAAAAATACAAGTAGTTCCTGATGAAGAAGAGCTACAGACCTAGCATATTAGGACATGCTCAATACACAGAATATTAAATAACTTCTACACTGTATTGGCCAAAATATAGGAAAGCAACTGAATGTGGCATTGAAGATAGTGTTCTTGGGAGCACAGTGGATTAGAGAAACCCCAGTTCCTCTACTTACCAGTGGTGGGAACTTAGCCTTGGAAAAGTTACTTTGTGTCTTTGAACCTTAATTTCCTCATTCTAAAGCAAATAATAATAATGTCTACCACATGGGATGACTCTCCACTAATTCAGGCAACGTGAATAAGAGCATTTATGATACTGCCTGGCACATCAGAGACCACAATGAATTTGGTGAAAATTATTACAATTTGCTTTTTCAGAAAATGTTTATACCTGTTAAGAAAAAAAATCAATACACAAGAAATAGACTAAAATATACAAGAAAATGTTCCCTTTCATCATGGACTCTTTCTATAAGAAAAAATGTCTTATAGCCATATTCTATCCTCAAATGGGTCAATCTTTTTTTTTTTTCCCATACTCAAAACAGATTGTGTAATATTATTCAACCTTACGAAGGAAGGAAATTTTGTCATGTGGTATTACATGGATAAACCATGAGGATATTATGTTAAATGAAATAAACAATCAAAAAAGACAAATACTCCATAATTCCACTCATATGAGATCTCTAATGAATCACACTTATGGAAACAGAAAATAGACTGGTAGTTTCAGAGACTGGAGGGAGGGGAAAGGGAGAGTTGTTATTCAATGAATACAGAGTTTCAATCATGCAAGAAGAAAAAGTTCAAGAGGTTTACTATATAACAGTGTGCATATAGTTAACAGTATTATAATGTACACTTAGAATCTGTTAAGAGGGTAAATTTATACTATGTGATTTTGACTGCATTCACATACTATAGCAAGGACATATGATAACCTTGAAGTAATTGTGCTGAGCAAAATGAGCCAGTTACAAAGGGGCATACCATGTAGCCTGCTGTCTATGGGGCCGCACAGAGTTGGACACAACTGAAGCGACTTAGCAGCAGCAGCAGCAGAATAAATTCATAGAGATAGAAAGTAGAATGGTAATTACCAGAGGGTGAGTGGAGGGAGGGATGAGGAGTCACTTGGATGAGTATGGAGTTTCAATTTGGAAAGACGCAAAATTTCTAGAGCTACATGGTGGTTATGGTTGCCCAGTAATGTGAACGCATTTGTTGCTGTTCAGTTGCTCAGTCGTGTCCGACTCTTTGCGACCCCATGGACTGAAGCACTCCAGGCTTCGTTGTCCTTCACTATCTCCTAGAGTTTGCTTAATGCAATTGAACCATACACTTAAAATGGTTAAATGGTAAATTTCAAGTTATACATTCTCAACCACAATTAAAACAGACAAACAAACTGCCTTTTCTATAATGGGGTTTACCAGTATCTCTTTATGATTGAATTGGTCTGATAGTCATATGACCATAGGAACATTTGGCTGCCATATTCGCTCAAGAAGGAATGAGGCCCTTCTTTCCTGTGCAATGTGTGACATGCTATGTGCTGTAATAAAAATAAGTTTTGCATAGACAAAAATTTTCTATGGATGTCTCCTTGTCTGATTTAGCTTATGTAAGAACAAGAATCAAGGGTGTTTTTCTTTTCAGAAAAATATATAACATGGATACTTAAACTCAGGACTTTAAGAAGATGGCAAAAGGATTTGCTGACAATGTTTCAAACTGTTCTCTTCATCTCATAACCAATTTGTTAAATACACTCAGAGATGGCACATTTTAAAAGACAATATTTATTTATAGTTCTTCCCCAATAAAGAACTGGTGTCAATCCCTTTACAGAGAGGCAAAGAGATGATTCTTGTCCAGATTTTACTCTCCTTTCTTCAAACTCAGTGTCACTTTATTCTGTCTCATGAACAGAATGAAGAGTGTCACATATGGCTTCAGGGCTATTATTTATGATTTTTTGAACTTATGTAGGTACTTGATTAAAGCAGAATCATTTTGTTCTGAGATTTTTTTGAACCAATTTCTATAGAAGGCTTTGTTTACCCCCAAATAATCAATACTGTCCTGACTACACAATCTTTTTACACCCCTACCTACTCTTCTGTGATGACCAACTTCTTGACTAAATGGGAGATGATTTGAAACTGATTTTGGTGGAAAAGGTCACTTCTTGCTCAGATTCAAAGCTAGAAACTTGTACTCCTCATGGGGTACTTCTTAGTAAAATTTTTTTGTGTTATCTGGCCCCAGAATAAGCTGAAGTAATTAAGAAAGGTGGACCCATTTGAGGACAGGATATGGCTATAAGACTTTTTTTTCTTACAGAGTCCATGATGAAAGAGAAAATTTTCTCATTTACTTTGTCTATTTCTTGTATATTGATTTTGTAATAATTCAGAGCATTACAATTTGATTTCCGACTGTGTGGATCACAATAAACTGTGGAAAATTCTGAAAGAGATGGGAATACCAGACCACCTAACCTGCCTCTTGAGAAATCTGTATGCAGGTCAGGAAGCAACAGTTAGAACTGCACATGGAACAAGAGACTGGTTCTAAATAGGAAAAGGAGTACGTCAAGGCTGTATATTATCACCCTGCTTATTTAACTTCTATGCATAGTACATCATGAGAAACGCTGGACTGGAAGAAACACAAGCTGGAATCAAGATTGCCGGGAGAAATATCAATAACCTCAGATATGCAGATGACACCACCCTTATGGCAGAAAGTGAAGAGGAACTAAAAAGCCTCTTGATGAAAGTGAAAGAGGAGAGTGAAAAAGTTGGCTTAAAGCTCAACATTCAGAAAACGAAGATCATGGCATCTGGTCCCATCACTTCATGGGAAATAGATGGGGAAACAGTGGAAACAGTGTCAGACTTTATTTTTTGGGGCTCCAAAATCACTGCAGATGGTGACTGCAGCCATGAAATTAAAAGACGCTTACTCCTTGGAAGAAAAGTTATGACCAACCTGGATAGTATATTCAAAAGCAGAGACATTACTTTGCCGACTAAGGTCCGCCTAGTCAAGGCTATGGTTTTTCCTGTGGTCATGTATGGATGTGAAAGTTGGACTGTGAAGAAAGCTGAGCGCCGAAGAATCGATGCTTTTGAACTGTGGTGTTGGAGAAGACTCTTGAGAGTCCCTTGGACTGCAAGGAGATCCAACCAGTCCATTCTGAAGGAGATCAACCCTGGGATTTCTTTGGAAGGAATGATGCTAAAGCTGAAACTCCAGTACTTTGGCCACCTCATGTGAAGAGTTGACTCATTGGAAAAGACTCTGATGCTGGGAGGGATTGGGGGCAGGAGAAGAAGGGGATGACCGAGGATGAGATGGCTGGATGGTATCACGGACTCGATGGACGTGAGTCTGAGTGAACTCCGGGAGATGGTGATGGACAGGGAGGCCTGGCGTGCTGCGATTCATGGGGTCGCAAAGAGTCGGACACGACTGAGTGACTGAACTGACTGATATCATTTTGATTGTGTAAGGTGGGAGATCTCTAGTGGAAGTTCATGAAAGGTAAAGAGGCTCTTTCTTTAAATGTTTTCCCATGCAAAAATTTAAAATAAATAGCTTTAAATACTGCAAAGCACTCAGGAGTGATAAACACAAAGAATACATTTTAAAATTGTCTAAGTGAGCTCATGAGGAAGCAAGAGAAATCCCCAGGGGGCACAAACTAAGAGAAAGAAAGGCATTAAATTGATACTAATGCTAAGATTGACTTGTGATTGGCTGGTGTTTGCAAAACCCATAACAAAGGTCTGGGTTTTCAGGAGACACACAAAGATGTAAGATAGGGTTGAGCTCATATAAGACAGAAAAATTGTTACTAAGACTCTTGGATAAAGCTGTGACCCTGTAAGAGTAAACTCTGGGAGTTGGTGATGGACAGGGAGGCCTGGCATGCTGCAGTCCATGGGGTCGCAAAGAGTCGGACATGACTGAGTGACTGAACTGAACTGAAGGGTAAACCCTTAGTGAACAGGAGAATCAGAGAAAAGAAATATACGCATTGCAAAAAGAGATAACATAAAACTCTTCTATTTCAGCATGGTCTTTGATAGAAAATATTCCTGTAAGCATAAGCTTGTCCTCATCCATAATTGAATGCCAATTTATTATCCCTCTGTAGACAAGAATACTTTAACCTAAAAAATTCATTTAAAGTGTCCAGAGCTAACAGCAGACCAAGGAACTTGGCAAAGAAAATGAAAATCATGATTAAGGCTCATACCCTTGAGGCAGGCCATCCGTAATTCTTTTAAAAAAAAGTTTGACTAAGTAAAAGAATATAATTACAAATTACTTAATACAGTCAGAGCAAACCACCATGAGTGAGGGACAACAAATAAAATGATTAAACTTCCTAGTTTAACATTCTGATTCAAGCATAAAAACTAAAAGTAAAATATAGTGTTTATGTTCAGCAATGGCATAGTAGTAATGATCAGATAAATATTCCATGATAATAACTATAAACTGGACAAAATACATAAATCAAACACCTGAAGGCACTTAAGACTGACAAGAAACATGTATAAATTGAAGGCAAATTAACACTTGGGATGGGCTACCCTGGTGGCTCAGTGGTAAATAATCTGCCTGCAATGCAGGAGATGTGGGTTGGATCCCTGGGTTGGGAAGATTCCCTGGAGGAGGAAATGGCAACCCACTCCAGTATTCTTGATGGGAAAATCCCCCCAACAGATGAACCTCATGGGCTGTCTGTGAGGTTACAAAGACTTGGACATGACTGAGCATGCACACACACACACATTTGGAATATACGAACAAAAGTCTCTGAGATACTCAAAGGCTTTTAGTCTAAGGGCTGGCCCCATTTATATCCAAGTAGTATAAATAAAACATGGATTAAAAGCTGGAAAGATTGTTGTCTTAGAGAGCTAGAAAATATAATTTGGGGGTGACCATACCAGCTTTTAAGTGAGAAGGGGAATCCAGAAAAAGAGAAAGTAATAGCAAAGAAGCCCCCAAATCAGCATAAAAACCCTGTGTAAATATCTGGCTAACTCCTGAGCTGCTCATGAACACAGCAGAAACCAAGCAACAAAGCTGAGAATTTAAAAAAAAAACTGGAGCAAGACACAGAAGTGACCTTAATGTCCAGCAGCAGATGAATGAATAAAGATGTGGTATATATTCATAATGGAATACTACTCAGCCATACAAAGAATGATTATGCCATTTGTAGCAACATGGATGGACCTAGAAATTATCATACTGCTGCTAAGTCACTTCAGTCGAGTCCGACTCTGTGCAGCCCCATAGACGGCATCCCACCAGGCTCCCCCGTCCCTGGGATTCTCCAGGCAAGAACAGTGGAGTGGGTTGCCATTTCCTTCTCCAATGCATGAAAGTGAAAAGTGAAAGTGAAGTAGCTCAGTTGTGTCCAACCCTCAGCAACCCCATGGACTGCAACCTTCTAGGCTCCTCCATCCATAGGATTTTCCAGGCAAGAGTACTGGAGTGGGGTGCCATTGCCTTCTCCGAATTATCATACTAAGTGAAGCAAACTGGACAGAGAGTGGAAATATCAAATGAGATCCCTTATATGTGGGATTAAAAAAAAATGATACTAATGAACTTATTTACAAAATAGAAATATACTCACAGACATAGAAAACAAACTTACAGTTATCAAAGAGGAAGGACAGAGAGGGATAAATTAGGAGTGTGGGATTAAATATACACACTATTATATTTAGGACAGATAACCAACAAGGACCTATTGTATATCAAAGCGACTACACTCAATATCTTGCAGTTATCTATAATGGTAGAAAATGTAAAAAAAAAAAAAAAGAATATATATGTGTATAACTGAATCATTTTGCTGTATACCTGAAACTAACACAAAGTTGTAAATTACCTATATTTCATTAAAAATTGTTTTTAAATGGGCAGAAGACCTGAATAGAGATTTCTCCAAAGATATACAGATGGCCAATAGGCACACGAACATGTTTCATATTGCTAATAATCCAAGAAATGAAAATCAAAACCAGAATGTGATATTACCTCACACCTGACAGAATGGCTATCATCAAAAAGACCACAAACAACAAATGTTGACGAGAATATGGAAATAAAGGGAACCTTTGTACACTGTTATTGGGAATGCAATTTTGTGCACCCACTGTGGAAAACAGTACATAGGTTGCTCAAAAACTAAAAATAAAATTATCATATGATCCAGCAATTCCAGTCCTGGGTGTATATCCAAAGAAAGTGAAAATACTAATTTGAAAAGATACATGTACCATGATGTTCATAGCGGTACTGTTTACAATAGCCAAAATATGGAAGTGACCTAAATGTCTATCAAGAGATCAGTGGATAAAGATGACATGGTATATGTACAATGGAGCACTATTTAGCCATAGAAAGAGTGAAATATTGTCATTTTAAACATGGACAGATCTGTATGGTATTATGCTTAGTAAAAATAAGTCAGAGAAAGTAACATACTGTATGCTATTACCTCTATGTGAAATCTGAAAAATGAAACAAACAAATGAATATAATTAAACAGAAAGAGACTTACAGATATAGAGAATAAACTAGTGGTTATGGTAAACAGAAGAGGGAGGGGCAAGATAAAGGTAAGGGATTAATGGGTATTACTGCATATAAAATAAATAAGCTACAAGGATATATTGTAGTGCACCAGGAAAATGGCCACTATTTTATAACTTTAAATGGAGTGTAATTTATAAAAAATATTGTTATCCAATTAACAAATCCAGTCCTTTTTATTTTAAGTGCTCAGAAGGGCAGGCAGCAAGATGGTCTTGGCCTCTGAATAACTGGCTGTAAAAGAAGCCATAATTTTCTAATTCAACCAAATATCACAATTTTGCCCCAAGGGGATGTGTATTGATTTGTTAAAAAACAAACTTGACTCTACTAAAAACTATTAAATCACTTTGTTATACAACTGAAACTAATATTATAAATTATCTATACCCAATAAAAAACAAATAAGTAAATGAAAAAAAAAATTAAGTAGATATTATTGCAAGTTGTCAGTTATGTTATAAAATGTATATAATATCATAATAGTAATGTCAATGTTTAGTTGCATTAGTTCACTTGCTTATATAGTTTAAATAATTTTGTTAATTAAAGTTTATGGTAGACTTTTGGATCACAGCCATTCCGACTGGCGTGAAATTGTACCTCATTGTGGTTTTGTACAAGCAATAAATGCTGGAGACGGTGTGGAGAAAAGGGAACCCTCTTATATTGTTGGTGGGAATGCAAACTAGTACAGCCACTGTGGAGAACAGTGTGGCGATTCCTTAAAAAACTGGAAATAGAACTGCCTTATGACCCACCAATCTCACTGCTGGGCATATACACTGAGGAAACCAGAACTGAAAGAGACACATGCACCCCAATGTTCATCGCAGCACTGTTTATAATAGCCAGGACATGGAAGCAACCTAGATGTCCATCAGCAAAATGAATGGATAAGAAAGCTGTGGTACATACACACAATGGAGTATTACTCAGCCATTAAAAAGAATACATTTGAATCAGTTCTAACGAGGTGGATGAACCTGGAGCTGATTACACAGAGTGTAGTAAGCCAGAAAGAAAAACACCAATACAGTATACTAACGCATATACAGGGAATTTAGAAAGATGGTAACGATAACCCTGTATGCGAGACAGCAAGAGACACAGATGTATAGAACAGTCTTTTGGACTCTGTGGGAGAGGGCAAGGGTGGGATGATTTGGGAGAATGTCACTGAAACATGTATAATACCATATAAGAAATGAATTGCCAGTCCAGGTTCGATGCAGGATACAGGATGCTTGGGGCTGGTGCACTGGGATGACCCAGAGGGATGTTACGGGGAGGGAGGAGGGAGGGAGGTTCAGGATGGAGAACACGTGTACACCCATGGTGAATTCATGTTGATGTATGGCAAAACCAATACAATATTGTAAAGTAATTAGCCTCCAATTAAAATAAATAAATTTCAATAATAATAAATAAATAAAAATAAAGTTTATGGTATACTTAATATAGGACTTCCCACGGGGCTCAGATGGTAAAGTGCCTGCCTGCAATGCGGGAGACCCGAGTTTGATCCCTGGGTTGGGAAGATCCCCTGGAAAAGGAAATGGCCATGCATGCCAACACTCTTGCTTGGAAAATTCCGTGGACAGAGGAGCATGGTAGGCAACAGTCGATGGGGTCGCAAAGAGTCAAACACGACTGAATGACTTCACTTTCATACTTAATATATAAGCAACATTTCTTTATATAAAAATACAGTTAGCTTACATTATACAATTATAATTATATAATATAAATTACCTACAAAATTTTGACAGTTTCGTATTTCTCTTGATCAGAGAGTGCAAATGCAAATATGAATTGTATTTGAACTACAGCTGATTCCAAGTAGATTTCTGCCAAAGAATATTATTTTTACAATGACTTGTGATCCACCAAAATCTATTATTTGAATAATTATTACAAAAACTTTTATCTTCAGTTGTTTAACTTTCTAATTGAACTTACAATAGCATGTATAGTAATATCAGATGTTTTGCTTTTGGCAGAGTAACCTTTTAAAAGCTTTACTTTTGATTTCAAAAGTTGTTGTTAAAAACCAAATGATTAGTACTGATTTAATACTGACATCATTTAACTGTTAGAAAAAATCATTATTTTTAAAAAGCCAATGCAGTAACTAATATCACCTCAATTTTCTTAGACATTTAAGAATGTTTGATTTGAAAATGAGCAAAATTAACTTTAAAAAAAGCAGTCAATTTGTTTAAATAAAAAATGATGTTTCACAGTGGACAGCTGCTTGTGGTAAATCACCATCTTCAAGGACAGCCTCCTTAAAACACCTCCCAACAGTTAAAGTTAATGCTATGCTTCTTCAGCAGACATGTCTCTTCTGATTTTCATAAGCTATCGGATATTTCAGAAGGTATCTGATTGCTATTATACCATGATATTGGGTAAATATCAATAAATATTTTATACATGGTCATCATCACCTTTCTTAAGAATGAAAAACAAAATTCAATCCTTATATTTTAATTAAATGTACATTTCTTTCTTTGACTCATTATTGTGTAGAGGGTTTATTATAAAATAAATATATATAACCCCAAAATAATTAGATATAGCTTTATACCATATATCAAGTGGTAAACTGCTGTAGGAAGGTCAGACTACTATCTTTACACTCCTGGCAGAACTTACCAGCCTCTTCCCATAAAGACTTCTTGTATATCTGACCTTCAGCTTCCCCTGATAACTGTTGACCTTGCCAACTGGTGGCTTGGTGCCTTTATGCTTCTTCCTGACCCGCAGCTGGCCAGAAGGGGTATCTGCATTCTTTACATCTCTCACTATGACTCAGGACTAGAAACAGTTATCCCAGACGCCAGTACCTGATAGTACTTTGTTTTTATTAGAGAATGGCCCACTTGCATTCTTGCCTAAAAACTTCCATGGACAGAGGAGCATGGTGGGCTACAGTCCATGGAGTTGCAAAGAGTCAGACATGACGGAACAGCTGACCACACACATCACCACATGCACTGCATTTCCTTTCATCTGGACAGGTGAGAGAAAAAAGCCAATACTGAGCCTACAGTACTAAGTGGAAACTTCTGGATGCTCATAAGCTGTATCTTTAAAAATGTAAAAGTATAGCTATAATATTTCACTTCAATTTAAAGTGTTAGCTATATTTCTTTAGAAAGAGTAAAACTAATTCTTTCATTAGGTTTCAAGTATGAAATTTAAAACCTGGTAGTTTCTTAGTGGTTTCACAAATGCTTATTCCTACCTTGTCAATTCTATTATTAGAAGCACTTTTCTACCATGCATAACTAACTAGTAATTTGGCACAATTTTTGTTTACTTTGGTCATTGATGAATCATTAATAGTACACATTCTAGCATCACTTAAATATTCCTTTCTTTTGCCAAGTAAACAGTCACTTTTTCATCACTGTGTATTTCGATTAATCTCTTAATTTAGGAACATGTTTCTGAAGAACTCTCTCATTCACAGATTCTAAATCCATTCTGAACATGTTAACGTTGCCTGTGAGTCTTCCCTAAATTCTCATCTCCATAACTTTCTTTCTCAGTCCCACTCTGCAGCCATTTGATTTCTACCTCTCTCAAAATGCTCAAGTTCCTCTTTATCTTAAATGTAAAAGGCAGCCACTATGGAGAACAGTGTGGAGATTCCTTAAGAAATTGCAAATAGAACTGCCTTATGACCCAGCAATCCCACTGCTGGGCATACACACCGAGGAAACCAGAACAGAAAGAGACACATGTACCCCAATGTTCATTGCAGCACTGTTTATAATAGCCAGGACATGGAAACAACCTAGATGTCCATCAGCGGATGAATGGATAAGAAAGCTGTGGTATATATACACAATGGAGTATTACTCAGCCATTAAAAAGAATACATTTGAATCAGTTCTAATAAGATGGATGAAACTGGAACCAATTATACAGAGTGAAGTAAGCCAGAAAGAAAAACACCAATACAGTATACTAACACATATATATGGAATTTAGAAAGATGGTAATGAGGACCCTGTATGCAAGACAGCAAAAGAGATACAGATGTGTAGAGCGGACTTATGGACTCTGAGGGAGAAGGAGAGGGAGAGGGAGAGGGAGGG
>SJYX01001115.1:9921-23778 GCA_006410675.1 Oreotragus oreotragus | reverse complement strand
CTAGGTTGGTCATAACTTTCCTTCCAAGGAGCAAGCGTCTTTTAATTTCATGGCTGCAATCACCATCCAGAGCAATTTTGGAGCCCAGAAAAATAAAGTCAGACACTGTTTCCCCATCTATTTGCCATGAAGAAACCAACAAATAAATGAGCATTACTTTGGAGGGAATAAGAAGAACTAGGAAGACAGTCAAACGGGTTGAGCCCAGGGAGATCGACTGGAATGGGGTGAGAGCTACTTGGGCAGGAGTGACCATGAGGTCAGCTCCTGCCTTGACGCACTTCTTTTCTCCAGACTTCCTAGCATCAGCCAGCATTAAATGCATCCTGTTTTCTCCTACCGGAAGGTAGGCACCATGATGGTGGGAACGGTCTTTCGTTCTCTGGGGCTTGTCCAGGGCCTGGAACAGTGTCAGGCATGTAGCAGGGGCTCAGTGAGCGGTGTTGGAGGTAATGAAAAGGAGCCGACCCTGTGCAGACCTGGGGGAGAGCACACAGGGACAGGTGACCACAAGCTAAGCGTCTTTGAGGAGGAATAAGCAGGTCGGTGTGGTCCAGGTGGAGGGCAAGCTGGGCAGGTGAAATCAGGGGAATCCAGACAGACGTAGATATCAGCCTCTGCTGTACTGAGAAGTTTAGGTTTTATTCTAACCACAAAGAGGAGCCATCAGATGCTTCTGAGTTTTCTGGGGCTATTGTAACAGGTCTCCTCAAGTTGATGGGCCTAAAACAACACAGATGTATCATCTCAGAGCTCTGGAGGTCAGAAGTCAACAGTAGGTCTCATGGGGCTAACATCAAGTGGTCTGCAGGACTCTGTTCCTTCTACAGGCTGTAAGGAAAGGCCTGTTTTCTCACCTTTTCCAGCTTCTAGAGGCTGCACACACTTCTTGGCTCGTGGACCCTTCTTCCATCTTCATAGCCAGCAAATATGAGTTGTGTCCTTTTCGTGAGGCATTTTTTTTTAATTTTACTTTTTTATTTGGAGAGCAGTCAGGTGGCTTAGTGGTAAAGAATCCTACTGCCAAGCAGGAGATATGGGTTCAATCCCTAGTGGGGAAGATCCCCTAGAGGAGTAAATGGCAACCCCCTCCAGTATTCTTGCCTAAGAAATCCCATGGACAGAGGAGCTCGGTGGGCTACAGTCTATAGGGTCACAAAAAAGTCAGACACAGCTTAGCGATTAAACAACAGCTTATTTATCCATCCCTTTGACTGTCCATCAGGTCTTACTTGTGGTATGTGGGATCTTAGTTCCCTGACCACAGGTTGAACCTAGGCCCCCTCCACTAGGAGTTCAGATCCACTGGTCCACCAGGGAGATCTCCAAGGCATCATTCTGGCCCTCCTGTCCTTCCTTCTTCTGCCACTTGTAAGGACCCTGTGGTGACATGGGTTCACCAAGACATCCCAGGAGCAGCTTTCCATCTTAGTCAGCTCAGTTATCAACCTTCATTCACCCGCAGCCTGAATTGTGTTTCTTCCTGCAGTATGTTCACAGATCTGGGATTAGGATGTGGTTTTGAGGTCCTGGACTGAGGTTTCCAGTGTAGAGATCACTCTGACTCTGCATGGGGGCATGGGTCGCCATCCAGCCACACACACTGGTGCTCTGGCTCGAGGTCGCAGGGGACAGAAGAGAAGGCAACAGGTTCCGAGTCTCTTTAGGGATCAGATTCTGTGCTAGCCTTGTGGGGGTTTTGGTAGAAGCTGTCATTTCAAAGAGCTTTAGCCTGTCCTTGAGATGTCCACCAACTTCTGGAGAGTGGGCTCTGATGCCTTACAGCAACGGATCTCAAGGCTGGGCCCAAACTATCAGCAGCAGCATCCCTTGATCTCGGGAGAACTTTTTAGAAATGGGCGTGCTCCACCCTGCCCTCAAGACTCTGGGGAAGGGGCAGCAGTCCTATGTGCAGAAACCATTGTCAGAACATCTGAGCCAGCCCAGGTCTATTCTAACACCCAGAGCCTGGAATTCTGCTGTGCACGTGACATGAGGCAGCCAGCCAGCAGGGTGGCCTTTGGAAAGGTCAGGAAGCCCTTTCTTACCTTTTTCTGCAACACTGC
The DNA here is from genome assembly GCA_006410675.1 of Oreotragus oreotragus. Lineage (NCBI taxonomy): Eukaryota > Metazoa > Chordata > Mammalia > Artiodactyla > Bovidae > Oreotragus > Oreotragus oreotragus. The sequence continues at coordinate 21,712 of SJYX01001115.1, read as the reverse complement.
TCATTGTGGGGGGAAGGCAATGGCACCCCACCCCAGTACTCTTGCCTGGAAAATTCAATGGACGGAGTAGCCTGGTGGGCTGCAGTCCATGGGGTCGCTAACAGTCGGACAGACTGAGCGACTTCACTTTCACTTTTCTCTTTCATGCATTGGAGAAGGAAATGGCAACCCACTCCAGTGTTCTTGCCTGGAGAATCCCAGGGACGGGGGAGGCTGGTGGGCTGCCGTCTATGGGGTCACACAGAGTCGGACACGACTGAAGTGACTTAGCAGCAGCAGCAGCAGCTCATTGTGGATATTGTGGGTGGAGTCCCTGGACAGAGGCTACCTGTAGTGAGTCCCTGGGCCCTGGATTTTTTTGTGGAAACATCTGCAAACTGGACACAGACATGATCTTTAGGAAAAGTTCTTAATACTCATCAGCATTCCCCGAGGACCAAGACTCTAAAAGGATTAAGTAGCTCCATTCTGTGTGCTGGGCTTCCCAGGTGGCTCAGACTGTAAAGAATCTTCCTGTACTGCAGGAGACCGGGATTCAGTCCCTGTGTTGGAAAGATTCCCCTGGAGAAGGGAATGGCAACCCAGTCCCATATTCCTGCCTGGAGAATTCCATGGACTGTAGCCCCCTGGGCTCTTCAGTCCTTGGAGTCACAAAGAGTGACTGAGCTATGAACACGTTGACTTTCTTTCTCATTCTGTATGCTGGACCTGAGGAGGGAACAATAATTGAATACATCCTGGACACAGAACACTGTTTTAACCATTTTATATGCATTGACATATTTACTATCTCAGGAGGGAGATTTTATCATTACTGTCCCCATTTTACAGATAAGGAAATTGAGGCACAAAGAGACAAATGCCTCACTAGACCACACAGCTGCTTAGAGGTGGAGATAGGATCCAGCCAGGGGTAGCCAGGTTTCAGCCCCACAGCGTTTGCAGACCCGAGCTGCACTCTACACCTGGTGGCCTGACTGTGGCCCCTGGGCTCCGCCTCACCATCTGCTTGTAGGGCCTGCAGCTGAGAATCGTGTCTACATTTTTAAATGGTTGCATTTGAATGGTTATATAACTGCTTACGTAATGTCCTAGATTTTTGCCTCTTGGTTTAAAATATTGGCTATCTATAAAAGCCTGCTATCTGGACCTTTAAGAAAATTTTGCTGCTGATGCTGTCTGTCTCTCCCTCTTCTTCTTACTCTCACTGTCCCTCTGTCTGTCTCTCTGGAGAAGCTGTGTGCACACGACACAGACTCTTCCCTCCAGGGAGAGAGGGAGTTAGTGCTTTGAAGAACTCTGGGGGAAGGGATGTCTATAAACCACTGCAGCAGCCCCTGGGGGTAGATGGTTACCATTCCCATTTCACTGATAAAGGAACAAGCTCATAAAGGCAGTCTTTTGCCCATCAGCCAGGTTATCAAGCTAGGATTTCAACTCCAAAGCACACTTCCTTCTCAACCTCCTGTTCCTTCTAATCTGAGGGAGTTTGTATTCCAGTTTGACAAAGAGGACTTGAGCATGAGAGAACCTGACCCCAGGGCATCAGAGAGGACCACAGTGCATGGACAGACTATGGGTAGGACAATCAGGGAGGGTCAATACTGGCCAGAGATAACAAGGAAGACTTCCTGGAGGAGGCAAGACAAGAACAAATGGTGTTCAAACTGCCTTACACAAAAAGGAATTTATATGCTCCTCTTTCTCAAAGCTATGTGGCAAAATCTGGCTTCAGGTGCAGAAGGTTCAAGGTGCACAATGTCACTGTAAATCTGCAGGCAGTGGAAACCTGAAAATATGTGGTTCAAACAAATGAGGGGCTTTTTTTCTTCTTACACAGCAAAAAGTCCCAGGAAACTTCTTGTCGTGACAGGCAACATCTCAGCATCATTACTGTAAACAGCACCTGATTGATCCTCCACTTGTTCCAGGAAATGACTGGCCACACCCAGCCTGTGACATTGAACAGACTCCCTCTTTTGAAATACCCCCACCCTTTCCCTTGCCCCCAGGCAGACAACCAAAGATTGTCAAATGTAGCAAAAGACCTATTGGAAAGTCTCTCCCAGTTCAAATTTCCCAACATTATAGAACACTTGTCAACCTGACACTGTCATGGGGTTCCCATCTTTTATTCTGTAAAATTTCTTCTTGTTCCTAAGATCTTTGAACCCCTGCTGAAAGGAAGCTGACAGTGGATGGGTTCCCTTTCTGCAAGTGCATGAATTCATAGTCTTTCTCGTCTCAGAATTAGTTTTGTCATTGATGGTCCAAAGATTGGTGATCCAGGTTGGCATGATGCTTCAAGATGCCAAGTGGGACTCAGACACTACTGGGTGTCACTAAGGCCCACCCACAAGGGCTCAGCCATACCATCTTATGAAAGAACCCAAAGGAACTTTTTGGCCAACCCAAAAAGTTGGCATCAGGACTCCGAAATCTGATTTGGATGACTGACACATATTAAAATATTTTAATATTTTATGATACTTGTGTGATAATATGTGTTGTCTACACAATCTCTCTTCTTGTACCCTGGTATTCTGGGGGCACCTCTGCCCCTCCGCATGGTAGATTCATGATAACACAGGCAGGAAAGGGAGCATTTCACAAGGACTTTTAATAACACAGGGAGGAAAAAAGAGATTATCAGAGAAATAAAGCAGCAGATATACCTGTGCAACTTGTATTAACCCTCCACATTGCTACCAGGGATGCCCACAAGGAAACCGTCTGGTGAGCCCAGCATTTACTGAACCCTGTCTGGTCCCAGGATGAAGCTGAGGCACGTTGGATGCACCAGTATTTATGTTAAACTCACTACCTTCCATCTCCTTAGAAGCTGGGTATTAGAAGAAATCACAAAGAAAGGGGAGGGAGGGGAAAAGTAATTCTACCTTTAAATGATGCACCTGTTGAGAAATCACACACAGAACTATTTACACATCTTTGTTGTGTCAGTCGGCCAAGTCAGATTTCAGAGCCCTGTTGTCAAGGGAAGCTGTCTTAAAATAGCACTTTAATTGCACAACTAGTATTTGAATACATGGTCTCATTTTGTCAAAGGAAAAAAAGAGAAAACAACCAGGAAAGCTAAAATGTATGGCCATCGGAAATATCTCATCTCCCTTTAGGTAAACAATCACTTTGGTAAGTGTGCTATTACGTGAAAAATTTCTCCTAAACATTTAGGTGCATGTTGGTGATGGACAGGGAGGCCTGGCGTGCTGCGATTCATGGGATCGCAAAGAGTCGGACACGACTGAGCGACTGAACTGAACTGAACTGATAGGTGGACAATAGCGAGTGTGTTTCAGTTTGTTCTTATTTTAGCATAATTATTCTGTGAAATTTATTAGTACTTATTAATGTTCATAAGTATCAATGTTGATATAGTTATTATTTTGATGTAAATATTTTAGTAACTGTGGTAATATGCGTTGTGTCCAGTCTTCCTTCTTGTAGCTCAGTACTCTGGGGGCACCTCTGCCCCTCCCCATGGTAGAGGGTGTTTCTCTCCTCACTCTTCCTCCCCTTCTCCAAGCACCCCTCCTTTCTGGGAGGAATGGTGTGCTGTTCCTTCTTCAGCTTAAGGCTTTTGTCCCAGGGCAGAGACAGGGAAGGGTCTGGGTGGGGCTTTGCTAATCGCTTTCTAATATACTCCATACTTTTTTCTTGATTTTATAGTTGATACAGAGTGTTTCAAATGTACTGCAAAGTGATTCAGTTACATACATATACACAGATACATATCTATTCCTTTTCAGACTATTTTCCATTATAGGTAATCACAAAATATTGAATACAGTTCTCTGTGCTCTCCAGTAAATCCTGTTGTTTCTCTCTTTTATACGTAATAGTTTGTATCTGTTAATCCCAAACTCCTAATCTGCCCCTCCCCACCCATTTCCCTGGTGATCCTATGTTTGTGTTCTATGTCTTGTACATGCCTTTTAATTTTTTTTCGTATTTTTAAGTTTTTATTGGTATAATTGATTTACAATGTTATTTAGTTTCAGGTGGACAGCAAATTGAATCAGTTATACATATACACACCCTTTTTTAGATTCTTTACCGGTATAGGCCATTACAGAGTATTGAGTAAAGGACCCATACGGTAGGTCCTATTTAGTTATCTATTTTATATCGCACAGAGTCGGACACGGCTGAAGTGACTTAGCAGCAGCAGCAGCAGCAGTGTGTATATCAGAGAAGGCAATGGCACCCCACTCCAGTANCGGACAGACTGAGCGACTTCACTTTCACTTTTCTCTTTCATGCATTGGAGAAGGAAATGGCAACCCACTCCAGTGTTCTTGCCTGGAGAATCCCAGGGACGGGGGAGGCTGGTGGGCTGCCGTCTATGGGGTCACACAGAGTCGGACACGACTGAAGTGACTTAGCAGCAGCAGCAGCAGCTCATTGTGGATATTGTGGGTGGAGTCCCTGGACAGAGGCTACCTGTAGTGAGTCCCTGGGCCCTGGATTTTTTTGTGGAAACATCTGCAAACTGGACACAGACATGATCTTTAGGAAAAGTTCTTAATACTCATCAGCATTCCCCGAGGACCAAGACTCTAAAAGGATTAAGTAGCTCCATTCTGTGTGCTGGGCTTCCCAGGTGGCTCAGACTGTAAAGAATCTTCCTGTACTGCAGGAGACCGGGATTCAGTCCCTGTGTTGGAAAGATTCCCCTGGAGAAGGGAATGGCAACCCAGTCCCATATTCCTGCCTGGAGAATTCCATGGACTGTAGCCCCCTGGGCTCTTCAGTCCTTGGAGTCACAAAGAGTGACTGAGCTATGAACACGTTGACTTTCTTTCTCATTCTGTATGCTGGACCTGAGGAGGGAACAATAATTGAATACATCCTGGACACAGAACACTGTTTTAACCATTTTATATGCATTGACATATTTACTATCTCAGGAGGGAGATTTTATCATTACTGTCCCCATTTTACAGATAAGGAAATTGAGGCACAAAGAGACAAATGCCTCACTAGACCACACAGCTGCTTAGAGGTGGAGATAGGATCCAGCCAGGGGTAGCCAGGTTTCAGCCCCACAGCGTTTGCAGACCCGAGCTGCACTCTACACCTGGTGGCCTGACTGTGGCCCCTGGGCTCCGCCTCACCATCTGCTTGTAGGGCCTGCAGCTGAGAATCGTGTCTACATTTTTAAATGGTTGCATTTGAATGGTTATATAACTGCTTACGTAATGTCCTAGATTTTTGCCTCTTGGTTTAAAATATTGGCTATCTATAAAAGCCTGCTATCTGGACCTTTAAGAAAATTTTGCTGCTGATGCTGTCTGTCTCTCCCTCTTCTTCTTACTCTCACTGTCCCTGTGTCTGTCTCTCTGGAGAAGCTGTGTGCACACGACACAGACTCTTCCCTCCAGGGAGAGAGGGAGTTAGTGCTTTGAAGAACTCTGGGGGAAGGGATGTCTATAAACCACTGCAGCAGCCCCTGGGGGTAGATGGTTACCATTCCCATTTCACTGATAAAGGAACAAGCTCATAAAGGCAGTCTTTTGCCCATCAGCCAGGTTATCAAGCTAGGATTTCAACTCCAAAGCACACTTCCTTCTCAACCTCCTGTTCCTTCTAATCTGAGGGAGTTTGTATTCCAGTTTGACAAAGAGGACTTGAGCATGAGAGAACCTGACCCCAGGGCATCAGAGAGGACCACAGTGCATGGACAGACTATGGGTAGGACAATCAGGGAGGGTCAATACTGGCCAGAGATAACAAGGAAGACTTCCTGGAGGAGGCAAGATAAGAACAAATGGTGTTCAAACTGCCTTACACAAAAAGGAATTTATATGCTCCTCTTTCTCAAAGCTATGTGGCAAAATCTGGCTTCAGGTGCAGAAGGTTCAAGGTGCACAATGTCACTGTAAATCTGCAGGCAGTGGAAACCTGAAAATATGTGGTTCAAACAAATGAGGGGCTTTTTTTCTTCTTACACAGCAAAAAGTCCCAGGAAACTTCTTGTCGTGACAGGCAACATCTCAGCATCATTACTGTAAACAGCACCTGATTGATCCTCCACTTGTTCCAGGAAATGACTGGCCACACCCAGCCTGTGACATTGAACAGATTCCCTCTTTTGAAATACCCCCACCCTTTCCCTTGCCCCCAGGCAGACAACCAAAGATTGTCAAATGTAGCAAAAGACCTATTGGAAAGTCTCTCCCAGTTCAAATTTCCCAACATTATAGAACACTTGTCAACCTGACACTGTCATGGGGTTCCCATCTTTTATTCTGTAAAATTTCTTCTTGTTCCTAAGATCTTTGAACCCCTGCTGAAAGGAAGCTGACAGTGGATGGGTTCCCTTTCTGCAAGTGCATGAATTCATAGTCTTTCTCGTCTCAGAATTAGTTTTGTCATTGATGGTCCAAAGATTGGTGATCCAGGTTGGCATGATGCTTCAAGATGCCAAGTGGGACTCAGACACTACTGGGTGTCACTAAGGCCCACCCACAAGGGCTCAGCCATACCATCTTATGAAAGAACCCAAAGGAACTTTTTGGCCAACCCAAAAAGTTGGCATCAGGACTCCGAAATCTGATTTGGATGACTGACACATATTAAAATATTTTAATATTTTATGATACTTGTGTGATAATATGTGTTGTCTACACAATCTCTCTTCTTGTACCCTGGTATTCTGGGGGCACCTCTGCCCCTCCGCATGGTAGATTCATGATAACACAGGCAGGAAAGGGAGCATTTCACAAGGACTTTTAATAACACAGGGAGGAAAAAAGAGATTATCAGAGAAATAAAGCAGCAGATATACCTGTGCAACTTGTATTAACCCTCCACATTGCTACCAGGGATGCCCACAAGGAAACCGTCTGGTGAGCCCAGCATTTACTGAACCCTGTCTGGTCCCAGGATGAAGCTGAGGCACGTTGGATGCACCAGTATTTATGTTAAACTCACTACCTTCCATCTCCTTAGAAGCTGGGTATTAGAAGAAATCACAAAGAAAGGGGAGGGAGGGGAAAAGTAATTCTACCTTTAAATGATGCACCTGTTGAGAAATCACACACAGAACTATTTACACATCTTTGTTGTGTCAGTCGGCCAAGTCAGATTTCAGAGCCCTGTTGTCAAGGGAAGCTGTCTTAAAATAGCACTTTAATTGCACAACTAGTATTTGAATACATGGTCTCATTTTGTCAAAGGAAAAAAAGAGAAAACAACCAGGAAAGCTAAAATGTATGGCCATCGGAAATATCTCATCTCCCTTTAGGTAAACAATCACTTTGGTAAGTGTGCTATTACGTGAAAAATTTCTCCTAAACATTTAGGTGTCTGTTGGTGATGGACAGGGAGGCCTGGCGTGCTGCGATTCATGGGATCGCAAAGAGTCGGACACGACTGAGCGACTGAACTGAACTGAACTGATAGGTGGACAATAGCGAGTGTGTTTCAGTTTGTTCTTATTTTAGCATAATTATTCTGTGAAATTTATTAGTACTTATTAATGTTCATAAGTATCAATGTTGATATAGTTATTATTTTGATGTAAATATTTTAATAACTGTGATAATATGCGTTGTGTCCAGTCTTCCTTCTTGTAGCCCAGTACTCTGGGGGCACCTCTGCCCCTCCCCATGGTAGAGGATGTTTCTCTCCTCACTCTTCCTCCCCTTCTCCAAGCACCCCTCCTTTCTGGGAGGAATGGTGTGCTGTTCCTTCTTCAGCTTAAGGCTGTTGTCCCAGGGCAGAGACAGGGAAGGGTCTGGGTGGGGCTTTGCTAATCGCTTTCTAATATACTCCATACTTTTTTCTTGATTTTATAGTTGATACAGAGTGTTTCAAATGTACTGCAAAGTGATTCAGTTACATACATATACACAGATACATATCTATTCCTTTTCAGACTATTTTCCATTATAGGTAATCACAAAATATTGAATACAGTTCTCTGTGCTCTCCAGTAAATCCTGTTGTTTCTCTCTTTTATACGTAATAGTTTGTATCTGTTAATCCCAAACTCCTAATCTGCCCCTCCCCACCCATTTCCCTGGTGATCCTATGTTTGTGTTCTATGTCTTGTACATGCCTTTTAATTTTTTTTCGTATTTTTAAGTTTTTATTGGTATAATTGATTTACAATGTTATTTAGTTTCAGGTGGACAGCAAATTGAATCAGTTATACATATACACACCCTTTTTTAGATTCTTTACCGGTATAGGCCATTACAGAGTATTGAGTAAAGGACCCATACGGTAGGTCCTATTTAGTTATCTATTTTATATCGCACAGAGTCGGACACGGCTGAAGTGACTTAGCAGCAGCAGCAGCAGCAGTGTGTATATCAGAGAAGGCAATGGCACCCCACTCCAGTACTCTTGCCTGGAAAATCCCATGGATGAGCTCGCTGAGAGTTGGATACGACTCAGTGACTTCACTTTCACTTTTCACTTTCATGCATTGGAGAAGGAAATGGCAATCCACTCCAGTGTTCTTGCCTGGAGAACCCCAGGGGCGGCGGAGCCTGGTGGGCTGCCGTCTGTGGGGTCACAGAGTTGGACACGACTGAAGCGACTTGGCGGCGGCAGCAGCAGCAGTGTGTATATGTCAATCCCAGTCTCCCAGTTTATCCTTCCTCTGCCTTACCCCCGGTAACCATGTTTGTTTTCTACATCTGTAACTGTCTTTCTGTTTTGTAGATAAGTTCATTTTTGTACCTGCCTTTTAAAGTTGGTGAATTTCCAAAGAAAGGTGTCTCTTTCTGCAACAACTGCAAACAGCGTTCAGTGCAAAGCTCCAGCTGTATACCCTTGCAGAAACAGTAGCGGGCCCAGGGTGAGAGTGTGTGAGTGAAAGCTGCTCAGGCATGTCCAACTCTTTGCGACCCCATGGACTGTAGCCTGCCAGGCTCCTCTGTCCATGGAATTCTCCAGGCAAGTATACTGGAGTGGGTTGCCATGGCCTTCTCCAGGGGATCTTCTGACCCAGGGATCGAACCTAGGTCTCCCTCATTACAGGCAGATTTTTTACTGTCTGAGCTTGCAGGGAAGCCAAGAGGGCCCTGAAGGGTGCCCCTGTTCTATGAAGAATTCAAGTGGAAAGTGTTAGTCACTCAGTCGTGTCCGGTTCTTTGTTACCCCATGGACTGTAGCCCACCATGCTCCTCTATCCAAAGGATTTTCCTTGGCAAGAATACTGGAGTGGGTTGCCATTTTCTTCTCCATAGGATCTTCCTGACCCAGGGATTGAACCTGGGTCTCCTGAATTGCAGGAAGATTCTTTATTGTCTGAGCCACCAGGAAAGCATAAACAATTCAAAAACAGCAACAAAGCTGAGTAAAAGTTGCTCTGCCATCCTGAACACTTTGGGCTGGAAATGACTTATACCACTTGGAAACATCAAGAGTGGTAAAATATTTCACCCCATGTTACTGCCTCATGTAAACACCTCCTCCAAGATCTTGGTCCAAGGTGCCTGTATCACTTCCCTTCCCAGCCTGGCCAATGAGTGTCATCACATGACCACCTTATACTTGTAAACAATTACTAAGGCACACATCTCAGCTACTGTATCACATCGGCCTGGTTATTTCTGCCCATCTTCATTCTCCCCCATGGCTGGCTTCCTTGCTGAGCTTAGAGTTCTCTGAGCTTGATAACCATGGTTTATTTGTCTGTATATTCCCGACAGAAACCAGGCAGCGCAAGACCCAGCAGAGGCTCCCCATTAATATTTATGAAATGGAGAACATTCCTCATAATATCCCTCAGTTGGGGTGTTTTTCTTTTCTGAGATGAATGTTAAGACCGAGTTAGAAGTCTTGGCCCTGCAATATTAAATAAGAACATTTGTAAGCTCAACAACCTCATCAATCAAGAACAGGATATTGAGGATCAGTTAGTTCAGATGGGAAGTGCATCTCAGACAGACTTAAGCCGTGAAGAGAAACATCCAGAGACCCTCTGGCTTCGGGCATGGATGGATTGAGGGACTCAGGTTCTTGACTGTTCTTTCCTCAGTGTTAACTTGATTGATCTTCAAGCTTCAGCATCTCTAGGCTGGCACGGCGGGAGATGGTAATAGACCTCTCACTGTTATTTTTACCAAGCTGACACTCTGTAGGAAAAACTGGAAAAGAGATGGGAACTTAGAGAAAGCAGATGTCCTGAAGGAGGTGAGCATGTGGGTCCTGTGTTCAAATACTGATTCTGGTACTCTTAGCTGGGTTGTTAGGTGAGCCAACATGGGTTATAAAATAATTCACATAAGTATTAAGAAGGGAAGAAAAAAGTTTTTATTCACTTTCCAAGAGAGGAAAGGGACCAGGCGCACAGAGTGGCATTGGCCCTGAAGGATGGCTGGTTGAGTCTTTTATTGAGTTTAAAAGGAAGTGGGAGGGGGGTTCATGTTTGGGAGTTCGTGTACACCCATGGCAGATTCATGTCAATGTATGCCGAAACCAATAGAGTACTGTAAAGTAAAATAAAGTAAAATGGAAGCTCTAAAATAAATAAATAAATAAATAAATAAATAATTCAATCTTAAAAAAAAAAAAGGAAAGGTGCAGGAAAAATGGGGTGAGTTCATATCTGTTTTTTGGCCCACAGTTGTAGCCAGCCTGGCTGTACTTCTGTGGGATGTGCTTTTCTTGAGAACAGAATTGCTGTCTTCAGTAAATTTCAAGTTTGTAAGAGACTTAAGTGTGACCCTTGACAGCATTACCCCACATTGAACCATATTAGGTGGACTTGTGTGGGTGATTTACATAACCTCAGTTTCCTTGTATGTAAAATGGAATCATAAGAGTACTTAGCATATGAAAGCAAAAGTGTTAGTCTCTCAGCCCTGTCTGACTCTTTGTAACCCCACGGACTGTAGCCCAACAGGCTACTCTGTCCATGGGATTTTCCTGGCAAAAATACTGGAGTGGGTTGCAATTTCCTGCTCCAGAGAATCTTCCTGGAGATGGTCCCTTGGACCCCAGGATCAAACATGTGTCTCCTGCATTGCAGGTAGATTATGGCATGAGACATTGAGGCCATTGCTGCTATATTCATCCCTCTGTATTCATAACCAGAGTTTATGAGGTTAATATTTCACTTGTCATCTAAGGGGGGTTTTTTCCCCCCTGAATGTTCAGAATTCTCTCCTCTCACTTCTCCATCCTTTGTGGAAGTCTGTTTAAATGTCCTCTTTCACGATATGAAGAGTTAAAGCCCATATATAATGAAGGAAAACATTTCATCTTCTGACGGATTCTTTCCTCTTTTTTGTTTATTCAACCATCAGGAAAGCATTTTCTACTTTGGAGCCTAAGACTTCTCATTAATATAATCATCCAAAATACTGGTATAACCAAACAAAACTATAGATGCTAACTAGCAAGTAAATGAGATTCATATGTGGGGGGAGAAATAAAGATGACTCAGTGGGTTATAGAAGGACTTTTTTTAATTATCTATAATTAGTGGGAAAGAAAATATGTGGACTCTATTAAAAATAAGCTCTTTATTTTTTTAGGGGAAAAAACCATCATAAAGAACAGGAATGCTGTTCCCTTTTATTTACATGAATTGAGATAATTGGGACTCTCAGGATTAATGTAAGACTCCATCATAAATAATACCACCATCTGTGATAAATAGATGCTTCTCTTTTTGAATAGATACAGCAAAACATCCCCAAACCATATGCTCTATGAACATCAAATGCCGTATAAATTCTGCTGTAAATGCTTAACATTAAGCAACTTGAAATCTTTCCCGATGTTTGAATCTGATTTTTTTTTTTTTTTT
>SJYX01001114.1:119394-189702 GCA_006410675.1 Oreotragus oreotragus | reverse complement strand
TTGGGGGCAGGAGGAGAAGGGGACGACCGAGGGTGAGATGGCTGGATGGCATCACGGACTCGATGGATATGAGTTTGAGTGAACTCCGGGAGTTGGTGATGGACAGGGAGGCCTGGCATGCTGTGATTCATAGGGTCGCAAAGAGTCAGACATGACTGAGCGACTGAACTGAACTGAACTGAATGATAACATATTTTACTAATTATTAAATCTTTACTAATTCTTCATTGTTTATTCAGGAGAAACTATGTTAAGAAAATATGAAATATTTTTACATAAGAAAATATTAAGAGTAGAAGTGACAAAGGAGACATAAATTAATATATAAGCAATTTTTCTTCACAAATTGATTTGAATTAATCAAAATTTAAATGTTTCACCTAAAATTGAATAAGTATAGAGGAGGGATACAGTTATGAGTTTACAAAATGACAAATACCTAAATATTAATTAGATAAATGAAACTGATCTTTGATTTCTCTTGAAAGGAAATGAAAATATTAAGAGTAGAAGTGACAAAGGAGACATAAATTAATATATAAGCAATTTTTCTTCACAAATTGATTTGAATTAATCAAAATTTAAATGTTTCACCTAAAACTGAATAAGTATAGAGGAGGGATACAGTTATGAGTTTACAAAATGACAAATACCTAAATATTAATTAGATAAATGAAACTGATCTTTGATTTCTCTTGAAAGGAAACATGTAAACATATCATGAACACAAATACAAAATACATAGAAAAATCTCTGTCAGGCAACCTCTGCCAATCTGCATGTATATGTTTATGCATAGAAAAGCTATATAAATGCAGAAAAATAAATTTAATAGTCATGCTTTTTTTTATACTTTGATTAAGTGCTTTTTTAAAATATAACTCATAATAAATTTAAATTAAAATAATTCACTTACCACTTTATATACTGGACTTATGTGAGGCATGTTGGAAATGTTATTAGAAAAATGTCTGTTGGTTTAAAGCCATTTACATTTTTAGAATCATATATTTTCCATATTATAAAGACAATGGTGGTAAACTCTTCCATTGCTTTTCAGTTATCAAATAATAACTTCTGTTTATGGAGACAGACATTGTTTATTTATAAGACCCATTGTGTTGGGTCTTCAGATGTCAGGGTTATTCACTGAACCCTGATTGGTTAGATAATCAAGAATGAAGGTTCCAGGAGTTGTAGCCACAGCACAGCTTTTGATGGAAACTGAAAAGAACGCCCAGCCTCTGTGTGTGGCTCTCTAGATCTCAGTTACAGAACCGAAAAATCTCAGATATGGCCTGTCTCCCTTTGTAGTTCTCACACTGTTTATACAACCTTTCATCCAGATATGCATTTGGACATTACCTTGTTCCAAAATGGTCTCTAAAAGATCTAGAACCAAGTACATTGGGTTAAAAGTCATCTGTCTTGATAACTGAGATATAAAAGTGGAGATCAGGTTATTAAAAATCTGGTTTCCGTGACTCTTTTATATAAAGGGCTGATTATTATTAAAAATTAGCATCAATTTTAAATGACCATGGAGCAAGCAGTTTTAAGTATTTAGACAAAGGAGGTGGGCTTACAGATTCACCCCCAAATAAAATAAAATATTTACCTTTGTTGAGAGTGTTGGCTTTAAAAGCATTTTTTCTTACTGTATCAAAGGGCATATTTTATACAAATCAAAAAGGGAAAATACAGACATAATGAACATCTATGAGATTAAAAGCTCATTGCTTTCTGCAGTCTTGACCAAATATTCACTCTAACCTAGAGAGAACGTGCCTGAGTGGGCTTAATATCCTGAAAAGTGAAAGTGAAAGTTACTCAGTTGTGTCCGACTCTTTGCAATCCCATGGACTGTAACCTGCCAGGCTCCTGTCTCCATGGAATTTTCCAGGCAAGAATACTGGAGTGGGCTGCCATTCCTTTCTCCAAGGGATTTTCCTGACCTAGGAATTGAACTGGGGTCACCTGCATTGCAGAAAGATTCTTTACACTCTGAGCCACTAGGGAAGCCCAAATATAATGCAGATACTGGTTTCTATCACTTGTAGATAAGAGAACAAAGCTAAATACAAAATAATATGCATAAACTTATTTCTTTAAGAATATGAGCTGATTTCTTTCAGACTTAGTTCTTTTCCTGTAGGGGTGTAGGAGAAAGCAAAAAACCTAACAACAATAAAACCCAATTATTGGCTCTCTTCAAGATGATGGGTAGAGGTTGGCGAAGGGTGAAGAAGAAACAAGTAGACCTGGATGTCAGTCTAGCTCTCATGTGCTGTGCAGTGTTATAACCGCTGCTTAACCTTTCTGAGCCTGAGTAAACTGAGGTAATACTTAACCTCACAGGTGTGTCACATGTAATCTTACACGTTAGGGTTTCCCAGGTGGCGCTAGTGGTAAAGACCCTTCCTGTCAATGCAGGAGATACAAGAGATGTCGGTTTGATCCCTGGATCGGGAAGATTCCCTAGAGGAAGGGGCTGCAACCTGCCCCAGTATTCTTGCCTGGAGGATCCCATGGACAGAGGAGCTTGGCAGGCTATAGTTCATAGGGTCGCAAAGAATTGGATACAATTGAAGTGACTTGGCACAGATGCAATCTTACTTGTTATATGTGTTCATTACATGCTTATGGTCATGCTAACAGATACGGCTGATTATTGAAGACATTACATTAGACCACATGAAATTGACATTTTTATAGATTTTTAAATGGCCAAATTTCAGGTCTCATTGTAAGGTGCTCCCCTCTTAGGAACCTCAAGGGCACTGACCTTACATGGCAAGGTCAATTTCCTTGGTGAGTTTTCACCTGATGATCAGGGATGGCCATATCCATCAGTGACAAGTTTATAAGAAACTGGAAATAACATTCACAGGCATGGAACTCTGGTCTCTTTGACTATCACATTTCCTAATGTCTACACAGACAATTATTTTATGTGTCACTAAGGTTAGCATCTTAAACTCATTGCATTTGAGTGGTTACAGCACTGTTTCTGAGTCGCAGGGACACAAGAATCATGGGCCACAAGCACACTGTTTAACCTGCTCTTTCTAATAATACCAATAACACAGGCAAGCCTGTCTAGACTTTTTTTTTCTATTGTTTTAAAAAATTTTAATTGGAGAATAATTGCTTTACAATATCGTGTTGGCTTCTGCCATACAACAACATGAATCAGCCACAAGTACGCATATGTCCCTTCCCTCCAGAGCCTCTCCCCCAACGCGCACCCCCACCCCACCCCTCTCGGTTGTCACAGAGCACCAGGCTGAGCTCCCTGCGCCCATACAGCAGCTTCCACTAGCAGCTATTTCACACACAGCAGTATACATACGTCAGTGCTGCTCTCTCGGTTCGTCGTGCCCTCTCCTTCCCCGGCTGTATCCAAAGTCTGTTCTTTACATCTGTGTCTCTCCTCCTGCTGTGCAAATAGGTTCAACAGTACCTTAAAACACTAGGAATAAAACTACCATATGACCCAGCAATCTCACTACTGGGCATATACCCTAAGAAAACCATAACTGAAAAAGACACATGTACGCCAGTGTTCATAGCAGCACTATTAACAATAGCTAGGACATAGAATCAAACGAGATGTTCATCAGCAGATGAATGGATAAAGCAGTTGTGGTATACAGATACAGTGGACTATTAGTCATAAAAAGGATGCATTTGAGTCAGTTCTAGTGAGGTGGATGAAACTGGAGTCTGTTATACAGAGTGAAGTAAGTCAGAAAGAGAAAAGTTTTGTATATTAACACATATATACAGAATCTAAAAAAATGGTCCGTGTACTCTCCTCAAAGCTCTGTTTCAAGATGTTTTCCATATTATTGATCTCCCTCTCAGTCACTCTCCTTTGCACTTGAGACAGGCATTTCTGGAAATTCCCACTCAGCAGAACGTAGAGAAAAGGGTTGATGCTACTGCTGACATAGCTGAGACAAATGGAGAGGTAATATCTCAGATAGAAAGCCAGTGAGGGCTGCTCCACCTGTAAGTTCACCAGTTGCGTCGCGTGATGGGGGCAGCACTCAGGATAAAGATCACCACCAGCACCAGCACCATCGTGGTTAGCTATCACTCTCTGCCTTGGAACACTAGGGTTGTAGCTGTAGAGGAAAAGTTTGAAAGACAGAACATAACCATAGAAATTATGGGCAATGATTTCCCAGAACTCTTGGACAGTCCATAACAGCTCTGTAATGAAATGCAAAACTCATTTTTCTTCTTACTTATTCAGAGTGCTGTAAAAATACCCTTTTTCATCCCATTAGAAATTTCCCTGATTTTCCAAAGCTGGAGAATTTTGAGAAACAAAATAAATAACATAGGACTTAATTATAATCCAAAGTATCAAATAAAGATGTATGAATAAAGACATTGATATAAATAATTGAATAATATGTGGAAGAAGAGACAAATCTTCTTTACAGAAAAATTCCAAATAATATATATAGATATTCCCCTTTCCAGGAGTCCAAGGTTAATTCTCACCCTCCTTTTCCCTTTGAGGGTAGACTATACTTAGTGACTCATTTTCAAATAATAGAATAGAGGAAGAGATAAATACTAATTTTGTATCAGAGAAGCCTGGCAAATACTACCTTAACCAGGTGATCAAGATTAACATCAACAGAGCTGTCATGTAGTTATCACATACCCCCTGACATGTTGTGAGGAGACTTCTCCTAAAAATACATAACTAAAGTCTAATCGTGATACACTATCAGTCAAACCCAGATTGAGGGACATTCTACAGGATACCTACTCAAGTGCTTACTTAAGATTATCAAGGTTATGAAAAACAAGGGAAGACCAGAGGAGACAACTAAATGCAGTGTGATCTCCTGGATTGAGTCTTGGAGCAGAAAGAGGACTTTAATGGTAAAACTGGTGCAGTTCAATATAGAGTAGAGTTTAATTAATAGTAACATACTAAGGGAGAAGGCAATGGCCCCCCACCCCAGTACTCTTGCCTGGAAAATCCCATGGATGGAGGAGCCTGGTGGGCTGCCGTCTATGGGGTCGCACAGAGTCGGACACGACTGAAGTGACTTAGCAGCAGCAGCAGCAGCAGCAGCATACCAATGCCATTTTCTTTGTTTTGACAAATGCATCATGGTAAGCTGTTAAAGGGGAAACTGGGTGAGGAATACATGGAAACTCTCTGTACTATATTTGCAACTTTTCTGTAAATTTAAATTTATTCTAAAATTTAAAAATACTTAAAATTTCCAAATTTTGTCCTGTTCTGTCATATTTAGACATTTCATAGGGACTTCTCTGGGACATGACTGAAACGGATGAATAAGCCTGGAGAATATTATTAAATAAGAACATGGTAGCTGAAAGTCATTCTAAGATAGTGATTCTTCTGCAGCTCATCAGAGTAGGCACCATTATTCCTCTAACTTATTGCATCTGAAGGATAACTGGACAGTATGAATGTTGTTTCATAAGATGCTCTCAACATTTCTGAGAAAAGTGATCTGATTTGGAGAACTGTTTTAAAAGAGCTTGAGTATCCTCTCCAGCTGTCAGTGTCATAATATTCCATATGTTTCCATTTCAACCTTTCACCAACTCAGCTCCCCATGATACATTTAGAAATGATTTTTTTTCCCTGTAACTGTGGCTGCTTCCTGTTCCCATTCTAAATAGTCTACTTATAAAATAATATAATATATTATATTGGGCCAATAGACCACCTAAACCTCTGGTACCAGGTTCTGCCACAAATTTTTACTAATGGTGGTAAAATTGTTCACATATTCTTTTTTTAAAAAAATCTTCACCATGTTATGTATCGTGTATGGGGAAACCCAGCAACTTGTTTTTTCAAAAGAAATACAATGATATATTCTAAAGACAAATTTTAATAATGATCTTTAACCTAACATACAATCACTGACTCATTTGAACAACTTGATATATACAATTTCAGTGGAAAATAATTTAGATTTATTAATGTAGCTTTAGAGATAAGTTTATTTAAAGGGGGACTTCCCCAGTGGTTCCGTGGTAAAGAATCCACCTGCCAATGCAGGAGACGTGGGTTTGATCCCTGGGTTGGGAAGATCTCCTGGAGAAGGAAATGGCAACCTACTCCAGTATTCTTGCCTGGAAAATTTCATGTACAGAAGGAGCCTGGTGGGCTATAATCCATGGGGTCACGAAAGAGCCAGACACAACTTAGTTACTAAACGGCAGACAACAACAAATATTTAAAGATCCTTCCTAAGTTTATTGTCTTTAGGTAAGTTTTTGGCTTTATTTAGTCCTAACTGACTTTATTCTAAGTATTCAAATATTAATGAAATCCTGCTTCTCTACACTAAAAATGTCACAAAAATGAAAAGGCTATAAATTATACACAATATCTAGGATCTTTACATATGTACACAACTCTGTAAAATGTACAAATAAAACATTTAAATAACAGTGCCGATGACAAACATACATTTTTATGAAACCACTACATCATTAATTTCAATATTTATCACTGAGAGATCCTCAAATCTCAGAACATGACTTATTTTCTAATGGTGGTAAAATTGTTCAGAATATGACTTATTTTCTGCTTCAGAACATGACTTATTTTCTGAAAATGCCTTATATAGACATTAATGCCCGTATGTCTCAGCTTGGCATGTTTCAAGTGACTGTTGCTTAAGTTTCTTTTGTAGATATCTTAGATTTCTGAATTGTTCTTTTAACAAATAAGGCATACATTTACCATCTGGCATCCTTATTCTGTTGATATATGTCCCAAGTATAGCATAAAATTAAAATATAGCACATCAAAATCAAGGGGCAAGGGAAAAAGAAACTTGTTATCATCAAATACAGAGTATACCTATAAAATGAGAGAGAGGACATGACTGTTACATTCACAATGCTAGAACTGACTTTCACGGTTTATGATTCTCTGATTTTTCAGGGCCCAGAATAACAGTGCTTGGAGCAAAAGTTAAGGATCTCTGGGTCCTTTCACATCCAGAGGTGTGAAGTTATGCTTTTCATTATTCACAGACAACGATTCTTCCCTCGCCAGCCCTTCTCAGCAGCCAGCGCTACCGGGTGCAGAACTAGTGAGCGAGCTTGTTATTGTTATTATATTTAGTGTTATTAACAACAAGAGGCCATAGGTGGCATTTGTTCTGTAGCAGGTGCTGTTCTGGGTGCTTTACTTATTTTAACCCACTGAATCTGTGCATCCCCATGTATACAGTGCCAGTAACATCTTCATGTTGCAGAAGAGGAAACTAAGGCACAGGTTACTAGCTGAGTCAATTAGGTGGCTTGCCTAAGCTTACTCACATAGTAAGTGGCAGAGGTGAGATTTGAACCCAGTGGTAACTGAGGCTCCAGATGACCTCTCAATGGACACTCAGGAGGTGGGTGTGCATGCTTACTTGCTCAGTCTTTCTTAATCTTGTGACAGCGTGCACTGTAGCCTGCCAGGCTCCTCTGTCCACGGGATTCTCCAGCCAAGATTACTGGAGTGGGCTGCCGTTCCCTTCTCCAGGGGAATCTTCTCTACCCAAGGGGTGAACCCAGGTCTCGTGCAGATTCTTTATCTTCTGAGCCACTAGGGAAGCCCCAGGAGGACCTGTTGTCAAATCAGCGATTGCTTCCCTATTCTCCACCAGGGGGAGCGCTTGCGTGCGCCACTCCGTTTCTGCATAGACGCCAGGTGTCCTTCCTGGCACAACTGTGGCGTCCTGTGCTGTATGCTGTGCTTGGCTGCTCAGCTGTGTCCAACTCTTTGTGACCCCATGGACTGTAGCCCTCCAGGCTCCTCTGTCCATACAGGCGAGGATAATGGAGTGGGTTGCCATGCCCTCCTCCAGGGGATCTTCCCGACCCAGGGATCAACTCCGGTCTCCCACGTTGCAGGCAGATTCTTTACCGTCTGAGCCGCCAGGGAAGCCCAAGAACACTGGGAGTGGATAGCCTCTCCCTTCTCCAGGGGGTCTTCCCGACCCAGGAACTGAATCCTCCTGCACTGCAGGCGGAGCTGCCAGGGGGACTCTGGAAGAAGGCAACCCGGATTGGGTGGGTGTGGACAGGTGGCAGAGAGAAAGCTCTGGGACCACAGGGCTTCTGAACACAGCACGCTAGCCCCAGCTGTTTGTTCCTCTTGAGGACTTAATTGTGAGAGAAACAATAGAGTCTGAAACATCAGCATGTATAACCTTACTATAACCAACATTAAGGAGCAGAAACAGCTATAGGTGCAAAATAGTTAGTCTCTGTTTCTTTGACACAGGCCGAAGTCTTGTAGTCGTATGGTGAGCGTCAGGTCCTGCCGTCCTTTTAGACAGGTGGGGCCCAGGTTAATCTATCAGCCCACCATGATTAAACATCACTTTACCTTGAGATGGGCTGATGGTTTCTGTCTGTGAGTGGAGCCAGTGCTGGTGTGAGAAATCGCAAATAAATAATCATGGTATTAATTTTACTGTTGCATTCCTCTGGAAATGTCCTGCTGCTGGATTCTTGGCCTTGTCAGGCCTCTGGCTCCATCCCTCTCGGGCTGTGTCTATATGATGCAGAAATGACTTGTCTGTTTGACAAGTGGTGGTATGGGAAACAGGAATCTGCCAGGCCGACTTGCCATAATGTATGTAAAAAGCACCAGCACAATACCTGGCCCTTAGCAGGAGATCGAAACATTTCATTTAGGGATTCCAAATGCTCTGCTGAAAGCTTTAACTAGAAAAATGTTGACCTGGGTTCGATCCCTGGTCCAGGGAAATCCCACATACTTTGAAGCAACTAAGCCTGCTAGCCTCAGCTACTGAGCCCTGTGCGTCTAGAGCCCATGGTCCTCAATGAGAAGCAATGAGAAGCCTGTGCACCTAGAGAGTGGCCCCCACTCTCTGCAACTAAAGAAAGCCCGTGTGCAGCAACAAAGACCCAGCACAGCCAAACATAAATACATGAATCAGTAGAAAATTAACACATAAGAAGTGCCTGTGTTGGTTGCTGTATTGGTTTCCTAGAACTGCCTGTAACAAATTACCACACACTGGATGGCTTAAAAGGACAGAAATTTGTCTCTCAGTTCTAGAAGCTGGAAGTCTTAAATCGAGGTGTTGGCAGAGTTGTTCCTTTTTGAGATTTTGCGCATGTGATCTCCCAGCTTCCCTGGAGTTTTATGGTCATGCCTGGTGTTCCCGGCTTACAGACACATCACTCCAGTCCCTGTCTCTGTCTTCACCTGCGTGCTCTCTGTGTGTCTCTGCAAATCTTCCTCTCCTTATCAGGCCTCAGTCATTGTATTTAGGGCCCACCCTAATCCAGTAAGACGTCATCTCAAATTGATCATATCTGCAAAGACCCCATTTCTATGTAAGATCATATCTACAAGTGCTGAGAATTAGCACTCAGATAGATCTTTTCCAGGGACCCAACCAAACTTCAATCCACTCCAGTATTCTTGCCTGGAGAATCCCATGGACAGAGAAGCCTAGTAGGTTACAGTCCACGGGGTCGCAAAGAGTCGGACACGACTGAGTGACTTCATCTCATCTCTCTCTCAACCAAACTTCAGCTGCATGTTGACAAGGATTGAGTCTCAGAACTCTAGACCTTTTTGTGATGTCCACCTGTCCCTTGATTGCTATGTTCCCACTGAAACTGGCTTTTAAAATGCATATTTAAATATAGTTGCACCTATTGAGGTTACATGATTAAGTGCAAAATTTTTTCTAAAGGTTGCTGCTACTGCTGCTGCTGCTGTCGCTTCAGTTGTGTCCAACTCTGTGTGACCCCATAGATGGCAGCCCACCAGGCTCCTCGGTCCCTGGAATTCTCCAGGCAAGAACACGAGTGGGTTGCCATTTCCTTCTCCAATGCATGAAAGTGAAAAGTGAAAGTCAAGTCGCTCAGTCGTGTCCGACCCTCAGCGACCCCATGGACTGCAGCTTTCCAGGCTCCTCCTTCCATGGGATTTTCCAGGCAAGAGTACTGGAGTGGGGTGCCATTGCCTTCTCCGTTTTCTAAAGGTTACCCTATCCTTAAAAATCAAACTATCGACTTAATGGTGGGAAGCAGAGAACTTAAGTGGAGAGACTGGCCCGGAGAGGCTCCCCAAGGACACTCCCCAAGGAACATGTGTGGCTGCTCACGTGTTCACAAGGAGGATGAAGCACTTCACAACTTAATTCAACTCTATTTTTCTTAAGTTTTAACAGCCTACCAGAGTACATCTTGAGGGGATGTTAAATCAAAAGCACAACTCTCAGCGCTGTCTTTAAATTTGATGACCTTCGAGTAGACCCAGACAGGCAACACCAGAATGAAGGAAGCTGCCCAGAGGCCCAGATTGATGCAGACTGTCTTGTACCTGGTTCTCCAGCTTGTCAGTTGAAATGGCTGGACAAGAGCCAAGTACCTGCAAAGCCAGTGGAGAAGGGTTTGGGAACAATCAATAAAAGCACTGAGCTCTAAGGATGAAAGGTTCATGACAAGAGTAAATTATTAGTATTATGATCCTCCCTGAAGCACACCTCTATCAGGGTGAAAGAAAGCTATATTTTTAAAGAGCTGGCCGGTACTTGTAGAGAAAACAATTCTTGACCCTGTAAGTCTGAATAAACCACTCACTGATACACAGCAGTCACTTCCATAAAGACTCTGAAAATGGTACATTGCTATGCAAACTTTTTTAGGTTTGCTGACCTTTTTATATTTATTTACTTACTTGGCTGTACTGGGTTTTAGTTGTGGTCTTAGTTGTGGCACATGGGATGTGGCATGCAAGATAGTTACAGCGTCCAAAATCCTCAATTGCAGCATGTGGGGTCTAGTTCTCTGACTAGGGATCGAACCCTGGCCCCCTGTGTTGGCAGCACGGAGTCTCAGCCACTGGGACCACCAGGGAAGTCCCACAACCCTTTTCTTTACAAAGGTGCTTCCCTTGTGCAAGAGGCTCTGGAAAACTGTCTCTGAACGAGGGTAGGGAGATTCCCTCCAGATGGGAGTGGCCTACTTCCCAGGAGGGTGTACGGATATAGGATGGGAAGGAGGCTGGTGGGAGGATCTCCAGCAGCATGAGGTTCAGGCACCCAGGACAGACATCCTGCTTAGATGTCCTTAGAGTCAGGGCCAAAGGCTCTTAGAGGTTCAGGTCACAGAATTAACAGAATAATCAAACATGACTAGTACAGACAGTGCAAATTCCTCAGAGAACTGAGGCTTGAGGCTGATGGGGGTGCGGAAATGGACTAATGTCATGGGGAAAGAGTTCTGTTTTTCTTTTTTNCCCTAATCCAGTAAGACATCATCTCAAATTGATCATATCTGCAAAGACCCCATTTCTATGTAAGATCATATCCACAAGTGCTGAGAATTAGCACTCAGATAGATCTTTTCCAGGGACCCAACCAAACTTCAATCCACTCCAGTATTCTTGCCTGGAGGATCCCATGGACAGAGAAGCCTAGTAGGTTACAGTCCACGGGGTCGCAAAGAGTCGGACACGACTGAGTGACTTCATCTCATCTCTCTCTCAACCAAACTTCAGCTGCATGTTGACAAGGATTGAGTCTCAGAACTCTAGACCTTTTTGTGATGTCCACCTGTCCCTTGATTGCTATGTTCCCACTGAAACTGGCTTTTAAAATGCATATTTAAATATAGTTGCACCTATTGAGGTTACATGATTAAGTGCAAAATTTTTTCTAAAGGTTGCTGCTACTGCTGCTGCTGCTGTCGCTTCAGTTGTGTCCAACTCTGTGTGACCCCATAGATGGCAGCCCACCAGGCTCCTCGGTCCCTGGAATTCTCCAGGCAAGAACACGAGTGGGTTGCCATTTCCTTCTCCAATGCATGAAAGTGAAAAGTGAAAGTCAAGTCGCTCAGTCGTGTCTGACCCTCAGCGACCCCATGGACTGCAGCCTTCCAGGCTCCTCCTTCCATGGGATTTTCCAGGCAAGAGTACTGGAGTGGGGTGCCATTGCCTTCTCCGTTTTCTAAAGGTTACCCTATCCTTAAAAATCAAACTATCGACTTAATGGTGGGAAGCAGAGAACTTAAGTGGAGAGACTGGCCCGGAGAGGCTCCCCAAGGACACTCCCCAAGGAACATGTGTGGCTGCTCACGTGTTCACAAGGAGGATGAAGCACTTCACAACTTAATTCAACTCTATTTTTCTTAAGTTTTAACAGCCTACCAGAGTACATCTTGAGGGGATGTTAAATCAAAAGCACAACTCTCAGCGCTGTCTTTAAATTTGATGACCTTCGAGTAGACCCAGACAGGCAACACCAGAATGAAGGAAGCTGCCCAGAGGCCCAGATTGATGCAGACTGTCTTGTACCTGGTTCTCCAGCTTGTCAGTTGAAATGGCTGGACAAGAGCCAAGTACCTGCAAAGCCAGTGGAGAAGGGTTTGGGAACAATCAATAAAAGCACTGAGCTCTAAGGATGAAAGGTTCATGACAAGAGTAAATTATTAGTATTATGATCCTCCCTGAAGCACACCTCTATCAGGGTGAAAGAAAGCTATATTTTTAAAGAGCTGGCCGGTACTTGTAGAGAAAACAATTCTTGACCCTGTAAGTCTGAATAAACCACTCACTGATACACAGCAGTCACTTCCATAAAGACTCTGAAAATGGTACATTGCTATGCAAACTTTTTTAGGTTTGCTGACCTTTTTATATTTATTTACTTACTTGGCTGTACTGGGTTTTAGTTGTGGTCTTAGTTGTGGCACATGGGATGTGGCATGCAAGATAGTTACAGCGTCCAAAATCCTCAATTGCAGCATGTGGGGTCTAGTTCTCTGACTAGGGATCGAACCCTGGCCCCCTGTGTTGGCAGCACGGAGTCTCAGCCACTGGGACCACCAGGGAAGTCCCACAACCCTTTTCTTTACAAAGGTGCTTCCCTTGTGCAAGAGGCTCTGGAAAACTGTCTCTGAACGAGGGTAGGGAGATTCCCTCCAGATGGGAGTGGCCTACTTCCCAGGAGGGTGTACGGATATAGGATGGGAAGGAGGCTGGTGGGAGGATCTCCAGCAGCATGAGGTTCAGGCACCCAGGACAGACATCCTGCTTAGATGTCCTTAGAGTCAGGGCCAAAGGCTCTTAGAGGTTCAGGTCACAGAATTAACAGAATAATCAAACATGACTAGTACAGACAGTGCAAATTCCTCAGAGAACTGAGGCTTGAGGCTGATGGGGGTGCGGAAATGGACTAATGTCATGGGGAAAGAGTTCTGTTTTTCTTTTTTTCTCCCATTTTGATCCAGAAAAAAGATAATCATTAATTAGACTTGAAAATCCTGATAGAACAAACATGTTTGGTCCTCCAGCAAGTCCAAGAATTTTTCAGAGACAAGCTAAAGCATGAAAAAGAGCTCAGGTCCAGAGGAGGGGGTTTGAGAAAGCACAGTTTGGAGGGGGCTGGGGGCTGTAGGAGGGCAGGATTAGTGGACGTTCAATAAATGTGAAATACGGTCTATGGTCCATTAATTTTCTCCAGGATTTTGTAGAGCTACTTAATGAAGATTTATGAAAATGGAAAAGTCTCTGTCTCCTCGCTTTTCAATTTTGCACTCAGTTAAGGGACCCCTTGGCGTGCAGGGACAGGCTTGTGGCCCCGTGTACCTCAGCCACCCTCCTTCCCTACACTGCACCTGCGTTACCAGTCACCTGTCACTAAGGAGACGAAGTCCCCTTCCCTCCCTGCTGAGGAAGGGAATAGGTAGTGATTGTACAGCAGCCCCACCATCTTTCTCTCTGGGATTAAAGACAATGGAGTCACGGCCTCAGTGGGCTAGGGAATCGTCTCTGATGACCTTCCCAGCTGAAAACCCTTCAGTGACTTTTCTTTGCCTTTCCGATAAAATTCAGAATTCTCACCATGACCCTTGAGGTCTTTTTCCACCTGGCCTTCCTGTTACTCAGCCCATCTTTGACCTTCCCTCAAGTTCTGTGTCTTTCAGTACCAGGCACCTGCTATTCAGCCCATCTGGCAGGACCTGCCTCTAGTTCCTCCTTTCCTCTGTTCTCCATTATGTCTCCCTCTTGGAGAAGCTTCCCCTGACCACTCACTCTATACGAGGGCCCATGACTATAAATTTGGATATTAGGGGACTCTACTTTTCCTTCCTGAAACTTCAGTACTTTGGCCACCTCATGAGAAGAGTTGACTCATTGGAAAAGACTCTGATGCTGGGAGGGATTGGGGGCAGGAGGAGAAGGGGACGAACGAGGATGAGATGGCTGGATGGCATCACGGACTCAATGGACGTGAGTCTGAGTGAACTCCGGGAGTTGGTGATGGACAGGGAGGCCTGGCGTGCTGCGATTCATGGGGTCGCAAAGAGTCGGACACGACTGAGCGACCGAACTGACTGACTGACTGACTTTTCCTTCCTAGGATGTATCTTTGTGTGGAAATAAAAATACACATTTACCATGTGACTTTTCACAGAATGTCTGTCTGCACCTCTGGAATGGAAGCACCACGAAGGCAGGAGCCTTGGCTATTGGTTTACTGCTGCTGTATCTCATGTGTCTTGCATGGTTCCTGGCATATTATGGACCATGCTCAATAAATATTTGGTAAATGAATGAATAGGGAATTTTGGCTTCTATTTACTGACTTGGTTGTTGTTCCAGAAAATTTAATTAAAAAAGTAACCACTAACAAAAGTCTAGGTAGCTTTCACCTGAAGGCAAATATTTTTAATATTTTGGGTGTCTAAAATTTTTTTCATATGGTTTAAAGGTAGGAACCCACTATTAAAATATTTCACATACTTGCAGTTATTAACTAATCAGAGAAAGGAAATTGAAAGAGTTTGGGGAAACACTTGCCCTAAAGGAAGTCAACTGTGAATATCCATTGGAGGGACTGATGCTGAACCTGAAGCTCCAACGTTTTGGCCACCTGATGCAAAGAGCTGACTCATTGGAAAAGACACTGATGCTTGGGAAAAATTGAGGGCAGGAAGAGAAAAGGAGAGAGGACAAGATGGTTGGATAGCATCACTGACTCAATGGATATGAGTTTAAGCAAACTCCAGGAGATGGTTAAGGACAGGCAAGCCTGGCACGCTGCATTCCACAGGGTCACAAAGAGTTGGACATGGACTTAGGGACTGAACAAGTTGAAAATTAAATAAATGTATAAATAATATCACATACTGATGCACTGACATTTAGCTTTGGAATTACAGAGAAAACTTCATTTCTGTTTTACAAAATTATACATTTTCTTGAATTTTTGTGAATTTAGTAGAATTAGAACTACAAGAAATTCCAGAGGCTGGGAAAAAAGTTCAGTGTTACAAAATCTTCATTTGTCTCTGGCTATAGGATCCTCTGGGAGAAAGATAAAGGCCTGAGTGTCTTTATTTGAAAGTAAAATTTTAGCATTTTGTGGCCATAAAGTTAAAAAAAAAATGCATGCTATTCAATTGTGTAAGATACACACACACACATATACACACTCAGAAAAACCCTGTGAAGATTAGGAAATGTTCTGTGGTCTGTTCTAAGGCAGACAATGTGCTTTCACTTTATTTGCAGTGAGAGGTTTACAGAAGAGGTTTGGTTTCCCCCTCTTAAAAGAAAAAGCCAGTACTCTTCGGCCTTCATGGTACATATGTGGTATGAAGAAGCTTTTATTCTGCCGAGAATGGGATCACAACAGTGAGGCTCATCTTTTAAGTTGCTTCTCTGCAGTGGTTCCTGCCCAGCATAGGGCCCTGGCCCTGGTGTTGGAATCCTAAACTTACCAGGCTTTATTCCACACACCGTGAGCTTTGGTGGCATCAGCTGAACTAACCAGATAAACCTACCTAGCATGTAGATTAAAAATGTGATGTTAATTATAAGTTGAGAAATATACTCTACATATTCTGAGAATTCTTTTGTAGAAAAGCAGCAGGATTTAAAAAATGCATTAAACATTACCATCATTATTCATGCTTGAATAATAATGATCCAGCAAATTTGATTTATATGAACACTGCTATTCCTTTGTTCAGCCATCTGATGAACTGCTCATCACTTCCCAGCCCTAAAAGGCCCTGTTGGAAGGGTAAAAGAGGCAGAGCTCAAGAAAGAGTCCTCCATGGACTCAGAGAAATTTAAGACTACCATTCATTCATTCATAATAGCGTTTGAGTGCCCATATGCCAGGCACTGTTACACAGACACTCGGAATGTACTAGTGATCAAAGACCCTGCTTTTGTGTAATTCACATTCCATGCATGGGGGAAGTTAGACAATAAATAACACACGTTTGTCTCTGTATACCAAAGAAATTAAAGTCTGTAATATGTTTAAAGCAAGAGAGAAACAAAAAGTAGAGCAGAGCAAGAGGGACTAAGTGTACTGGGTTGGGACTGGAGTGGAAAGAAGGTGAATGGAGATTTTACATGGGTTTTTCTCTGAGTGGGCATATTACTGTTGTGCTTTTTACTGTTGTCTTCAGGATTTATTTCTGTTTGGAGCATGCTGCTAAGACCTGGTGTGAAAGTCCATACCATCTAGATGCCACAGGGAACATCCTAACATCCTAGCTCACATGCATCCTAAAAGAAGCCAGATGGTGAGGTAGTTGCCAGCTACCTGCCATCTCTAGAGCTGGACAGCCTGGCTCTGAACTGGTCTTCGCCACTCACTGGCTCCATAAACATCTCGCCGTCACCATCGTCTCCTTGAGTAACATTAGCTTACGAGCTTGGTAAACATGGCCATGACATGTTCTGGGGCTGCTGTTCAGTTGCTAAGTCAGGTCCAACTCTTGGCAGCCCCATGGACTGCAGCAGTCCAGGCTTCCCTCTCCTTCACTTATCTCCCCAAGTTTGCGCAAATTCATATCCATTGAGCTGGTGATACAATCTAATCATCTCATCCTCTGTTGTTCCTTTCTTGTTTTGCCTTCAGTCAATGTTCGGGGATATGTCTGATGATGTAAAATGGCAGTATTTGCGTTAATTGATCCTAACGGTGAGTGCAAAGGATGGTCTTCTTGTAACTCTGGCTTCTCTTCATAGCAGTAAAGGAGCCCTCTACTTCATGTATTCTGTAAAGGTGCTAGGTGATAACAAGGGTACTGAGATGTGAAACTTGCCAGAAAGAACCCTGAACAGGGAGTGAGGAGAGCCACTTCAGTTCTCAGCTCTGCCGCTGACTCTGTGTGTCTTTAAGCCGTTTCCTTTACTTCTCATGATTTTGGCTTCCTTCTTGCAATAATTATGGGCAGGGGTTGGGGGAGTGAATTCATTCTGGTTTCTGGTATTTCATGATTTTGTGGGCTTTTTTCTTGCAGTCAATTGTAAATAAAACTGAGTTGGAAAGAATGATTGGGGAAGAGGAAATGTTCAGTGTTTTAAGTTTTCCATTAAAAAATGGACCTCTGTGAAAGTTGGAAAATATTAACTGATTTGTCCTACAATGAAACAAATGAATGGAGAGGAGCTTTGCTATTACAAACCAGCACTGATGTTGCTGAAATTGGGATGGCCTCGGGGAAGAACAGGAACCTCTAAATTAGGTTGAGATATTTCAAAATCTCTTCTCTTACCTCTCCATGCTCATTACAGTCAGGATGGCACTGGAGGCAAACTGGTTGCAGGTATCCAGAGATGTGATGGTCCTGCAGAGAGGCCCCCCAAACACCCACTGTCCTCCTTGGGCCCACTGGTAAGAAATGGCATTCCAATGATGTGGACCAGACCAGCCACAGCAGGCTACAGATAAAAATGTCAGGAATCGTTTTTTTCCTGGACCCAAAAGATATGGAGGGAAAGCTGAGGATTTACATTGAGAGGGCACACCTTCAGTTTATACCATCTGTTAACAGATTTTCAACTGTTAAACTTAAGTTTAAAAGTTGAAAGGAAACCACCACATATACACATATGAATGCCTTGTCTTGTGTATATTCAAATGTTTTAAACAATTTGTTTGATAACTGCCTACCGTGGTTTAAAAATATGTCTACAAATCAAATTCTTTGACATTGCTTTCAGGAGGGCATGGCCTAATTTCCTCCCTTTGAGTGTGGGTTGAACTTAATAACTCACTTTTAGTGAATAGGATGTGGTGGAATGGACAGTATGACATTCGAAATTTGGACATAAAGGCATGGAGGGGTATTCTCCTTGCTATCTCTTGGACTGCCTTCTCTGGGGGAAGCCAGCTGCCATCTTGTGAGATAATTCAAGTATCACTATAAAGAGGTCCACGTGGAAAGAAACTGAGGCCTCCTGCCAACAACCAGGACCAGCTTGCCAGATCTGTAAGGGAGCTACCTGGGAATGGATGCTCCAGTCCCAGCCAAGCCTGTGGATAGTCATCTAAAGATGCACAGCTCGACTGCAACAGCAAGAGAGACCCTGAGCCAGAGTCACCCAGCTAGGTTGTTCTTGGCCCTCAAAACTGTGTGAGAAAAAACAAAAAAACAAACAAACTGTGTGAGATAACAAATGTTGATTGTTTTAAGTCACTAAGTTTTTTTTTTTAATATAACCATGTTTATTTAAGAATGCATTTCAATATAAAATGGCAAAGTTCAAAATTTTGCATTCAAAATTGAAATTATTTTTGTACCAACCTAATAATTTTCAGTTCAGTTCAGTTCAGTTGCTCAGTCGTGTCCGACTCTTTGCGACCTTATGAATTGCAGCACGCCAGGCCTCCCTGTCCATGGTAATACATATGTTTCAGTGCTACTCTCTCAGTTCTTCCCACCCTTTCCTTCCCCCGCTGTATCCATTAGTCCATTCTCTATGTCTACATCTCCACTGCTGCCTCGAAGATAGGTTCATCAGTACCATCTTCCTAAATTCCATATACAATATTTGTCTTTCTCTTTCTGATTTACTTCACTCTGTATAATACACTCTCAGTTCATCCAGCTCTTTAGAACTGACTCAAATGTATTCCTTTTCATGGCTGTGATATTCCATTGTGTAGATATATGTATGTATATATACACACCACAACCTCTTTATTCATTAATCTGTTAATGGACATCTAGATTGCTTCCATGTCTTAGTTATTGTAAATAATGCTGCAGTGAACATTGGAGTACATGTGTCTTTTTCAGTTATGATTTCTTCAGGGTATATGCCCCATAGTGGGACTGTTGTCATATGGTAGTTTTATTCCTAGTTTTTTAAGGAGTCTCCATACTGTTCTCCATAGTAAGCCACTAAGTTTTGAAGTAATTACTACACAGCATCAAATTATACCAACTCTAAACTCACTCATGCAATAGACTGTCTTTACCTATCCCTAGTGGGGTCGCATAGAGTCGGACACGACTGAAGTGACTTAGCAGCAGCAGCATCAAATACAGCTAAACAGGAAAAATAAATGTTTCCACTGTGTAATGTGATTTTTTCCCCCTCCACTGAAGCTGTTAAGTTCAAATCTTAACTGAAGCCATTGTTAAAAAAATTTCAACCATGACTTAGAAATATTCCAATAAAATCTAACTCGAAGAAAAGCCTATTAAGATCTTGAAATGCAGACAGTGTAGAGAAGACATTTGAAATGACTTAACTGGTGGAGGGCACTGAGAGAGATCTCTCTCCTGTTTGGGGAAATGAAGGCAAAAGAATTTTCTGAAAGCAGAAATATTAATGTAAAATTCACTTGATCCCTATCATCAGAGTTGGGACATTCAGTAATAAACATGTATCATCTTTATCTGGGAGATATTATTCATTAATTCAACAAATATTTCATTGAACACCAGTTATATGTCAGGCATAATATTGCGCTTTGGGCTGCAAAGCTAAATAACCTACAAACCCTAATATCAAGAAGCTTATAGTCTGCTACTGCTAAGTCACTTCAGTCGTGTCCGACTCTGTGCGACCCCATAGACGGCAGCCAGCCAGGCTCCTCCATCCCTGGGATTCTCCAGGCAAGAACACTGGAGTGGGTTGCTTATAGTCTGCTGCTGCTGCTGCTAAGTTGCTTCAGTTGTGTCCGACTCTGTGCAACCCCATAGACGGCAGCCCACTGGGCTCCCCCATCCCTAGACATAGGTAAATAAATGATGACTTTACAATGTTATGAAAGAAAGCTAGAAAAAGCGCAAGGATCACATAAAGATAGTCTCTCCTCTCTCCTCTGGGGGTGGTCAAGACATATTTCTTGGAAGAAGTGGCATATGTACTGAGGACATATAAACATTTAAATAGCACAGAAGAATTAGCCTTAAGATTATGCCGCGATTACTCGTTCACTCTGCATCTGGTGCTATTGCTCTGTTGTTTGAGAGCTAGTGGGTATCTTCTTTATTCAGGGAATGCAAGTTCTACAGCCTGTGAACTTTATGTCTAAGCCATCAAAGCCTCATGTGAGGCATCAGTCAGGGCCAGGATATTTTGCCCAGGCCCTGGCCCCCCACACCATGTGAAGAAGTTTCTGCCTTCAAGTCTTTACTCAGCAGCACACTCTGGGCATTGTTGAGTGACTCATATCAGAAAAACCAAGAAGAGTGTTGAGGAAAAGACCATGTCAGCCAGAAGAGCTGCTCAGTGGCTGTTCTTGGTCCCTACTCCTTTGTCCTCTCCAGGTCTTCCTCCAGGAGAAGGGTCAGTGCGGAGGAACTGACACTAGAGGTCAGCTGGAAAAAAAAAGCAGAAACACAATTATATAAAATCCTATAAATCTTAGTCTGTTAAATAGATGTTAGCCAGAAGAGCTGCTCAGTGGCTGTTCTTGGTCCCTACTCCTTTGTCCTCTCCAGGTCTTCCTCCAGGAGAAGGGTCAGTGCGGAGGAACTGACACTAGAGGTCAGCTGGAAAAAAAAAGCAGAAACACAATTATATAAAATCCTATAAATCTTAGTCTGTTAAATAGATGTTATTTCTATTTGAATTGGGATATAACCCATAAGTGGTTGCATAGGTCCTAATTGCAGCAATTAGACTTGTTACCCTTGCTCGCCTTCAGACAGGTGCCCAACATTGACTGATTAGGAATTATGGTAATTCCCTTGTTGAGGGCAGTGCATTACTTGGCAAATCAAAAGAATTAAAGTGTTTCTAGATGACACTGTCTATAGCAAAAGAGAATTCTGAAGTAAGTGATGTGTTTACCTGGTCATAGGTACTAGGGCAACAAGTATAACACATCCTAGTATTGCTTTTTGTTTTTTACTGAAAGTAATAGCATACAAATTAAAAGTAATTAAATAGGAATGGTAAAATTTCTAAGTATATAACTTGTATTCTCTTTTTAGGTCTAATTAATCTTCAGATTTCCTGTTGCCAGACTTCATTAGATTTCTGTTTTTTATGAACCAAACATTTAAAATAAAAAGATATAAACCAATGATCATTTCAGCTAACATGTTTTCCATATGGTTAATATGACTGTGTCTAAATATGATGATAAACAAAGGTATACCACAATACCACGCAATAAATGATATTGTTGTTCAGTCACTCAGTCGTGCCTGACTCTTGCCGCCCCATGGACTGCAGCACTCCAGGCTTCCCTGTCCTTCACTGTCTCCCAGAGTTTGGTCAAACTCATGTCCCTTGAGTCAAGGATGCCATCCAACCATCTCATCCTCTGTCACCCTCTTCTCCTGCCTTTAATCTTTTCCAGCATCAGGGTCATTTCCAGTGAGTTGGTTCTTCACATCAGTTGGCCAAAGGATTGGAGCTTCAGCTTCAGCATCAGTCCTTCCAATGAATATTCAGGGTTGATTTCCTTTAAGATTGACTGGTTTGATCTCCTTGCCGTCCAAAGGACTCTCAAGAGTCTTCCCCAGTACCACAATTTGAAAGAATCAATTCTTTGGTGCTCAGCCTTCTTTATTGTCCAGCTCTCACATCCATACATGATTACTGGAAAAACCATAGCTTTGACTATATGGACCTTTGTTGGCAAAGTAATATCTCTGCTTTTTAATACACTGTCTAGGTTTATCATAGCTTTTCTTCCAAGGAGCACGTGTCTTTTAATTTCATGACTGCAGTCATGATATAGTTGTTACAAATCATACTTTGGAAGAATATTTAATCAAATGGGAAAATGAAAATGAAAATGTTAGTTGTTCAGACATATCTGACTGTTTGCAACCCAATGGACTTGTAGCCCGCTAGGCTCTGCTGTCCTTGGGACTTCCCAGGCAGGAATATTGGAGTGGATTGCCATTCCTTCCTCCACAGATCTTCCCAACCCAGAGCTCTAACCTGGGTCTCCTGCACTGCAGCCAGATTCTTTACTGTCTGAGCCACAGGGAAGCCCAAATGGGAAAATACTTATTGAGTAAAATAAACATCAACTATGTAACTAGTTATGACCCCAAACTTATTTAAATATTAGTTTAAAACTACACTGAAATAGTATGTCTGAGTAATCACAGTAATTATCTGTTTGGTAGTAGTTGTATGATTGATTTTTGACATTCTTTATATGTTTAATGTATAAGAGAAATTCTATTAAAGACATGTTTTCTTTTTGCAGCCAGAAATAACCATATATCAGTTCAGTTCAGTTGCTCAGTCATGTCCAACTCTTTACGAACCCATGGACTGCAGCACACCAGGCTTCCCTGTCCATTACCAACTCCTGGAGTTTACTCGAACTCGTGTCCATTGAGTTGGTGATACCATCCAACCATCTCATCCTCTGTCATTCCATTCTTCTCCTGCCTTCAATCTTTCCCAGCATCAGGGTCTTTTCAAATAAGTTAGTTCTTCGCATCAGGTGCCAGAGTGTTGGAGTTCCAGCTTCAGCATCAGTCCTTCCAATGAATATTCAGGACTGATACTGGTTAGATCTCCTTGCTGTCCAAGGGACTCTCAAGAGTCTTCTCCAACACCATGGTTCAAAAGAATCAGTGCTCCAGCACTCAGCTTTCTTTATAGTCCAACTCTCACATCCATACATGGCTACTAGAAAAACTATAGCTTTGACTAGATGGATCTTTCTTGGCAAAGTAATGTCTCCGCTTTTTAACATGCTGTCTAGGTTGGTCATAACTTTTCTTAGAAGGGGCAAGTATCTTTTAATTTCATGCCTAGAGTCACCATCTGCAGTGATTTTGGAGCCCCCCAAAATAAAGTCTGTCCCTGTTTCCACTGTTTTCCCATCTATTTGCCATGAAGTGATGGGACCAGATGCCATGATCTTAGTTTTCTGAATGTTGATCTTTAAGCCAACTTTTTCACTCTCCTCTTTCACTTTCATCAAAAGGCTTTTTAGTTCCTCTTCACTTTCTGCCATAAGAGTGGTGGTGGTGTCATCTGCATATATCTGAGGTTATTGATATTTCTCCCAGCAATCTTGATTCCAGCTTGTGCTTCTTCCACCCTGGCATTTTGCATTATATATTTTGCATATAAATTAAATAAACGAAGTGACAATATACAGCCTTGACGTACTCCTTTCCTGATTTGGAACCAGTCTGTTGTTCAATGTCCAGTTCTAACTGTTGTTCTTGACCTGCATACGGATTTCTCAGGAAGCAAGGTGGTCTGGTATTCCCATCTCTTGAAGAATTTTCCACAGTTTGTTGTAAGCCACACAGTCAAAGGCTTTGGCACAGTCAATAAAGCAGAAGTCAATATTTTTCTGGAACTCTCTTGCTTTTTCAATGATCCAGTGGATATTGGCAATTTGATCTCTGGTTCCTCTGCCTTTTCTAAACTTGAACATCTGGAAGTTCATGGTTCACGTACTGTTGAAGCCTGGCTTGGAGAATTTTGAGCATTACTTTATTAGCTTGTGAGATGAGTGCAATTGTGCAGTAGTTTGAGCATTCTTTGGCATTGCCTTTCTTTGGGATTGGAATGAAAACTGACCTTTTCTAGTCCTGTGGCCACTGCTGAATTGTCCAAATTTGCTGGCGTGTAGAGTGCAGCACTTTCACAGCATCATCTTTTAGGATTTGAAATAGCGTGTAGTTTGAGCATTCTTTGGCATTGCCTTTCTTTGGGATTGGAATGAAAACTGACCTTTTCTAGTCCTGTGGCCACTGCTGAATTGTCCAAATTTGCTGGCGTGTAGAGTGCAGCACTTTCACAGCATCATCTTTTAGGATTTGAAATAGCGCATCTGGAATTCTATCCCTTCCACTAGCTTTGTTTGTAGTGATGCTTCCTAAGGCCCACTTTACTTCGCATTCCAGGATGTCTGACTCTAGGTAAATGATCACCATCGTGGTTATTTGGGTCATGAAGATCTTTTTTATACAGTTCTTCTGTGTATTCTTGCCACCTCTTCTTAATATCTTTCACCTCTATTAGGTCCACACCATTTCTGTCCTTTATTGTGCCCATCTTTGCATGAAATGTTCCTTGCTATCTCTAATTTTCTTGAAGAGATCTTTAGTCTTTCCCATTCTGTTGTTTTCCTCTATTTCTTTGCATTGGTCACTGAGGAAGGCTTTCTTATCTCTCCTTGCTATTCTTTGGAACTCTGCATTCAAATGGGTATATCTTTCCTTTTCTCCTTTGACTTTCATTTCTCTTCTTTTCACAGCTATTTGTAAGGCCTTCTCAGATGACCATTCTGCCTTTTTGCATTTCTTTTTCTTGAGGATAGTCTTGATCACTTCCTCCTGTACAGTGTCACGAACCTCCGTCCATAGTTCTTCAGGCGCTCTCTCTATCAGATCTAATCCCTTGAATCTATTTGTCACTTCCACTGTATAAACATAAGGGATTTGATTTAGGTCCTACCTGAATGGTCTAGTGGTTTTCCCTACTTTCTTCAATTTAAGTCTGAATTTGGNTTTTTTATACAGTTCTTCTGTGTATTCTTGCCACCTCTTCTTAATATCTTTCACCTCTATTAGGTCCACACCATTTCTGTCCTTTATTGTGCCCATCTTTGCATGAAATGTTCCTTGCTATCTCTAATTTTCTTGAAGAGATCTTTAGTCTTTCCCATTCTGTTGTTTTCCTCTATTTCTTTGCATTGGTCACTGAGGAAGGCTTTCTTATCTCTCCTTGCTATTCTTTGGAACTCTGCATTCAAATGGGTATATCTTTCCTTTTCTCCTTTGACTTTCATTTCTCTTCTTTTCACAGCTATTTGTAAGGCCTTCTCAGATGACCATTCTGCCTTTTTGCATTTCTTTTTCTTGAGGATAGTCTTGATCACTTCCTCCTGTACAGTGTCACGAACCTCCGTCCATAGTTCTTCAGGCGCTCTCTCTATCAGATCTAATCCCTTGAATCTATTTGTCACTTCCACTGTATAAACATAAGGGATTTGATTTAGGTCCTACCTGAATGGTCTAGTGGTTTTCCCTACTTTCTTCAATTTAAGTCTGAATTTGGCAATAAGGAGTTCATTATCTGAGCACATATATGAAATAAGTTGAATAAAACCAGAAAATCATGTAACATC
This sequence comes from Oreotragus oreotragus, assembly GCA_006410675.1. NCBI lineage: Eukaryota > Metazoa > Chordata > Mammalia > Artiodactyla > Bovidae > Oreotragus > Oreotragus oreotragus. The sequence goes on along the minus strand of SJYX01001114.1, from coordinate 164,320 downwards.
ATACATGTAGGCTGATGCTTTGCTGATCAGCTTATTCTGCCCTTTATTTCTAGGTCTCCTTGCTAACTGGCATTTGGTTTATTTGGCCAATAGGAAGCACTGTTGGAGGGAAATTGGAGGGTGAGAAGAGAGGATAGGCGGAGTATTTCCTTCCCCTTTGTGTTGTTGGCATCTGAGGCAGTGGCTGCCTCCTTTCTATGGCTCCACCTCCTCCCCTGCAGACTCTGTTCCTTGGGCCCAGATCCCACTGTGGTTGCAGCCCCCAGGAGGCAGCCCTCATTTCCAGGATTTGTTAAGCCACTTTTTTCCCCTCCATCCAGCCTAGGGCCAGGAATGGGGTGGTGGCCTTGGGGTAGCTTTCTAGTTTTCTTTATCTTTGAGTTGCCTCACCAGTTTCTGTTTGGCATTTAACTCTCATTTAATTAAATTCCTACTGTGAGTGTAAAAATTAATAAACTGAAACCTCAATTAAAATGGAGTCGGGGCCAGAAGGGGATGCTCTCACGCTCTGCAGTAGCAGAGCTTAAAGAGAAGAAAGACTTCTTCTTGCCTGGCAAAAGCTTAGTTAATGAGAAACTGTTCTTCCCCTGTTGTATGGGTCTTGCCCGTGACTTGCCATAGCTGCAGATCTCAAATTAGCGTACTTTGGTGAGCCCAAGTAAACTCTACTTTTGCTGGAGAAATAACTGGCAGTCCATTTGTTTTGAGGTCAGCATGAGCCAACTCCAGTGGATTAGCAGTGATTTCATAAAGAGCTGAGCTGAAAAAGAATTTTGAGTCATCATACAGGCACTAGGAAAGGACAGACCTGTGTGATTAGAGATGACTGCCAAGGATGGGAGAGTTTAGAGCAGAGTGACATATTTGCTAACTCTGCATAAAGAGAACCTAATTGGAAATTCTAGTTTCATGTCTGTGCCATTTATTGTGTCCTTGGGGAAGACATTCAACCCCTTTAAGTTCCAGAGTTGTCTTGATGCATTGGACCATAGCAACGAGGGTCTCCAACCATCTTTCCAGTTCATTTAAACAGATGTGGCTGTGAGGTTCATAGCATCTAAACATATCATTACGTGTGTAAGCCTGGGTGGGGGTCAACCCCAACAACAGCTTACATATGGCTGATACTCAGAGAGCAGCAGAGGGCTGGGTCAGAGGGAGCTTTAGTTATTATTTCAGCTGAGTGGGGAAAAGGAGGAGGCTTGTTTTAAGCATTTCCCATCTTTGTCTTAGCAACTGGAATTCCATCACTGGGACATTAGTATTCCTTCAGGAACACTCACTATCCTTCTTGTAACCTCTGTGTAAATGTAGACATCACTCGGGGGAGGTGGTTAAAAAGCAAGATGTTTCAGTAATTCATGATTAAGTGTAAATTAGTTGACTTGACAGCCAGTCGAGGGCAGGGGATGACAGAATGGGAACATTTTATTTATAGGGAGACAAAGCATGCTTGAGAGCGTCTCTGCCCACTGGGTAACAGTCTGTCAGTAGACAGGAGAAGGATGTGTTCAGGACATTGAGGGTGGTGGGGGAGGACCGTGGAGAAAAATGGCGTCTCCTTTATCGAAGTAGTTCCCCAGGACCCACTGTGGCTATGGAGAATAGTTGAGTAATGGAGCTGAGTTCATAAGTCCCTCTCCCAAGAATAAAAGGGGAAAGTCTTATGTTATAATTGGCCCAATTTTCCTCCTACATTTTTAAATCTGGCTCCCTGTTGACCTGCTATGAATTTAAAATATGACAGACCAATAGTGATCTGGCCTTATTACTTTATAGTTACACTCCTAAAGCACAAATCAGTTTATAAGAAAGCCACATTAGATATCTTATTCCAGAAGCCCCATCTTCTTTATTATTTATGTATTTATTTATTTATTTTTTAGAGCATCCATTTTACTTTATTTTACTTTACAGTACTCTATTGGTTTTGGCATACATTGACATGAATCTGCCACGGGTGTACACGAACTCCCAAACATGAACTCCCCTCCCACCTCCCACCCCACATCATCCCTCCAGATCATCCCCATACACCAGCCCCAGACATCTTGCATCCTGCATTGAACATAGACTGGCGATTCATTTCTTGCATGATAGTATACATATTTCAATGCTAGTCTCCCAAATCATCCCACCCTCTCCCTTTCCCTCTCCCTCAGAGTCCAAAAGTCCGCTCTGCACATCTGTGTCTCTTTTGCTGTCTTGCATACAGGGTCCTCATTACCATCTTTCTAAATTCCATATATATGTGTTAGTATACTGTACTGGTGTTTTTCTTTCTGGCTTACTTCACTCTGTATAATCGGTTCCAGTTTCATCCATCTTATTAGAACTGATTCAAATGTATTCTTTTTAATGGCTGAGTAATACTCCATTGTGTATATGTACCACAGCTTTCTTATCCATTCATCTGCTGATGGACATCTAGGTTGTTTCCATGTCCTGGCTATTATAAACAGTGCTGCGATGAACATTGGGGTACATGTGTCTCTTTCTNGAGAAGAGCTAACACCTATCCTACTCAAACTCTTCCAGAAAATTGCAGAGGAAGGTCAACTTCCAAACTCATTCTATGAGGCCACCATCACCCTAATACCAAAACCCGACAAAGATGCCACAAAAAAAGAAAAGTACAGGCCAATATCACTGATGAACATAGATGCAAAAATCCTCAACAAAATTCTAGCAATCAGAATCCAACAACACATTAAAAAGATCATACACCATGACCAATTGGGCTTTATCCCAGGGATGCAAGGATTCTTCAATATCCGCAAATCAATCAATGTAATTCACCACATTAACAAATTGAAAAATAAATGCCATATGATTATCTCAATAGATGCAGAGAAGGCCTTTGATAAAATTCAACATCCATTTATGATAAAAACCCATCTTCTTTAAATCTATTATTTTCATGCACGTTTGTAGTCTTCCATTGGCAAAGTCAGAAGTTAGGTTATTTCTTGCTTCCTAGTGTCACTAATGATCTGACTATTCTATTCATTCTCTTCTGATACAATATTTATCATAATTGAGAAATTCCTAAATCTTCTTTAGGTGTATCCATTTCTCCTTATTTTTAGTGTAGTACTACTAATATTTAGTGTAGTCTTTAATTGAGCTATCTTCTGTTAAGAAGGTAACAAGTAAAACATCATGGCAAAGCAGGATTAAAAACATTAATGCAAATTGCCTTAAAAATTTTGGAGATTAATTAACAAAAACTGTTAAATTTTAAGCCAAAAATTTTAAAACTAATTTACTTTCAAATGATTTTGGACTGATTAATAAATTTTTGGGGAAAAGTTTACAAAGAAAAATATTAACAATTTAGCAATAAAAATAAAAACTAAGCTGCCTTCAAATGATTTTTGAACAAGTAAAAGATTTATCTTAAAAGCTCTATTAATATATATCTTCTCACATGTTATCTATAAAATGGTGATGATATGAAGAAGTAATAGATTTTTCACAATCATTACAAATAGTTTGTAAGGATGACAGCTCAGGTTTTCCTTCTTTCCCTCTTTTTTTTTTTTTTTCAGTTTAATGGCAGTTTACTTACTTATTGATAATCTGTTTCTAGGAATTACAGCTCAATATTGACTTTAAGAAGAGTTCACATTCCAAATTTCTTCTTTTTGCCAGGTTGGTCTCCATGTGAGTGGATGGAATCAGGTCCATTGTCTATTAGTGTAATTTGAGAGGGACTAAGAAATTTCTTTGGCTCCAAATATTTCTTCAATTGCTTGTCATGGGACCTGAATTTCACTTGAGTCTTTGCAAATAAAAGTTACCTATAAAAATGCAACCATTTCTGGAGGACTAACACCTTATAAGAATTTGGCTTCTCAACTGTGGGATCAAGGATCCAGAGGCATGAGGCACAGAATTTGTATCCTTAGGAGTGAGTGAAAGTTGCTCAGTCATATCTGACTCTGTGATACCCATGGACTATTCAGTCCATAAAATTCTCCAGGCCAGAATAGTGAAATTGGTAGCCTTTCCCTTCTCCAAGGGATCTTCCCAAATCCAGAGATTGAACCTAGGTCTCCCGCATTGCAGGTGGACTCTTTACCAGCAGAGCAGCTAGGGAAGCCTAAGAATACTGGAGTGGGTATCCTATCCCTTTTCCAGAGGATCTTCCCAACCCAGGAATCCAACTGAGGTCTCCCTCATTGCAGGTGGATTCTTTACCAGCTGAGCTACCAGGAGATCTTTAGGACAGGATGTCAGAAATTCTGAGGGACATGAGGAAAGATGGAAGGAGAAGTGATCAGGTGCAACAGGCAAACAGAGTGAGCTGGAAACCACACCCCCAACCCCAGGTCTCTATTAACTTTCTTTCATTTAAAAATTTTTATTTATTTACTTATTTTTGGCTGTGCTGGGTCTTTGTTGCTTTGCCCAGATTTTCTCTAGTTGCAGGGAGTTGGGGCTACTGTTCATTGTGGTGCTCAGGCTACTCAGAGTGGCTTCTCTTGTTGCAGAGCGTGGGCTCTAGGGCTCCTGAGCTTCAGTAGCTGTGGGGCACTGGCTTGGTGGTTGCAGCTCGTGGGCTCTAGAATGTGGTTCAGTAGTTGTGGTACATGGGCTTAGTTGCCCGGAGGCAGGTGGGACCTTCCTGGACCAGGGATCAAGCCCATGTCCCCAGCATTGGTAGGCAGATTCTTATCCATTGTACCACCAGGAAAGTCCTCTGACTATTAATTTTCTAATCCATGCTCTTGCCTCCTTAAAGTTTTCTGAGACTGTTTGATTACTTTTTTCTCCCTTCCTGGAACTTATTACGTGAACCACCTTCCCCCCTCCCATTTGATTGTTTTTAATGGCAGAAAGTGAAGAGGAATTAAAAAGCCTCTTGATGAAAGTGAAAGAAGAGAGTGAAAAAGTTGGCTTAAAGCTCAACATTCAGAAAACGAAGATCATGGCATCTGGTCCCATCACTTCATGGGAAATAGATGGGGAAACAGTGGAAACAGTGTCAGATTTTATTCTGGGGGGCTCCAAAATCACTGCAGATGGTGACTGCAGCCATGAAATTAAAAGACGCTTACTCCTTGGAAGAAAAGTTATGACCAACCTAGATATTGAAAAGCAGAGACATTACTTTGCCAACAAAGGTCCATCTAGTCAAGGCTATGGTTTTTCCAGTGGTCATGTATGGATGTGAGAGTTGGACTGTGAAGAAAGCTGAGTGCTGAAGAATTGATGCTCTTGAACTGTGGTGTTGGAGAAGACTCTTGAGAGTCCCTTGGACTGCAAGGAGATCAACCAGTCCATTCTGAAGGAGATCAGCCCTGGGTGTTCTTTGGAAGGAATGATGCTAAAGCTGAAACTCCAGTACTTTGGCCACCTGATGCGAAGAGTTGACTCATTGGAAAAGACTTTGATGCTGGGAGAGATTGGGGGCAGGAGGAAGAGGGGATGACAGAGGATGAGATGGCTGGATGGCATCACCAACTCGACGGACGCGAGTCTGAGTGAACTCCAGGAGTTGGTGATGGACAGGGAGGCCTGGCGTGCCGTGATTCATGGTGTTGCAAAGAGTCGGACATGACTGAGTGACTGAACTGAACTGAACTGAATACCTTGTATTATTTTTTCAAACAGGTTCATGTATTTGAATCTTATCTCCTCTACTAAATCGTGAACTTTTAGAAACAGATGCTGCCATATTTGTTTGGTATTTACATAACACTTATAAAAGTGCTGGGCATGCAGCAAGTATTTAGTAATACATATTGAGCTGAACTGCTTCCAGAACTTAAGAAATAATTTTAAATGCTTGATATTCACAAATGGTTTTACAGGACACAATAAAGAATGCCTGAATTTATTAAAAGTATAATTCCAGTATACCAGATAAACCTTCAATAATGGATGGTATAAAAATACCATTGATATACAGTTTTTAACTACAGAGATAATGGCAATAAAAATTTGCAGGTGGCCTGGCTGATAAGGAGCCGAATGGGGAAAGTGACTAGTGGTGGGCTTTCGTAGGGATAGTGTCGTTCGTATCACCATCCCGAGGGCTGCTCTTGTTTTCAGATGGTCCTGTGGGGATTTATGGGAAATTCACCATCTCTCTAGTTTTAGTGATAGTTTTGATGATTTGTTTCATGTGCACTGCCTGCGTACTATGTCCCTTCCATTGTGTCTGACTCTTTGCGACCCTATAGACTGTAACTCTCCAGGCTCCTTTGTTCACGGGATTCTTCAGGCAAGAATACTGGAGTGGGGTTGCCATCTCCTTCTCCAGTTTGATGTCATTAATGTGGGGTCAGTAGCCTGGAATTTGGAATCATGGATCTGAATTCAGGTGCCAGGACTGTTACTTTATAACTGTGTGATGCTGCTGCTGCTGCTGCTAAGTCACTTCAGTCGTGTCCGACTCTGTGTGACCCCATAGATGGCAGCCCACCAGGCTCCACCATCCCTGGGATTCTCCAGGCAAGAATACTGGAGTGGGTTGCCATTTCCTTCTCCAATGCATGAAAGAGAAAAGTGAAAGTGAAGTCGCTCAGTCTGTCCGACTGTTAGCGACCCCATGGACTGCAGCCCACCAGGCTACTCAGTCCACTGGATTTTCCAGGCAAGAGTACTGGGGTGGGGTGCCGTTGCCTTCCCCGGTGTGATGCTGGATAGGTTATTTCATCTCCTGAGCCTTTTTATTCAAATGAGTATAATAATAATAATAATACTGCTGTTTGGGGGGAGTAAATGAGTTTATAACGTGCTTTGTAGTGTACCGTACTACACAAAATTTTGTTGTAGTCATGTGTTATAAAGCTGAAAAAACCTTCTCGGTGGAAATCTAGAAGCTGGCTTTTTAAAAAAATAATTGTGTTTCATTTTGGCTCTGCTGGGTCTGTCTTCCAGTGGGGCCACGCTTGTTGTGGTGCCCTGGCTTCTCATTGTGGTGCCTTCTCTTGTTGTGGAGCACAGCTCGAGGGGTGTGGACTTCAGCAGTCGCAGGACATGGGCTCCGTGTTTGTGGTTCCCGGGCTCTAGGGCACAGGCTCAATAGTTGTGACACGTGGGCTGAGTTGCTCCACAGCGTGTGTGGTCTTCCCGAACCAGGGTTGGAACCCATGTCTCCTGCACTGGCAGGGGGATTCCTTACCACTGAGGTACAAGGGAAACCCTAATATTGTTTTATAATATACAAATAAGGAGAAAAAGATTGAAGGCGGGAGGAGAAGGGGATGACAGAGGATGAGATGGTTGGATGCCATCACTGACTCAATGGACATGATCTTGAGTAAACTCCGGGAGTTGGTGATGGACAGGGAGGCCTGGCGTGCTGCAGTGCATGGGGTCACAAAGAGTCGGACATGACTGAGTGACTGAACTGAACTGAGGACAAAAATCTTTTAAATGAAGGGGATGACAGAGGATGAGATGGTTGGATGCCATCACTGACTCAATGGACATGATCTTGAGTAAACTCCGGGAGTTGGTGATGGACAGGGAGGCCTGGCGTGCTGCAGTGCATGGGGTCACAAAGAGTCGGACATGACTGAGTGACTGAACTGAACTGAGGACAAAAATCTTTTAAAATGGTGGCTATAAGCATGATCATAGACCAGGACAAAAAAGTTTTAACATCTTGTATGTATTAAAACAAGTAAAGCTTAAATGTGAAAATAATCAGTAGAGCAAAGATAATCATGTAATAATGTGGCTGCTGCTGCTAAGTCACTTCAGTCGTGTCTGACTCTGTGCGACCCCATAAACCGCAGCACACCAGGCCTCCCTGTCCATCACCAACTCCTGGAGTTCACTCAAACTCATGTCCATTGAGTCGGTGATGCTATACAGTCATCTCACCCTATGTTGTCCCCTTCTCCTCCTGCCCCCAATCCCTCCCAGCATCAGGGTCTGAATACATCAGTATCATAAGATACGTGTACTCCTATGATCATTGTAGCATTATTTACATTTGCCAAGACGTAGAGATAGTCTCAGTGTGCACTGATGGGAAAAAGAAAACGTGATACACAAACACACAGGAATAATATTGAGCCATAAAAAAGAGTGAAATCTTGTCTTTTGTGATAACATGGATGAGCCTCAAGGGCATTGTGCTAAGTGAAATAAGATGGGAAGGACAAATACTGTATGTTCTCATCCACAGGTGGAATCTAAAAATGCTGATCTTATAGAAACAGGGAGTAAAATGATGGTTACCAGAAGTAATAAATTGACATAATGAAATATTGTACAGCAGTAGAAGGGAACTGATACAATATATAACAGATACAATATATACAGACACAATAACATGAATGAATCTAACAACTTAAGATTGGGTAAAAAGCAAAAGTTCATATATTGTGATTCCATTTAGGTAGAATTTTAAAACACGGACAAAACTGATCTATATTGTTTAGTTCAGTTCAGCCGCTCAGTCGTGTCCAACTCTTTGTGACTCCAGGAACTGAAGCACACCAGACCTCCCTGTCCATCACTAACTCCCAGAGTTCACCCAAACCCATGTCCATTGAGTTGGTGTTGCCATCCAACCATCTCATCCTCTGTCGTCCCCTTCTCCTCCTGCCCTCAATCTTTCCCAGCATCAGGACCTTTTCCAATGAATCAGCTCTTCACGTCAGGTGGCCAAAGTTTTGGAGTTTCAACTTCAACATCAGTCCTTCCAAAGAACACCCAGAACTGATCTCCTTTAGGATGGACTGGTTGGATCTCCTTGCAGTCCAAGGGACTGGCAGGAGTCTTCTCCAACAACACAGTTCAAAAGCATCAATTCTTCGGCGCTCAGCTTTCTTTATAGTATTATTAGGGATACATATTTGTTGTTGTTCAGTTGCTCAGTCATGTTGAACTCTTTGTGACCCCATGGATTGCAGCACGCCAGGCCTCCCTGTCCTTTGCCATCTCCGGGGGCTTGCTCAAACCCATATCCAGAGAGTTGGTGATGCCATCCAACCATCTCATCTTCTGTTGTCCCCTTCTCCTGCCTTCAATCTTTCCCAACATCAGGGTCTTTTTCAATGAGTTGGCTCTTCGTATCAGGTGGCCAAACTACTGGAGCTTCAGCTTCAGCATCACTCCTTCCAATGAAAATTCAGGACTGATCTCCTTTAGGATGGACTGGTTGGATCTCCTTGCAGTCCAAAGGACTCTCAAGAGTCTTCTCCAACACCACAGTTGAAAACCATCAATTCTTTGGTGCTCAGCCTTCTTTATGGCCCAACTTTCACATCCTTACATGACTACTGGAAAAACAATAGCTCTGACTATATGGACTCTTGTTGGCAAAATGTTGTCTCTGCTTTTTAATATGCTGTCTAGGTTGGTCATAGCTTTTTTTCCAAGGAGCAGGCGACTTTTAATTTCGTGGCTGTGGTCGCTATCTGCTGTGATTTTGGAGCCCAAGAAAATAGTCTGTCACTGTTTCCACTGTTTCCCCATCTATTTGCCATGAAGTGATGTGACTGGATGCCATGATGTTAGTTTTCTGAATGTTGAGTTTTAAGCCAGCTTTTTCACTCTCCTCTTTCACCTTTGTCAAAAGGCTCTTCAATTCCTCTTTGCTTTCTGCCATAAGGGTGGTGTTATCTGCATATCTGAGGTTATTGATATTTCTCCCAGCAGTCTTGAGTCCAGCTTGTGCTTCATCCAGCCCAGCATTTCTCATGATGTACTCTGCATATAAGTTAAATAAGCAGGATGACCACATACAGCCTTGATGTACTCCTTTCCTGATTTGGAACCAGTCTGTTGTACCATGTCCAGTTCTAACTGTTGCTTCTTGACCTGCATACAGGTTTTTTTAGGAGGCAGGTCAGGTGGTCTGGTATTCCCATCTCTTTAATAATTTTCCACAGATACATATAATAACACTAAAAATATAAAGAAAAACAAAGAAGCAATATCTGGAAAAGTCAGATTGATGGTCACTGGTAAATATAGGGTTTTATTTATGGCTCTGCAGGTAATATTGATAGTAAAAATAGTTTTTACAAAGCAGTCTGACCATGTAGTTTGAAGGCTGCTGCTGCTACTGCTGCTAAGTCGCTTCAGTCGTGTCCGACTCTGTGTGACCCCATAAACGGCAAGCCACCAGGCTCCCCTGTCCCTGGGATTCTCCAGGCAATAACACTGGAGTGGGTTGCCATTTCCGTCTCCAATGCATGAAAGTGAAAAGTGAAAGTGAAGACACTCAGTTGTGTCCGACTCTTAGTGACCGCATGGACTGCAGCCTACCAGGCTCCTCCGTCCATGGGATTTTCCAGGCAAGAGCACTGGAGTGGGTTGCCATTGCCTTCTCCATAACCTAAATTTATGTTCATTCTTCTTTTTTAATGTTAGTACCTATTTTCATCTTAATTTTCCCACTTTTCTGTTCAGTTACTTCAAACTTTAAAAATCAGATAATATAAATGTTAACTTTGTGCTTTTGTTATGCTGAAATTTGATGCCAAAATATACACAAAAACTTAGCAAAAGAAGTATTTTCAGGCAAAACAGTTATATATGACTGACTGAACTCTGGAAAATATCATGCAGAAAAACAGTCACACTCAGTGACCTCATGTTGTCTTTAAAACAACAAACGTGGTATTTGAAAAAGTCAGATGATTAGTTTATTTCAGTTTTCATTCTGTTACTAGGTCATGAAAAATATGATGTTTAATAGTGATTTGAGGAGATACACAAAAATCTAGCGTTCAAGATAAGAGGTGAAAATTTAACTTTTATGACAACTTCTTTTTAGCATTTTCACAAAGTTAAAAAATAAAATATGGATTATATATTCAAATTAATAGGCTTGGCAAACATATGTACTTTTGGAAATAGTGATTTAAGTTTAAGACATATGCAAACTTTTTCCAATGAATTATGTATAGCATATCCATCATTTCCCAAATCATTTATGTATTTCAATATTTCTCCTCCAAATAGAATCTACAGGAATGTAACTCCCCAAGTTTTAGCCAACATTCACACTGTGTGTTTCCAAGACTAACAGTCTCACATCTAAAATTTGGGCATGTAATCTATATGGCGATACGTTAATTTTTTAAAACATTTAACAAATGTTAAAAATGTTAGTGACAACTCCTGGGCTATTTAAATCTCAACTCAAATCTCTTCTTCTTCACCCTTCTATCTCTCTATACCTCACGCTTTATTTTATCTCCCAGCTCTCAACTTCTCTGAGGAAGATGGGGACTTAAAGGAAGATATCTGTGAAATAATACTATGTGTAGAAAGAGCTCTGAAAGTAAACTGCAGCCTTTAATCTAAAATTTTCACTCATATCAGTAAAAATCTGACAGAGTAAGAGCCCTGGTATCTTGCCTGTGACTGTTTTCCTGTTGTCAATCAAAACCAAATACTAAGCATCTGCTGTAAATGTTAGAATTCTGCTAAGTCGCTTCAGTCGTGTCCGACTCTGTGTGACCCCAGAGATGGCAGCCCACCAGGCTCCCCCGTCCCTGGGATTCTCCAGGCAAGAACACTGGAGTGGGTTGCCATTTCCTTCTCCAATGCATGAAAATGAAAACTGAAAGTGAAGTCGCTCAGTCGTCTCCGACTCTTCGCGACCCCATGGACTGCATTCCATCAGGCTCCTCCATCCATGGGATTCTCCAGGCAAGAGTACTGGAGTGGGGTGCCATCGCCTTCTCCGTTAGAATTCTAAGTAAAGACAAATTGATGCATCTGTGAAAATTCTAAGTAAAATTTTGTGAATCCATCATATTTTTAAGAAATTTCTTACTTGATCAATTCACTTAATTTCAAACTTCAGAAATCCATCAGTTGAATAATAAATTCATGTCAAGGAAAATACTCTCCTTGTTCTTCATCTTGTCTTGTTAGCTATTGCAGGTGGTGGCCTGCTTACCCTCCAGGTATATGACTGCCCTAACATGAAAAGCTAGTGTGCAGTAATATTTAGTGTTTCACCAGGTTCACAAAGTAACATATACTTATATTCCTGCCTTAATAGACACTACTCATTAGTTAAATATATAGAAAGAAAATACGAATTCACTGATGGCTGGTAAATATTAGCTGCTGAAAACTTTTAAGCATTATTTTTAAATTGTTCATACTTTAAATATTATTAATATTTACTCAGGAGGTTATTTTATTTTAAAGAACTTTTTACATAAACAGTGTCTCAATTGTTAAAAATGATTTCATTATATCTAAGGGCCATTTTTATCCAGGTCAGCTCCCTCTAATATTACAACAAAAGCCAATGCTTAAGGAATTCCCCGGCAGTCCAGTGGCCAAGATTCCATGTTTCCACCGCAAGGGACTTGGGTCCTATCCCCGATCAGGGAACTAAGATCCTGCATGCTACATGGTGCAACCAAAAAAAAAAAAAAAAAAGAAAAGCTAATGCTTAAATAAGACTAACTTAATAAAAACTGTTTTGCAGGAAACATCCTGCACTATCCCTGTCTTTCTTCACGTGGTACCTCTGGAGTGACTCCATCCACCCAGGTAATCAATACTTTCCCTTGAAACTTTTCTGGGTAGAAGACTTTCTCATTTATTAAATTGCAAGTTTTGACACTGACTTGGAATATAACCCCAGAAAACTGGTCTTAAGTGGTTGAGAATGTCATTTTGTAAGATTTTTTTTTTAAAAAAGGAAATTTATGCTTGTGAGATTGGAGTTGAAAGAAGACCGACAGTGTCAGTTTAATGTATTCTGATACACATCGTTCATCTATATACACTGACACCTTCATACATACACAATTTATTCATGATGACTAGGACAAGCAAAGGGAGGAAGGAGTTTCAAGGAAATTAGACTTTTTTAAAGAAAAAAGAAAGTGTTAAGAAGTCTGAAAAGTGATAAGAATATGTACATGGCAAAGAGGAGCATGTTGTGGAGAATAAATCAAAAGAACAGATGATGAGTTTATTTACATCTGAATGACAGTTTCACACAATTTTGATTATTTTTAGAAATAAATCCTGAAATAATAATCCTCAACTATTTTTCAGTAACCATAGTCATGAATCTAATGAACCAAGTTTATGGCTACCTGTTACTATTTTCAAGTTAAATATCAGAAAAAAAAATCATCTGGGGAAAAAATCTGCTGCTAACTAGTCATAAATTCATCAAGAATGCTTCAATAGCCACAAAGCACAAAATAAAACAATTATATACCTGCCTCCATCCCATCCATACACACGTGCACACGTACCTATGAGGTCCAGTGTGTAGATTTTCTCTCCAAGTTGTGGCCCAACTAACTGGGAGATCTCATTATTTTTCATCTGATTCACTCATCTCCTCCCATTCTTCTGAACCTGTCTTTGGGCAATCTCTATTTTAATGATTAGGTATGCTCAACTTTAAGTCATCCATTCACTCATTACATTACAGTGTCTATAGCAAAGAACAAAACCAATAAGATTTCTACTTCCTGGAGTTACATCCTAATATTTAAGGGTTTATGGTTATATAAATTGTACTGCATCCTGCCACTTGCAATGTGTAACTTCGGTTGAGGAATCTAAGTCTCAGTTTCCCCCTTGGTAAAAGAGTAATAAGAACAGTACCTATCTCAAAGTATGGGGGAAACTGAGACTTAGATAATTTTCTGACAGATGGCAGTGAAGTGACTTGGGAAGGAGAGAGTCTTTAATTTGGAGAAAGGTGAAAGTGAAGTCGCTCAGTCGCGTCCGACTCTTTGAAAGGTACATATAGGCTAATGGTCCTGGACCCCCTAGGAAGATGCCTAGCTCAAAAGACTTCCTACACATTGCCTTCATGGAGCACAGGAGTCATGTTTTGTTGTAGTGTTGTAGTTGTTAGTTTCTCAGCCATGTCTGACTCTTTGTGACCCCATGGACTGTAGCCCACCAGGCTCCTCTGTTCATGGGATTCTCCAGGCAAGAATACTGGAGTGGATTGCCATTTCCTCCTCCAGGGGATCTTCCCAACCCAGTGATTAAACCCAGGAGTCTGGCATGGCAGGTGATTCTATACTGTCCGAGCTACCAGGGAAGCCCTACATCGAGGGGAGGGTATTTCATTTACTTTGTGGGCATCATAGGTTTATATATTTATAAAAACATTTTTTGACTGGTGGTAGTAGAGTATCTTATTTTAATAGAACCAGCATATTACATTCATTTCCTGACAGATGGGAGTGAAGTGACTTGGGGAAGGAGAGTCCCTAATTTGGAGATAGGTACATATAGGCTAATAGTCCTGACCCTAGGAAGATTCCTAGCTCAGAAGACTTGCTACACATTGCCTTCATTGAGGACAGGAGTCATGTTTTACTCATCATTTTTTCCCTATCACCTAATATAGTAGCACAGTATGCATGTGAAACTGACCTTCCTCTAGCACCTCAGCAGCCACTAGCTACATGTAGTTTATTGAGCACATGAAAAATGGCTTGTCTGAATTGAGATGCACTGTAGATATAGAATATACACAACATTTTGAATTTGACTAAATATAAAAAATAAATCAGTACCTTAATTACAAGTTTATGTTTATTACATATGGAAATAATCATTTTTATATAATGATTAAATAAAATATATTATTAAAATTAAGCTTACCTGTTCCTTTTGGCTTTCTAAATGTGGCTACTAGAAAATTTATAATTACATATGTGGTTTGCCTTGGTTGCTCATTTTCTGTTGGACAGAGCTGCCTTAGAATGCTGATTAGAGAAAATGTCCTTGATAACATACAATAATTATTTATATTGCTATTAATTTAATTTCATTAATATAATTCTAACCCATCTCATATCCTTTTTAGCTTGCCTCAGTTTATCTGTTACTTCCATATCCTTTAAAAGGATTATATGGGGTATAATCCTAAATAAGATTAAAGAAGAAAATTTATGAAAAATTTACATTCCTTCTTGGCAAAAACAGTTAAATTTGAAATATATATATATTTTTAATCACTTGACTCTTTGCCCACCTAATCTATAAGCTTTTTATTTTAAGAAGAGAGTCCATTGCTGAAAATCTGCTAGCGTTAAATAGTCTCATATGAATATAGTGGCTTATGTTTGGTACATATTTTGATTAATTTGATAATTTCAATTTCTATACTGATTATTATGTTTTACTGTTTGTCTATAAATTAATGAGAAAGTAAGCATTCTAAAAGCACACTGGCAAGTTTTATTCAATCAACGGTGGAGCTTTGTTAAATACTAGTTTCCAGATGTATGAGTTTTCCTCAGTACCACAAACTCTCCCATGTGGATGAGTGAGATGGACCAAAGGAAGGTCAGTATATTCCGTCATCCTCTACTAAATCTGAACCGTTCTCATGCTAAGGAGAGGTCACCTTACCGGGGAACATCTGATTGTCAGGGCTGGGCAGGGCACATTGAAACAGGTTGCTTTTGTATGCAAGTGTGTGGGTATATTTATATGTATGTTTGTGTTTGTTTATTGCAATAAGTAATCATGCCAAATACTTGGATCTGTGATCCACGCTATTTCACTTGAGTATACAGAAAGAGTTAAGAATTTTATTAATTAAATAAAATGTACCCAAGTTATTCTGAAATTTAATGAAATACAGCTGTTACTGTGATGCATGGTAATTAGCTCTAAGTCACAGGAAATTTTTAAAAGACTGTCATTGGGTCAACATTAATTTTTACACAGTTGAATCTAATTTTTAAAAACTTCTCTATAAAGTCCTCCCTGCATCAGAACCATTCTCTCTCTCCCTCTCCATCTCCTCCCTTTCCATTTCCTTCTGCCCTTTCCGAAGAGCGAGACCCCCGAGTCTGCCTAAGCGTCTCCAGTCCTCTACCCTCTCAGGCTTCCCACCCTAGGCAGGGGATCCCTACACTCTGCAGACCCTGAAGCCACACTTAGTTTGGGCCTTAGCTGTGCATCTGCTGCTATATTTCAAGGGATCTTTTTTTAAAAATTTTTATTGGGCTTTACGGGATGGGATAGGGAATACCTCCGTAAGTTATGCCCCACTAGGAAGATGTCCATTCTAACTTTCCTGGGATAACTGGAGCTTTTTCTTTTTCTTGGAGCTGCTGCTCTTGGGGGCAGTAGCCTCTTCAGGTCCACTGCTGAGTGGCTCCTTGGAAGACACTTTCTGCTTTTTCTTGGGGACCTTTTGTTTTCTGACTCATTAGGGTCACTAACTGTTTCTTCTTTGTGAAAAGATTTCTTCCTCTTGGGAAGACTTCCAGTGCCAGCTCTCTCTTCAAGATCACTACTAACTAGCTCTTCCTTGGAAAAAGATTTCTTTTCCTTGGGTTTGGGAAAAGAGACAGATGGGTCTTTCATTACATTCTCCTGAGGAGCCTCCTGGGGCTTTTGCTTTTTCTTCTTTTTGGGTCTTTCACTTGTCTCCTCACACTCCTCCGGGGCACTACTATTGAAGAAGCCAGGGCAATTGCAGCCAGCCTTTTCGAACTTCTTCAGGCGTTTCTTCTCCTGTTTCTCAAGCTTCCTAGTAATCTTAGCAGCCGCTTCCCCTGCCTAAACCATTGCCTCCTTCATGACATCCAGATTCTTTCAGGGAATCTCTCCAGTCTCATAGAAGGACAGCCGCTCCTCAACTTGTTCTTGAAGCTTCGCCCCCAGAACACTGGTGGGCACCTCAGAGAAGCAATCGATTCATGAGACAATACTAAATTGGTTTGCCAGGTATTGGGAGATGTGGCCTTTGTTCTTGGCAGCTGCTCAGCCCATGAAGGTAGAGTGGAAAATGAGTCCGTCTTTTGGGGTGTTAGCCCTTGTCTTCAAGGCTCTGGAAACTTGGTCCCTTTGCTGGACCCAGGGAGTCACTCAGACACCAGGACTAGTCAAGGGATCTTTATAACATCCCCAATTCTGTTAGCATGGGATAGAAAGAAGAAACCCAGGTATGGTGTGAAAAGGTGGTACCCAGGGAGAGAAAGGATACCTGTCAATGGTTCTGGAACCCTAGCATTTGGGGTTCCCTAGCATTTGACCCCGAGTTTGGGGTCAGAGGAATGAGAGAGTGTAGACATGGAGACAAAGGACGGGGAGAGAAGGGGAGCAGACCATCTGTGAGGCCCAGCACCTCTCTGTAAGAGACCCGGGCATCTCTTTATATCCCTGGGGCACAGCTTTTGATCATTTTATTCCAAGTTCCCCCTCTTCAGGGCAGCCAGGAGCTAGACACACAGAGAGGACAGAGGCACGTGGGCCTTCCTCCACTCTCGCAGGTCAAGCATGCTACCTTCCTGGAGGAATCTGACAGTTGAGGGCCTAATCCGAACCCTGTCACTTTCTAGCCGTGTGACTTCAAAGTAGTTACCAACCTCTCTGAGCCTCATTTTTCCCACCCGTGGTTTCCCCATTGGTGAAGTGGGAGAATGATACTCTTTATCATCGCACTTGTGGGAGTTTAATACAATGAAGCACCCAAACATTGCTTAAAGCAGAGCAGGCTCTTGACAAAAGTTCTTTCTTTTCCTCAGGCCTGAGGCATGAACAAGTCTTTCTCCCTCTTTCCCCATTTCCTGCTCTCTCCAATTTCCCCCACCTGTATTTATTTCATTTCACTTCTGAGGATCAGAATGTTAAAAATAAATGCAGAGGTGATTGGGGGTGGGTGAGTGTGGGATGCGAGGTAAGTGAAAGCCTTGCTTCCTTCCAGGTGGCATGCAGGAGGGTGTCATGGTGACAGGTAGAAGTGTCCCAGTGTCTCTGGGGCATGTCCCATTGCTTGTCCTTTGTGGATTGGGAGCTGCGACTCTCCCTCCCAGGGCACCTAGGGCCTCTGACCAGACACTGCCCTGACCACTGGGTCTAGTGGGCTTTCAAAGGTTCTGTAGAGGGAACCCCCATATTGTTCTCAGGGACCAATCTAGTTAACTGGGAAATTTGATGTCTGGTGGAACAATTGCTGCACCTTACACATTTAGCCCATCACCTCTATTAAGAGGTACAGGCTCAACTCAAATGAGATGCTAGACTTATCCCTAGATTGCAGTAATCCTTTCCCCAAATCCACTTCTGGGGTTTGAGGAAAGCAGGCTGACACTAAACATGAAATTTGTTCCCTTGTAGCATCTTGGACTCATAGGACTACGCCAGGTTCCTCCTTAAAGTGCCTGATGATTTTCCTACTCAATTTCAATTTCTGTTTAACAATCAACATTAATATTTCAGAAACTGGGTGGGCTGCACACTGATGGTTCTTTATTCCCCAAGCTCTTTTCTTGGAATATATTACTCTGTGCAGTTTAACAAGCTGTGCTAGGCTAGGAGTCAAGAAATCCTGACCTTGTAACTATCCTGTCATAGCCACGAGGCAATAGATGAGGGCATGTATGCTCTGCAAAAGGCCAATTCAATTGTGACATAAAACAGATGTCATGATCCAAATGAAAAACAAATAGTGGGCTCCCCATCCTGTCATACCAGTCAGGTGGTACCCCCTTTCCACATCTCTACCCACTAGTTATATTAGGAAACAGGTTAAATGGAAAATGCAACATTAGAAAAATTAGAAAACATTCACTGAAAACACGTGGCCCCCACATTTGCAGTGAGCTAAGTTCTGTGACATTTCTGTGCATACAGGAAATAAAGACAATTGCACGTTTATGCCTGTTTCTTTTAGTAGTAGCTTCGGGGGCCTTTTAATAAGATTCCACTACAAATAAAGATATAAAACTTTGGGGACAAAACCTTACTAAGAAGTTTAAGAGAGTGCATTTCTCTCTCATTGCTAAAGAAAGAACTTTTAGAAAGAATTTCTCAAGGACTCTGAGAAGCTCTGGGCTGGTGTGCAAAAGCCCACATTCCCTTCTCCCCGCGCTTTGCGGTTCCCTGACAGCTACTAACTTCTTAAGGGCGTCGGCAGAGTTCTGACAACCTTGCAGGCGTCGTGTGACAGATGAGTAATGCAAGGTTAACCAAGAGACCAGAGGCACGAACACGGTATGGGCTGAGGCGGCGAGGGCATCAACTTGGGTGAGGGACTCTGGCTTTTTTAGTTTAGAAAAGGCACCCTGCACCCCTGATTAGGGAGGCATAACCCAGCGATCCACGCCTCGCCTTCGCGGTTCTGATTCAGCATTTTTCCTCTCGGAAAGACACCGGATGCATGAGCTCCGCGCGCTCCAGCTTTCTGAGCTGGGGCTGCTTCTTCTCTGAAAGCCATTCTGCCTTTCTTTTCCCATCTGTGTTTCCATTTTCTTTCCTGTGTATGAAATCCACTGGCCACCCGCCCTTCTCCGCTCCGTCCCGCCGGTGCCTCCGCAGAAGCCCACTCTATACCTTGGGGGTGGAGAGAAGATGCTCAGTGCGATGCGACACGTGTCGGTCAACCCGCCCCTGGGAGGAGCGGCGGGTGGAGCCCGGCCTGTCGGTCCCCCGCGCGGGCCCCGAGCCCCCGGCGGGCCCAGTGCTGCCGCCCTGGCCCTGGAGGTCTGGCCCCGCGGAAACCTGAGTGCTCTCTGTCCTCCCCTCGAACGCCCTTCTTTTCTGCAAGACTGGAGTCCTACCAGACAAGCTCTGGTGGGTAGACCGCGCACAGCTGCCTCCAGCTGCGGAGAGGTAGGGAGGATAGGGAGGTTCTGGAACCCAGAGCATGGTCTAAAACAGGTAGGGAGCCCACCCCGTCTCCATTTCTAAAGGGAGTGTCAGGATCAAGAAGAAGGCCGGAGTTCCAGAGGGCCGGCTCACACTTGCCACTTAAAGTTGGCTTCATCCAATCAGAGCATCTTTATTGAGCGCCTGCCGTGTGCTTGGCGCCCGTCTAGGAGCTTGGGAGGCTGTAGCGAATAAAATACTAAAACATCTCTGCTCTCGCGGAGCTTGAGTTGTTATGTCACTCTGATAATCACACAAGTTCCTGTGAACATTTCTGGATGTTTTCAGCTAAAGTGTGAAGAAACAGAAATCCGAGATTTTTTTTATTTTGACAAATGTTTGCTGATGTCCCAAGGGTTTAAAGAGAAGGAAGGAGGGAGGGGAGGAAAGAAGAAACTTAAAATGTCTCTAAGGAGTTAGTCCCTTTTTAGGAACTTTGGCTTAACCAGTTTAAATCTCCAAAAAAGAGCCAAAAAAAAAAAAAAAAAAAAACCCGCACCAAACCACCACCACCAAAGCAAACAAAACCAAACCACAAAAAGAACCCCTATCTATTAACTCAACTCAGAAAGACTGCCTGAGCTTCATGTTGTCTCTTTGATCAAATCTACTGACCTCAGTTGTTACTTAGAAAAGAAGCTGGCTTTTATAAAGCTGAGGCTGGACCACTTCTTGCCCAAGAGAGCCTCATGGGGTCCTGAAGACAGGCAGCCCCGACTCCGTTCCAGTGTTGTCATTCACTATTAGGCATACATCCTTGGGCAGGTTCCTTAATGTCTCTAATCCTCAACTGCTCCTTCTGTAAAATAAGGGTTCTGTCAATAATAGTTCCCTCTGCTGGATGCTGGAAGGCTTCCTGGGGATGACATGTGCAAAAGCATTTAAACCAGACCTGGTGTATGGGGATGATCCGGAGGGATGATGTGGGGTGGGAGGTGGGAGGGGGGTTCATGTTTGGGAGTTCAGGTACACCCGTGGCAGATTCATGTCAATGTATGCCAGAATCAATAGAGTACTGTAAAGTAAAATGGAAGCTCTAAAAAAAAAAAATTAAAAAAAATGTCATTTAGATTCCCTAAGATTAAAAAAAAAACCAAAACAAAAACAGACCTGGCTTGTAGTAAGTACTCCACAAGTGATATGATGTGAGTTACAGCACCTTTTACAATCTTTCCTCCTTCTGTAATCTGAGTGGTCAGAATGATGTGATGAAATATCATGTGTCTACACATTAAATTAGAAAAATCAGAAAGCTTGAAAGATTAAAGAAACTCACTCAGAAATTCAGCAGATCAGACTTTTAAAAAACACATGTAGTGTTACTGATTATACATTTTAGAACTGGAAGTGACCTTAGAGTTAGTGCTGTATGCAAAAAAAAAAGAAAAAAAAGAAAAGTGTTGCCTTTAAATGAGTACATGCCCTAAAATCTCTCAGAGAAAACCAAAGGAATGAAAATGAGAAAAAAGAATTTAAAGAGAACTTTAAGAGAATTTAAAGTGGGAGACATAGTGGCCAAGATTTTAGAAGAATGTGAGGATTGTAGTATGACAAACAAGATTTCATCACATCTTTGAGAAGAAAGAAAAACCAACCACCTGATTTATCTCTTAGGTTGGTTCTTGCTGCTACTGCTAAGTCACTTCAGTCGTGTCCGACTCTGTGTGACCCCATAGACGGCAGCCCTCCAGGCTCCCCCATCCCTGGGATTCTTCAGGCAAGAACACTGGAGTGGGTTGCCATTTCCTTCTCCAATGCATGAAAGAGAAAAGTGAAAGTGATGTCACTCAGTCTGTCCGACTGTTAGCGACCCCATGGACTGCAGCCCACCAGGCTACTCCGTCCATTGGATTTTCCAGGCAAGAGTACTGGGGTGGGGTGCCATTGGTTCTTACCTTATCAAAACGTCTACGGCAATAGCTTTGATGGCAAGCATATTCTATTTCTCTGATAATATAAAAATGTAGTCCACTAGGAGTTTGTAAAACTTACATTTTCTCCAAGTTAAATTCTTGAAGTTTATTTCTCTGTTCAACTTTTCTATTCCTGACAAGATTTTGAGTCTTTTCCATGTAAACTCAAGGGTAGCTTGTCTTATAGTTCTTACCTGGAAGCATCTCTCTTAAAAAAAACAGGGGCCTCTGCAATAATATTTGCAACTCCAATTCTTTGTTTCCAGTGATTGATAATGATGATGACAATCAAGTTCTATCTGGTTGTGTACTCTAAATGAGGGATGAATAAATGTTTTTGTTGTTGCCATATTGTAAAAGTGAAGAAGGCATTAAAAAAAAATAGCCCAATGTGTTGCATTGTGTTTTACTTGGCATTGGTAGCTAAAAGGCCTGTGTGACAGACCGTTATTCAGGAAAACATCACCATATGATATTTAATTGCACCTTTGTTTATGTTTGACAGTTCCATAGATGTTGATGGTGGATATGTGATCTTAGCTAACATTATGGTGGCACTTTTATATATACTTTGAAAAGTGTCATTACATATATTATTTATTTTTGTAACAATGCTGGAAGGTGCACAGAATAAGTGTTACCCATTTTGCTAATAAGGAAAGTGCGCTTAAAGTTAAATAGACAATAAGCAGGGAAGTAGAATAGAATCCCATTTGGTTGTTACCCTAAACTGTGAGTTCTTTTGATGGTATTACTTCCTTTAAAGAGCAAGAGGGGAGCTGGGATTCAGAGTTAAAACCTAGCCCCTGGATATTGGTACCTTTTTTTCTAAGCTGGAAACTGAACTGGTGGTTATTGTAGGAGCTGCTGCTGAGCTGATTTTGTCCCACTGTTTTTTGTCCCAGGAGGACACAGACTTCTGACTATGCTTATCATCTGGTTCAGAAATTTTTGGTGTGGTCTATTGATTCTGGTCTTATAAAAATAATGAAAGAAATGAATGAGATGATACACCATACATGCTGATGCAAAAGAGGTTCAGTTTACTCCGCACATGTACGCATGGATTGCAAGGGCACACAGGGGGTCCTGGGGTCTCTTCCTCCACGGTAAGGGACTATTCATAGACCTAGTGTGGCTTTCTTCTGAGGACCCTGGCCTGGGCCGGGATGTCCCTTCTCTCCTAGATTCACCTGCTGTCAACTTGGTCTTTGACTTTACA
This sequence comes from Oreotragus oreotragus, assembly GCA_006410675.1. Taxonomy (NCBI): domain Eukaryota; kingdom Metazoa; phylum Chordata; class Mammalia; order Artiodactyla; family Bovidae; genus Oreotragus; species Oreotragus oreotragus. Next base: position 141,595 of record SJYX01001114.1, on the reverse strand, counting down.
CTGACTTGAGCACAGCTTCTGAGAAGTGAGTCGTAATCATCCACTCCTGTAGGAGGATCCGCCTCCCTCCAAAGCCTTGACGGCGTTCTGGATGGCGCTATCAAGAAGTGCTGTCTCCCAACTGAACGTATTGTGTTCATATTCACTCTTGGGGTTGAGTTCCTAGTGAGTTGTGACAGTAGGAGGGATTTTAAAGTCCCATTAGATGGAAGAATTCTTTCCTGTTAGGAATCTAACAGATGCCCCTTTAGACTGTGAGATTTAAAAACATTTCTCAGATGGCTGCATCTCAGGATGTTGCTGTGTTTTGTTCCCACTAACAGGAACATTGCACAAACACCAATGAGATATTGCAGTGTTTCTGAAAGTGTATTCTGTAGAACTCTGCTGCCACGAGATGATCTATAAACAGAGGGGTCTGTGATTATGATAGGTTGGATGGTTGGTTTCAGATCTTTTACTCCTCTTCAGATCCACTTCCTTGCAATGATGTCATCATGGACAGAGCATATTTTATCACCTCTTGACTTTGGGCTTGGTTGCATGAACTTGCTTTGTCCCGTTGAATGTAGATTAGAGAGATACTGTGATGATCCTCAGACTGGGACATAAGAGATGCTTTTTCACTATGTCATTTGAACCTCTGCTATTGCCTGAGGAGAAGGCTGCTGGGCTGAGGAGAGCAAGAGGAGTATGGAACACCAGATCCATAGACCTGCAACTTGAATCAGAGCTGTTTCAAACTGCTGGTCTGTGAGTACAAACAATGGTTGTTTTAAGCCACTGAGTTTAGAATGGCTCATCCAGAATTATTGTGGAAATAGATAACTGTTATATTGGTCAAAAGAGTTTGAGAAACATTGTATATTGTGTAATTCCCTCACTCCTTCTTTCAGAGTCATAATCTACAGTGATAGATTAAAGGCTCTGAGAAGGACTGCATTAACCCATGTCTTCCCAAACTCATTTTATTTTTATATAAATAAATAAAATGGCTTCCCAGGGGGTGCAGTGGTAAAAAAAATTCACCTGCCAGTGCGGGAAACACAAAGAATGAGGGTTTGGTGCCTGGATTGGGATGATCCCATGGAGGAGGGCGTGGCAACCCACTCCAGGATTCTTGCCTGGGAAATTCCATGGACAGAGAAGCTTGTTGGGCTACAGTCATGGGGTTGCAAAGAGCTGGACATGACTGAGCAGAAAGGAGAGTCCTAATTAATACCCTATACAACAGTTGTCCCCAACCTTTTTGGCATCAAGGACTGGTTTTGTGGAAAACAAGTTTTCCATGGGCCAGGGCAGGGGGATGGTTTCGGGATGATTCAAGTGCATCACATTTATTGTGCACTTTATTTCTGTTATTATTACATCAGCTCCACCTCACATCATCAGGAATTAGATCCTGGAGGCTGGGGATTCCTGCTATAGAACGTATCCTTTGGAATTCTTTTAAGTTATTCAGGGCAGTTTTCGTAAATCCTAGACTTGCTATAAACCTGAAATGAACTCTTCGAACAGTTGACAATGACTTTTAAGCCTTACCAATCAATTGGACTTTCTCAAACTTTGCCTATTTATTTTTATGTAGTTTGTGTGTGTGTGTGTGTAAATGAGAGTTTATTGACAAAGACAAAGTCAGGCTTCTCCTGCCCCCCACCTTCCCCCAGAACAGATCCCAACAACAAAAGAATGATACGCATTTTAGGGCAACACTTAGCCCCCTCCCCCTTCTCTCCAGTCCCAAGGTTCGCAACGCAGACACACGAAAAATCTCAGGCGAGGGCAGACACTCAGTGAATCTCTTCCAGCAAGAGTTCTGGGTGGGTGTGTGAGTTTCCCGTGCCCTTTGAGAGACACCGGCTGACGTTACAGAGACAGGCTGCGGTGGCGAGTAGGGGACCGCAGGGCAACCTCCACTCGTCCCCCAGTTCGGCCCAGCTCGAAATGGGCCCCGAGGGACACTGCGGTGGAGGCAACGGCTCTGTCTCTTCAGGAGAGAGGTCCTTTCGGTGGAGCAGAGTCCCTCCCCAGCTGCTCAGAGGCAGACCGGGAGGGAGCCTCTCCGAGGAGCGAAGGGCTGGCAGAGCAGCTCTGTCAGGCCGCTGACTACCCCAGCGGTTGCCTGACTGCCGGGAGGCTGAGAGACGCGGGGCTTCGGGGGCGGAGGGACACGTCTCGGCGCCGCACTGTCTGCTTCCGCCGCCACAAGCTCTGCTGCCTGCACCTGCGGCTTGCTTCGAGGCGAGAACACTGCGTTTGGAGTGCGGACCTTCTTCACTGCTTGTATCCCACGGACTCCACGAGCAGTCTCCCAACCACGGAGCTTCACCCACCTGCTTTTCTACCCCGCCTGTCACCAACCTACCCAATTCGTGTTCTCCACGTGCCTGAGGGGCTCCTGTCCCGCACCCCAGAATTCTTCTCGTGGAGAGTCTTAAGGCATAAGAGACTGCTTAGGGGGACCTGCTCCCCGAAGCTTTGTAAGTGGTATGCTGCTGCTGCTGCTGCTAAGTCACTTCAGTCGTCTCTGACTCTGTGTGACCCCATCGATGGCAGCCCACCAGGCTCCCCCGTCCCTGGGATTCTCCAGGCAAGAACACTGGAGTGGGTTGCCATTTCCTCCTCCAATGCATGAAAGTGAAAAGTGAAAGTGAAGTCGCTCAGTCGTGTCTGACTCAGCGACCCCATAGACTGCAGCCCACCAGGCTCCTCCATCCATGGGATTTTCCAGGCAAGAGTACTGGAGTGGGGTGCCATTGCCTTCTCCGCAAGGGGTATGAGGCAGGGTCATTTCACTTGCAACACGGTTGCGGGGTAGTTTCTGCTGTAAGATTCCTCCTCTTGGACTCACTTTCAGGTCCAAGTCCTGCATGAGGCCTTGGGCCCAGGCGCCTCTGATGACAGCAGGGGCCTCTGAGAGGCAGTCTCGGTCATGGACCCTGAATCCCCGGTGCCGGGCAGCAGCAGTAACCACAGGTGAAACTGCGAGCACTGCGGAACAGACCGGTGTTCCCAGCACGAAGCGCTCTTCCACAGACCGCACCCAATGTGCCCGGGGGCGGGGTGGGGGCGGGAAGGGCTTCTCACATTTCCCTACCTTTTGAGAGATGAAAAGGATGGCTCGGCCCTCTGAAGTGATCTCAACTGCCTGGGAGCCCCAGCAACACAAGTGTCTAGCGGATCAGAGAGCTGAAGGATGACTGTGTGGCACCGGAAGCTCGCTTCATCCCCGCTTCCCCCCGGCTGCCCTCCAGCACTGAGAGGAGCAAATTCGCTATTTCTTCATTCTGGCATCAGGCTTTACCTTCAAGTCCCTGGACAGAGACTCTGCTGCCACCGGACGCCAGTGAATGGAGCGCCAGAATCTGCGTGGAGCGTGAGGAGAGCCACGAGGAAGCAGGACCGGAAAGGTAAGGGAAAGGCGTCGAGGAGGCAGCCAACGAGAGGGTCCTGCGGGGAGAACAACACCGGCTGGGCTCTGGAGACCCAGCTCCCCGCCTCTGCTACCGAACAGTCGGCAGTTCTCACGCAGTAACATCCTGTTTGTCTTTTATCTTTTTCCTTTTTAGAAAAACAAGGTTGGATGAGTTATGTGAAGTAAGTCGGTTTCACTCTAAAACCAAGATTTTAGCTGTGACTTGGACCTGAGATTAAATTAAATCCAGAGTGGGAGATGTAGGGAGGGCATTTTGATTCCTGTTTCCCATCTCTACTGAAATTCTTTCATCAGTGTTATTCATGGATTCGATCTGTGGAAAGGAATGTAAAGTTCTCATTCCTCTCAGCCTCCGTCCTGTCAAGGCCTATTTCCTACACCCTCCAGCCCCATTCAAGGAAGACCATTATTCCTAGCTGCAGAGCATCAAAGGAGATGAGAATACGGGGCAGGAGGGATCACAGGAAAAGGAGTTCAGAGAGAAAAAAGTGATCAGGAACAAGGCTGCTACAGGGCGGCAAGAAACTGCATCTCTTCCCTCCAGACTGCGCGGTTGCTTTAACACTTCTCTCAGTTACACACTATTCCCTCAATTTCTCGTATGTACAAAAATATAAAACAATAAAGTGGAGTTTACCTTTCAGTGACACTTTTCCTTGCTTTAGAATTTTTTTTTTTTGTCTTTTTCTGCTTTTGAAGTGAACTCTTGATTACAGAATATCAAAGTACACTCAAAACTGCCAGCCACTGTAAGCGCAGCATGGAGAAGCTGACAAGTAAGGAAAGATAGCAGCAGGTGGCACGAGGTGGGAAATGACTGAAGCAGTGGTCACAGATGTTCACAGGAAGCTAAAACTATCCAGCAGGCAGTGCCCCAGCGTTAGCACAGGTTAAACTAGTCCCTACCTTGGCGGGTGGCCTCAGTGTGTTCGGGTTCAGATTCTACATGGCAATAACAATTTCTTCCAGTTAAGAGTTCTTGGCCTGCACCGATCATAGGGTAGCCGGAGGGCACCGGACCAGTCTATTAGTTTTTCAAAATGCTGTCCTAGACCTGATAGATGTACTGGGAGACCTCGGGAGGTCTCCACTTCAGTAACTGTGTAATTGGGGTTTCCTGGCTGGATACGTAGCTCGGCCAAAATCCAAATGCCATTAGTGAGCTTCAGGGATTGGTACAACATGTCCTGCCCTTCTACATTCCTCTTGGCAATAGTATAAACATTGCTGTTTCGCAACTTGCTGGGCACAGTGTCAACATTTAAATGACGTTTCTTAACCTGAAACCGAAGTTCGTTTTCAATGGAATATCCTTCCATGTTGCAAGGAAGACCTGGCGCTCCACTTTGCCATCTTGTGCAAAAAGCACATTGAGTGGGATGAGGCAGCTGAAGTAGATAACATCAATATTGTTTTTCACAGCCACCTGCCGGCTGTCTGAAGGCTCCATCTTCATGACTGGGCCCAAGGTGTTGAGAGGCAGGGAGACATCAATGCTTTGGTTTGGTGTCAGTGGTGTATGGATGGCCAGAGGAGTGCTGGGGATGACACCAAAGCTATTCTCGTTAAACTGAATTGCAGAGTCTGTCATGTGCTGCAGAGCTCTGTTGGAGAAGTTTCATATAGATGTGCCCTTGGGGGTGAGTAGATGTTTCTGAAATCTCCAGGACTTTAGCCTTTACCGCAGGCAGCTGCGCAGCCTTAGAAGGCACATATCCACCAGGTACCATGCCTATCCCTGTGGAAAGTTCAAATAGGTCATTCAGACCACTGCTGACCACAGCAGGAGTAGGGGAAGGAGCAAGGTTGCAGGCACTGATGATGGGATGAAGTACTGTCCCACCAGACTATCTAGTCCTCCTCCCAAGAGATCCACTGCTCCCATCTGCATGGATGATACCTGTGGCACATTGACTGGGAGACCAAGGTCAAGGTTTAAAAGATCCCCCAGAGGGTCACCCTGGGAGGGGATAACCTGAGGCTGTCCTGGGTTAGTGGCAGTGATGCCAACAGGGCTGTCACCCGCATCAGTGCTCCCGTGATGTATTGGCGTGTTTGCGATGGATTCCATGACTTCCTTCCACAAAAGCATTGGGCGGCTTACGGTACACTGGGGCCAAAGAACCAATGTGACAGATTAGCTCATCCAATAGAGTTGGCTCAATAAGATCTGTCTCCTCAGAAATCAGTGGCTTTTCAGACAAGACTACTTCTTTAGCNCCTTCCACAAAAGCATTGGGCGGCTTACGGTACACTGGGGCCAAAGAACCAATGTGACAGATTAGCTCATCCAATAGAGTTGGCTCAATAAGATCTGTCTCCTCAGAAATCAGTGGCTTTTCAGACAAGACTACTTCTTTAGCTGTGACAGGATCTTGAGAGAAGGCGCCAATAAATATAGCCCTGGTCTCGAAGGTCAGGATTATCAGAATCCTGTGTTGCCAGATTCAAGACCTGCTTACCAGCTCCTGTGTTTCTGATGGTTTCTTGAGAAACAGCTTCACTATGGCAGTGGGCAGAGGGAGCTGCACTTGGGTACTTTCATCATGAAAACCCTCCAGGAAGCTCTCTAGTAATTCATCTGCATTGTCAATTCTTTTAGCACATTCTCCCACAATCCAAATCATGGCTTCTCAAGCATCTGGCTCATCCAGTGAATCTTAAGTTCTCACACAATGTGGCAATGATACTTTCATATTTGTTGGGGTATTTGTAGACGATGTCCCTGATGACAACAATTGCCTCTTGGACCACATAATTTACTTTGGTTTGGATGAGATCAAGCAACGTGCTCACACAGTGCCCTGCAGATTGCTCCACCTTGATGGCACACCATCCAATGGCTTGCACAGCTTTGCACACAAAATCAACATCCTCCTCTGTGGCATTTTCTATCAGTTCAGCCAGAACCTGAGTAAGGTTGGCTTGGAATCACAATGTCCAATTTCTCTAGTTTCACATAGATGGGATCATTGTACTTCACAAAGAAAACTTTTATTTCCTGCTTCAAGATTTCAGGCCTTTTCTGGACAATTAGGTTAATGTTCCTCAGGCGTATTACACCTCTGGCTCCCCAGACAGCCAAGTGACAAGTGGAGGGGCCAACTTCTTCAGCAGCATATTGTAGTAGTCAGAGTCCTTGGGTAGCAACTCTAGAAATTTCATTAGGACTTTTACTGCTGAAAGCACCACTGCTGAGTTGCCATGAGATAACCAGGGAGTTACCCGCTCACAGATGTTCTGAGCCTTCCAGTCATCTTTAGGATTGTAATTAGACAGGCAGTCTAGGACGAAAATCTGGACCCATTCAGTGCACTCATTCAGGGGTGTCAGTAGCTTATTAATGTTCTGTGGATATAGATCGAGTAAGTTGATGTTGGGGTGAGATTCACTGATTTCAGATAATGCTGCTACAGCATTAGCTACCACCATTGGATTTGAATCAGCTATGTAATCCCACAGAGAATCCAGAAATTCCTGATCTTCCATCATCTGGGCATTGATGTTATGGAGTTTTGCCACACAGACTGCTGCTGTCTTCTGGATGTAGGGATCATCATCCTTTAAGCACTTGCAGAGGGGCTTACAGAGATATTCCGTGATCTTGTCCACCTGGATGCACCGCATGGTTCTGACCGCCAAGGCTTGAATCAGAGGACTGGGATCTTCACAGTCCTTCACAAAGTTGTTGACATCCATGATGGCCATGTCTGGCTGACTCGTGGCATAGTTCATAAAGTAGAGATACACAAGCTTCTTCAGTTCCAGATTGTCTATCTGCATATAGTTCACGACATCTGGAAAGAGAGAGCTAACATCTTTCCCCACAGTCATAGGAGCAATCACTTTCTTCACAGCCTCCTTCCTCTTTTCTTTCTTTTCATTGTTGAGTTCAGCCTTTAATTCAAAGATTTCTCGCTTTTTATTGGTTGTGAAGTACTTGGAGTCAGTCATGGTTTTGGATCTTTAATGTGCACCATAGGCAAGGGTGGGGGTGGCAGCAGCGGCCAGAGAGCACGGCCCAAGCGGTGTTATAATGGTTTCCTGCACGTCACGACTCCTCCAGGGCTAAGCCCCTAAACTTTGCTTACCATAAGTCCCCATTTGCCTTCTCATGGCTGCTGAATTTCACCTCAGTGACTTGTATTATATGGCTCCCAGTTTCTAAATGATTGAAAATTATTCTCCACTGCTGATGCCAGCCCTATTTCAGAAAGATTTCACAAAAAGTATAAAACCATTTATTTAAAAATAAATGACCAATGAATTAAATTGATCAACTTTAATTACTTTCATGGGCTCCCCCCCCCCCAAACATCAGATATCTAATATTTGGTATTAAAATTACTATTAAGTTCGTTCAGAAACCATGTTGGTGCCAAAACCAAAAATGAGCAGCCAGAAATACTCACTACTTTCTCAGTTTTGGGAAAGGTGGATGGAACACACACAGTAGAGCTGTTTCCCAGGCTTCATCACAATGCCGAGCACCAAAGAAGACCAGTGGTTCCAGGACACAACTCCCTTTTAGTTTATTTTGGGTGACTATGAGTTGTTGGTATCTTTTATATTCTTTAAGGGGCCTTGGCATATGCATTCATTTCAAACACTCACAGAGGCTTATGTCAAAAACTAACCATTAACAATGAGGTCAGTGCAACGATTTATACTTTTTTCTTCCAAGTTTTTGAAGAATAATCATAGATTATCATGTATGCTGTTTTAGCAACTGTGAATCATTATGATCTAACATGAAAAATCAGTTGACTTTTCCTTTCCTTAGGTGAACTTCATTACATTATATTTGCACATAAATTTTTATCTGTTAAAGTGTTAGTAAAGCTTTTTTCAGTGGCATTTAAATGGTATTTTTAGGAGCATGTTTAAAGACATCCATTTACATTTGACAAAGTGTTCAGAGACTTGAAGAAAGAAATGAGGGTAGAAAGACAGTTGACGAATTTGACAGTATTGACAATATTCTGCTCAATAATCTGTCAATCATGTTTTGAGCGCAGTTGCCAAGCCTTGACAAATACTCTTGAAGATAGCATATGGTAAAATTGTAACTTTTCACCTTGAAGAAGTTATAGCTTTCTGCTTAAAGAGGGTTGTAATGAGCTAATTAATTTTCTTTTCTTGGGAAACCAGTCAAACTAGCTAAACAACTAACTTGAAAATTAACCAAGCAGCCAGTCAACCAACCAAAAAGCGAACCCACCTGCTACACACCAGTAATTATTCCAAGCATTGGGGGAACAAAGATGGATAAGATGTCATCCCTGTCAACAAGGTGAGATATTTGCAATATTGTGAAGAAAATAAATAAATAATTGCAATATAGCCTGAAATGGAGGTACGATAAATGCATTTCCAGATAGAAATAAAACATGTACGTTCAGTATTCTTGAAGGAAGTCTACTTCGATGGGTATGTTCCTTTGAAGGACCCGGATTTTGACAGGTTAGTAAGGCAGAGAACACTCAGCCTAACTTTCATTCTTTGAAAAACCAAAAGGTGCTTTTGTTTCGATTTTAAGAATGACAACCACAATGACTCACTGTGAACCACCACTCTTAATTTTCGGAATGAGAACTACATACTGTACTAACCAGTTATCCTGAGCATAGCTGTACATAATAATCCATGTATAAGTTAGAAGAAGATAGTTGTTAATATCCAACTCTATCCTCAAGAACTTGTGAAAAACTTTGATGTAGCAAATTTAAGTAAATTGGCTGGTTTAATCCAGTTGATATTTCTCCTGTTGCCTCAGGTTCAGTAACCCTCTGATTTGTCTCCAGAACCTCTGAGATAGAAATACTAGGATCTTATTTTCAGTTTCAGCTAATTCACTTGCTTGGAGAAGGCAATGGCACCCCACTCCAGTACTCTTGCCTGGAAAATCCCGTGGATGAAGGAGCCTGGTAGGCTGCAGTCCATGGGGTCGCCAAGAGTCGGACACGACTGAGTGACTTCACTTTCCCTTTTCACTTTCATACATTGGAGAAGGAAATGGCAGCCCACTCCAGTGTTCTTGCCTGGAGAATCCCAGGGACGGGGGAGCCTGGTGGGCTGCCGTCTATGGGGTGGCACAGAGTCGGACACGACTGAAGTGACTTAGCAGCAGTAATTCACTTGCTAAAGTTTTACTGACTTCAGTGTTTGTAGGGATAAAAGCCTTCTAAAATGCTCTAAGAAGTACATGGTGCTTACAACTCAGGTAACTATATATCTTAGTTTGCCTGGGACAGCTTCATTGATGACTTTGTCTCAGTGTGATTATTAATAGTGTATAATGCCAGCTTTATGAGCCTCTGGGGCAGCCACCCATGTGTTCTACTTATTCTTTGGGGAAGGAATGGGAATGTTATGGTTGATTCCCTTTGTCTTCAAAATTACATATAAACTGGAAACAAAGCAGACATGTGGCGGGTACCATGATACTTCCTATGGGGCACCATTACTACCTTCCTTGGGAGCTGTAGCTCAGAATTCTAAGGTTTTATCATTTATCATTTCATTTCCCCCTCAAATCAGCTTCACGAACACACACACACACACATTTTTTGAGAGCACAGAAGAAAGCGTGGCAAACCTTGAGGGAGGACTCTGATTAGACTTGGCAGTGGTGGTTAGTGGATTTGGAGGGTGAGTGGAGAAGAGGGTAGGGAAAAACTATCTCATGTATGCAAGGCAATCATTTGGGTGTGTCTTCTTAACACAAGTCACAACATAAATATTACTGCTATGAATCATAAATGTGCAAACTTACAGCTAACCAAAAATATACTAGCAGACATGCGCTTAATGGTAGTTAGCAGTCTGCATATCCAAAAGAATTCTTTGCAAAGGGATCCAGACCAGTAAGTCCATCAGCAGCAGGAACAAGTCTCTCCTTCCAGGCTTTGGGAGACAACTGGAGCTATCATTTCGCATATACTCCACTGAGTAGCGCCTCTCCAGTCTCAGGTTTTTAATGAGTCTGTTCTTAGGAAGAACAGAATTCTCAATTTCATTGCAGTAAGCTATAGTGAGTTCATTTTTCAGAGAGCTTATGAAATATTTAAAGATCACATTTTTATATTTCCAGCATTATATTTTCAACTTATTATTTTAGTAATTTATAAATGCCCTTCAATTTGGAATGTTGTTGTTTTTCAGTTGCTAAGTCGTGTCCTGCTCTTTGCGACCCTATTACAGATACTCAAAAAAGTGGTTTAATTTATTCCACTTTTAGTAAAGAGTCACTTGAAAGCCAAAGGAGAGACTGAAGAAAACTCACTGGTTTACTATCTTCTCAATCCTGGCAGATTTCATCTCTTCTTATTTCAAAGGTACACTGTATCCTTGTGTACTGAGCAAAAATAACTCTACTGCGCAGTAAAAATGTCATAAGGTACTTGACAATTTCCAGATTACAAAACATGTTTATAGAAGAACTGATATTAAAGTTTAGAGGAGCATCTAAAACCAGTCTTAATAAATATAATCTTCAAAAAAAGTTACACATCCGTGGAAGATTCATGTCAATGTATGCCAAAACCAATAGAGTACTGTAAAGTAAAATAAAGTAAAAAAAAAAAAAANGTACTTGACAATTTCCAGATTACAAAACATGTTTATAGAAGAACTGATATTAAAGTTTAGAGGAGCATCTAAAACCAGTCTTAATAAATATAATCTTCAAAAAAAGTTACACATCCGTGGAAGATTCATGTCAATGTATGCCAAAACCAATAGAGTACTGTAAAGTAAAATAAAGTAAAAAAAAAAAAAAAAAGTTATAGGAGCGGCGTGATAAGGAAGGCAGTTCTAAACGTGAATCTAGGTACAAATTGGAATGAAGTCTAAGGATGTTTTTTACAAGTTGGGTGCTTTGTGGAAAGTCATTTAATGTTTCTGGGTCTCGACCTCATTGTGGATAAAATGGGGACAATAAAACTTGTCCTACCCACTTTGCAAGGTAAATAAATATGATTAACTATGGGAAAGTATTTTATCAAGTGGAAATGCTTCACTTCCTTCAGCCTGTTTGAAGGTATTGTACTCCTGGAAGAAATAAAATGCGTCTACTTTCAAGGCTGAGCTTCGTAGTCTCTCTCTCTTTAACAACTTCACTCCCTTTTTGCAGACTAAAGCCAAATAAGTTCAGGTCAACAAGAACTTATCAAGAATCTGTTGGAATACAGCAATGAGGGTGAGGTGGCCAGGGTCTAGTCAATGGAGGCTTCAAAAACGCTGGTCTTTGTCAATTCTACACCACTGGCTCTTGCTCTTACCAGTGGCTGGAGTTGCTGGACACAAATAAGTAAGACATTGCTCCTGCCGTAAAGAGCTCACAACCCAGTGAAGGGGACAAACACACACCTAGACTGGCTTGAATATATTGCAGTAAAGGGACAGTCACGGAGGAAAATGGAGGCACTGAGCCAAGTCTGACTCTCATCAGGTAAGATTAAAGGGATACTTTAAGTGTGAAGGATATCACGTGTGTCAGAAAGCCTCTGTAACAATCATTATGGCAGATTGTGCAGGACTTACAGTTGGGACAGAAATTACAACTCCTTGCTTGTAGTGTAAAAATAACAAGAGCAAGTTTTGTTGTAGGACAGATTTGTGCCTAAAACCTGTGATGTCAATTACTTGTTATATTTCTGAGTTTCAGTTTCTTTACCGATGATCCACGGGTAATAATATCTACTGCAGACCACTGGGATGTAATGTCTATGAGGGAAGGGATTTGAGCCTCTTTTGTTCATTACTGAATCTCCATCACTCAGAAAATGGTAAGCACTTACCTGGCCCATAGTGAGGGCTCAATAAATAATTTTTGAAGTTGTTGAATAAATGAAGGAAGCTATTTGGCTTCCAGTGTTTACTTTTTAGCTAGTTTTATTTGAAAAGACACAATAAAGTTGAGGAGATGTTGGAGAGGACCCAGTGCTTTACTGTATGCTTTTCAATTCTAATTTCACCTGTTTTCCAAATGGGTATTTAGAAGGTACACAATATCCTTATGTAAGGAGTAAAAATAGCTTCATTATATAGGAAAAAGGAGAAAGTTATGTGAGCAAACTATGCTCCTAATGTTTCACCCATGTGTATCCATGCCATCTGCCATGTTTCAATGCCCATCCATAGTGAGAAGTTTGCAAGGATGTGAGCACTTAGGTCTGTCTATGAAGATGGTACCATCAAATATTCTTTTTCTGTTTTTCAGTGTTTTGGAGTTTCTTTTTTCATGGGCATACCATTATTCTGAAAATTACTTTTTCCATTTAAAATTGTCCAAGAGAAAAATGTGAATGTGCTTGAAAAGATCACCTATCAGGCTGCCCCTTTTATATAATTTCTCACTTGATGGATTGATGTGTTGCACATTTCACTGGGAAGCTGTCACACAAATTTTACCTTAGAGAGTTGATGGACCTCCCCAAATAGAAGGTTGTGTCTTGGAAAGGCAAAGGCCTCGCTGACACTGGAGTCTAGAACCAGAGGCAGTTCTCAGCACTGGCCACTTGGTGGCAATGGCAACTAAGTGCCAACTGAAGAAGTCAGGGTACACAGAAATGTGGGATCCCTAAATCTCTATGCATTCAAGCTATAGGACCTGCAGGAGGTCAACCCCAAGGTTTAGAAGAAACTTTGCTAATTGAAAAAGAGGCTATAGTAAAAATTTAAATTTCTAACTCTAGTTCATGACATTGATATAGGCCTGTAGTTGATGATACTTGGAAAGGTCAATAATGAATATTTCAACAGTGCCCTTTAATAAGCTTTACCTTGACTCCACATTGGTCACACGCTTTCTGGGCCTTATCCCAGAACTAGTTATCACCCTGAAGTCTGCACTTCTGAAATCTGAAACTCTTGCTGTTTTTCACTTTTCACTGTTAGTGCAAAGGCTGTATTCTCTCCAAGACCACAGACTCTTGAGTTCTTCTCTTTATGCCTTGATTCAGCCCAGGCTCCAGGATCCATCGTGCAACCCCTTCCTACAGTAACCTCTTTGTCCTTCTTTGATCCCCTTGTGAGAATGCAGACCCACCCCCCTCCCAATCCCTCTCCTCTTCTATATTCTCTAGCATCCCATGGCAAGGGTAGCCAGAGGACGAAGTCCTCACCAGTGAATGTGAATGAAAGGATGTTTGTGGATGTCACCTTTTTAAAAAGAAAATTCCTTGCTCTAGGCTTCCTCTCCTCCCTTTCTGATGAGTTAGAATAATGATGAGCCAGGTAACTGACTTAGACTGCACAGATGAGGACAGGATGAGGGGAACCTATGCCCAACCTAAACTCATGGGCCAGAGCCTCCTGGACCTGTGATTATGAGGTATGTCACACTAAAGGTTGACATTTGCCATCTACCTCTAGAAGAAGTAAGTCACAAGCTGCTGCCATTGCTGACCTTCAACACATCCTGAAAGGAATTCAGCGTAGAGATCAGGAGTGAGGCATTCTGTGTTCTGGGGAAAACTGGCAAAACAGGCCTTCAGACTGTTAGATATTTTCAAGGGAAGATTTTATGAGTCCAATTTTTGCATCTTCTCTTATCTAGAAAAGCACTAAAATCTTTCATGTGATGTTTGCTCTTGGTGACTAGCAGCAACCTTCATGATACTAGAAGTTTTCTTCTGAAAGAATGTGTTTTTGATTGCGTGTACTCCCCCTTCACCACAATCTCATATATGCTGACCTTCCCACCCTACCTCTTTGGTGCAGTTTCTCAGAGCTATATGAAATGCTGCCTCCCGGGCTATAGTTCTCATTTTGCCCCAAATAAAACTTGACTCACAACTCTCACATTGTGCATTTTTTTCAGTAGACAGCTGCAAAAGAAAAAAATTTGTATTTTATGTGAGCCATTATGTGTTGGGGTATTTTTGTCATAGCTGCTTAATCTTTACCTTGAACAATACAGGACCCACTTGAAGGAACCCCATGCTGAGATCAATCCAACTCTCTACTTTCCCCATGTTCAGAGTCTGAGCGCTTCCTGGGATGAGCAGCCTACCTGACTGTCTCCACTATGTACGAACACAGGCTTTCCCCAGCAAATGGGCCCACACAATGCCCAGTGGTCTTTTTTCAATTATTAGTTGACTCATATTCTCCCTGGTAGCTTTTTCAATTCTTTCAATTCTTTCCTGCAAGCATCTCCTAGTTCACAGAGAAAATAGAAAAGATCAGGAATTGACTCTTTCGACTTCTTGCAGCCATCCTGACATTTGAACCTCTTGTCCTAATGGCATTGCTTCCCTTCTGTTCTCTGAGCCTCATTCTTCCACATACCTTGGGCTTCATGCCCTTCTACCTCAATGGAGGCTTGAATCCATCAGTTTTCCTTGTCTTCCTGGCACCATCAAATGTCCCTTCTCTGTTTATTCTTTCTAATTGAAATTTATGTGTGCTTATTTTCCATTTCTTATTTTAAAACAGCAATTCAAACCTTTGCTTTGATCACATCAAGCTAATACCTATCTTCTTTCTTTCATAGTAATGCTCCTTAAAAGTCTTGCCTATACTATATATATATATTTTTTTTTCCTATGTTTATAAATATATTGATAGTTTGGAGAATGTTACTTAGAAACCAGAATCTGGGAGCTGGGTGCAGGCTTTCTTTTGAATAATTGCAACTCAATACATGCTTTCACAGTTGATGTTTTTGTTACTACATGGACAAATAGATTGATTCTAGGTTTACAGTTGATTTTGCATCCCCCCCCCCCCAACACACACATATTTTTGTGTGTGTGAATGTTCAGTCATATCTAACTCTTTGTGACCTCATGGACTATAGCCCACCAAGCTCCAATGTTCATGGGATTTCCCAGGCAAGAATACTGGAGTGGTTTGCCATTTCCTTTTCTAGGGGATCATCCTGCACCAGGGACCAAACTTGCATCTCCTCTGTCTCCTGTATTGGCAGGCAGATTCTTTACTGCTGAGCCATCGGGGTAACCCACATATTTTAAAAGAATAAACAGATTGGGGAAAGGGACACAATCTTCCTTACAGAGGACCAAATGTTGTATGTAAATAACAGGCTGCCTCCCTAGGAATTGGAGCTTAATTCTTTCCTCCTTGAGTATAGACTGGACTTAGTGACTTGCTTCCAAAGAATAAAATGTAAAAACAAACAAACAAAAAAAAACTTTATAGTAGAGAAATCTAGCTGACACTACCTTAAGGAAGTGATCAGAATTAACCTAATTAGTGATGTCACGCTAATGTCATGTGCCCTCTGCTACTATGTGATGGGAGAGGCACTTCACATCTGTGACATTCTTCCTTAGAACCCATAATCCCAGCGTTCTCATAAGAAAAACATCAAGCAAATGAAAACTGAGGGATATTTTATAAAATATCTTACCAGGACTTCAAAACTGTCAAGGTCATTAAAAACAAAGACAGACTGAGAAACTCATAGACTAGAGGTGGCTGGGAGACATGACAGCTAAATGTAATGTTGTAATCTAATGTAATTCTAATAACACCCTGGAGCAGAAAAAGGACATTAAGGAAAATGAATGAAATCTCAATAAAGGATGGCATTTAGTTTACAGTAATTGTTATGATCAGATGCTTATGTCTCCCCCCTCCGATTCATATGTTGAAATACTAATCCCAATGTGATGGAATTTGGGGTGGAGACTTTGGGAAGTGATTAGGTCAGGAGGATGGCGCCCTCATGAATGGCATTAGTGCCCTTATTAAAGGGGAGATCAGATAGGTAGCTAGCTTTCTTTCCACCACATGAGGATATAAGAAGTCAGCCCTCTGCAACCCAGAAGAGGGTTCTCACCAGAACGCAACCATGCTGGTCCCTGATCTCTGGCTTCAGCTTTCAGAAATATGAGACATAATGTTTGATGTTAAAGTCCCCAGTCAATGGTCGTTTGTTATAGCAGCCTGAATGAAGATAGCAATGTACTTCCTAATATACCACAGTTGTAACTAATAGACCACAGTTATGTGAGATGTTAACAGTAAAGGAAACAAGGTAAAAGAGTATACAGGAACTCTGTGGACTACCCTTGCAATTTCTGGTAAATCTAAAACTACTCTAAAAGAGAAAGTTTGTTTTAAAAATCCTGTAACATGGAAGACACTGAAATTCATTCCTACAAAACCAAAGAGAAATTGAAGACACTATGAAGGACTCAAATAGTATGTGCAGGTATATATTTCTGAAATTTACAGTTGAGGTTTTGAATATCTTGACTTGTGGAAAGAATATTTTCATGTAACTCCTATTTTTTGGATGGATTTTAGATATTTTGAATACATTTATATTGTCAACTGAAACTGAAGATATTGAGAAAACTTAGGTTTCACAGTATTTAGATATTTGGCAAATATTCAAAAGAATAATATAAAGGCTACTTTACACAAGTTTTTCTTTTTTCTTAAGAAGTCATTTGTCAAAGAGCTGTACTCTGAATGGGAGCAAGAAACAGTGCCTGTGACAATATTTACACATTTCAAGTAAAGAACATTGGAATTGAGAATATTCGCTATAATTGACTCTGTGTCTATTGGGTACCTCTGCATTTGTGGGGGTGTCCCAGGTGGCACTGCTGCTAAAGAACCCACCTGCCAACGCAGGAGACATAAGGGATGTGGGTTCGATCACTGGGTCGGGAAGATCCCTTGCAGGAGGGCATGCAGCCCACTCCAGTATTCTTGCCTGGAGAATCTCATGGACAGAGGAGCCTGGCAGGCTACAGTCCCTGGGGTCACAAAGAGCTGGAGACAACTGAGAGACTGAACACACACACATGGTAGTCCTGTTTCTAATTTCTTGAGGAATACTCATGCCCTCCTTCTTGGATTCCTATCTCATCAAATTTTTATTTCTAAGTTTTTATTTCAATTTTTAATTTTTGGCTTCAAGAGATGGAATACCAGACCACCTGACCTATCTCCTGAGAAATTTTTATGCAGGTCAAGAAGCAATAGTTAGAACTGGACATAGAACAACAGACTGGTTCCAAATCGGGAAAGAAGTATGTCAAGGCTGTATATTGTTACCCTGCTTATTTACCTTCTATGCAGAGTACATCATGTGAAATGCTGGGCTGGATGAAGCACAAGCTGGAATCAAGATTGCCGAGAGAGATATTAATAACCTCAGATATACTGATGACACCACCCTTATGGCAGAAAGCGAAGAAGAACTAAAGGGTTTTCTGATGAAAATGAAAGAGGAGAGTGAAAAAGTTGGCTTAAAGCTCAACATTCAGAAAACGAAGATCATGGCATCTGGTCCCATCACTTCATGGGAAATAGATGGGGAAACAATGGAAACAGTGACAGACTTTATTTTGGGGGGTTCCAAAATCACTGCAGATGGTGACTGCAGCCATGAAATTAAAAGATTCTTGCTCTTTGGAAGAAAAGCTATGACCAACCTAGACAGCATATTAGGAGAAGGTAATGGCAAGCCACTCCAGTACTCTTGCCTAGAAAATCTCATGGACGGAGGAGCCTGGTAGGCTGCAGTCCATGGGGTCGCTACTAGTCAGACACGACTGAGTGACTTCACTTTCACTTTTCACTTTCACGCATTGGAGAAGGAAATGGCAACCCACTCCAGTGTTCTTGCCTGGAGAATCCCAGGGATGGCGGAGCCTGTTGGGCTGCCATCTATGGGGTTGCACAGAGTCGGACACGACTAAAGCGACTTAGCAGCAGCAGCAGCAGCAGACTTATCTCCTGAGCTATCTCCTGAGAAATTTGTATGCAGGTCAAGAAGTAATAGTTAGAACTAGACATAGAACAACAGACTGGTTCCAAATCGGGAAAGGAGTATGTCAAGGCTGTATATTGTTACCCTGCTTATTTAACTTCTGTGCAGAGTACATCATGTGAAATGCTGGGCTGGATGAAGCACAAGCTGGAATCAAGATTGCCGAGAGAGATATTAATAACCTCAGATATACTGATGACACCACCCTTATGGCAGAAAGCGAAGAAGAACTAAAGGGTTTTCTGATGAAAATGAAAGAGGAGAGTGAAAAAGTTGGCTTAAAGCTCAACATTCAGAAAACGAAGATCATGGCATCTGGTCCCATCACTTCATGGGAAATAGATGGGGAAACAATGGAAACAGTGACAGACTTTATTTTGGGGGGTTCCAAAATCACTGCAGATGGTGACTGCAGCCATGAAATTAAAAGATTCTTGCTCTTTGGAAGAAAAGCTATGACCAACCTAGACAGCATATTAGGAGAAGGTAATGGCAAGCCACTCCAGTACTCTTGCCTAGAAAATCTCATGGACGGAGGAGCCTGGTAGGCTGCAGTCCATGGGGTCGCTACTAGTCAGACACGACTGAGTGACTTCACTTTCACTTTTCACTTTCACGCATTGGAGAAGGAAATGGCAACCCACTCCAGTGTTCTTGCCTGGAGAATCCCAGGGATGGCGGAGCCTGTTGGGCTGCCATCTATGGGGTTGCACAGAGTCGGACACGACTAAAGCGACTTAGCAGCAGCAGCAGCAGCAGACTTATCTCCTGAGCTATCTCCTGAGAAATTTGTATGCAGGTCAAGAAGTAATAGTTAGAACTAGACATAGAACAACAGACTGGTTCCAAATCGGGAAAGGAGTATGTCAAGGCTGTATATTGTTACCCTGCTTATTTAACTTCTGTGCAGAGTACATCATGTGAAATGCTGGGCTGGATGAAGCACAAGCTGGAATTAAGATTGCCAGGAGAGATATTAATAACCTCAGATATACTGATGACACCACCCTTCTGGCAGAGACATTGCTTTGCCAACAAAGGTCTGTCTAGTCAAGACTATGGTTTTTCTAGTGGTCATGTATGGATGTGAGAGTTGGACTATAAAGAAAGCTGAGCATCAAAAATTGATGCTTATGAACTGTGGTGTTGGAGAAGACTCTTGAGAATCCCTTGGACTTCAAGGAGATCCAACCAGTCCATCCTAAAGGAAATCAGTCCTGAATATTTATCGGAAGGACTGATGTTCAAGCTGAAACTCCAATACTTTGGCCACCTGATGCAAAGAACTGACTCCTTGGAAAAGACCCTGATGCTTGGAAAGATTGAAGGTGGGAGGAGAAGGGGTTGACAGAGGATGAGATGGTTGGATGGCATCACTGACCTGATGGACATCAGTTTGAGTGAGCACCAAGAGTCAGTGATAGACAAGGGAAGCCTGGCGTGCTGCAGTTCTTGGGGTTGCAAAGAGTTGGACACGACTGAGTAACTGAACTGAACTGACTTTTGGCTGCACCTCATGGCACGCAGAGAAGGCAATAGCACCCCACTCCAGTACTCTTGTCTAGAAAAATCTCATGGGCGGGGAAGCCTGGTGGGCTGCCTTCTATGGGGCTGCACAGAGTCGAATATGACTGAAGTGACTTAGCAGCAGCAGCATGGCATGCAGGATCTTAGTTCACTGACCAGGGATCAAAGCTGTGTGCCCTGCATTGGGAGCAGGGAGTTTTAACCATTGGACTGCCAGGGAAGTTTTTTGAAGTTTTGAAAGGTTCTTTTTTGAAGTTTTTCTTTTTTGTTTCGAAGTTTTTAAACCTACAATAAAGTTGAAAGAACAATATCATAAATACTCATATTTGTTTCACCAAATAATGAATAGTAATTCCCTAGTGGAAAATGTAGTCAGTTTCCCAACTGTCCCCCAAACAATTTATTGTGTAGCCTTTTTAAAATTCCTGTATCTAATGAAACTTCATGCACAGCATGTGTCTGTGTGGCTTTTACATCTTTTAATCTAGAACAGTCCATTGCCTTCTTTAGTTCATTTTTTACATGATTGACTTTTTTGAAGAGTCTGTAGAATAGAATGTTCTACATTCTAGAATTGTCCACTCTTCAGCTTTTAAAATGTTATAAAGTCAACTAAGAACATGTGGCCTAGCTCCCTTTTATTTGACCAGGATGTTTTAGAGACAGGACTTTTAGGCATAAATGCCAGTCATGATGTGGAAAGGTTTCCTTCAACATACAGGAGAGAGGGGCTCCTTTCCATACAGTAAAGGAAAAAAAAAAAACAAACCAACAGATAGTTTAATGAAGAAGTAATTATTCAAAATCTGTTGATAACTTCTTTTCAAAAAAATGTTAGGTAAAATTCCCACTAAGTAATTTCTGAAGCACAGGAACTAGATTTGAAAAGAAATGTTTCATACACTTAAAGTACATCATTCTTTATGTTTTCAACAAGCATTATACCTGTGCACATTTGGAATAACATGACCTGTTGCACATGCTAATTAGGATTTATGCTAATTAGTAGCCCAATACGGTGATAAAGAGGTTTTTTAAATTTTAGTCAGTCTTCCTACACAATATCATTTGTTTTGGTCACTCTTAATTGCAGGGTTTTTTTTTTTTAGGGGGGGCAGAGAATAAAGCAGGCATAGGCATCAATCCAAATCAATTCTACTTTCATTTAAACAGACTGACTTGTATTGAATCAGTGAATAGCATTTGTCTGGTTTTCCTGCACTAGGTGCTGAGCAAAGATAAACAGAACATAGCTGGTATGGTTCCTGCTTTGGGAGATATTATTTTCTAATGGTATGAATAAGGGAAACACACGGATATATGATTTTCCACTTTCCATTGTTTTTTGCTATATATATGTGTGTGTACATATGTATATGTACACAGAGACATGACCTTTTGGGAATATAAAATTTTGTTTTAAATGCTTCATATCCATGGCCTTAAATCAACTGTCTTTAAACATCTTATGCAGAAGATGTTAGGTGCTGAAGAAATGCCTTTTGCCCAAATGAGCTGAAATTTCTTTCACGCATATAACTGTTTTCAAACTGCTGTCACACATGGTCTGGGTGCCTTTCATCTGCATTGAAATTTAGAGGGAGCTCTTGACAGATGATGGTGTGGGGCCCTGCAGGGTGAGAAGAGAAGCCGTGCCAGCCTGGAGGAGAATAACATGACCTTAGAGCTGACCTTGAAAAACAGCAGGAGTGTGTGGCTCCCTGGCACCTCCCTTCGGGGCAGACGAAGCCCTGGACCTGCGGGAGAGAACAATTAGCTCCATTAGCATTCAGAGCCACCCATCTCCAAGTGCTGCCTCCTCCAGTGTCCTCTGCAGATGGGGGACCTGGGGATCTTTAGAGGGATTTTATGATAATTAGGGTGCCACTTAGATGCTCATCCTTCTCTACAGCATCATCATGAAGTAACCACCTCACCCCTTGTGCTGCTGTTAGAGAGTGAAGAAAATTAAAATTACCCAATTTTTTTGTTTACATGGAAGTCTCACCCAGTTGCATACATTTACATAGTTAGATAAAATGTATCCCTTCTGGCACCTAATAGCATTGGATCAGTCTCTTCACCTAAGCAGAGAGGGAATAAAAACATCCACTGTGTTCATTTCCCAGAGTTGCAGAATGGTATGAAAGTGCTACAACATGTATCATGGCTGTTCTTGACCCAGGGGTCGCACTCCTGGGTCTCCTGTATCAGCAGGCGGATTCTTTACCACAAGGCAATGGCACCCCACTCCAGTACTTTTGCCTGGAAAATCCCATGGACAGAGGAGCCTGGTGGGCTGCAGTCCATGGGATCGCAAAGAGTTGGACACTACTGAGTGACTTCACTTTCACTTTTCGCTCTCATGCTTTGGAGAGGGAAATGGCAACCCACTCCAGTGTTCTTGCCTGGAGAATCCCAGGGACGGGGGAGCCTGGCGGGCTGCCGTCTATGGGGTTGCACAGAGTCGGACACGACTG
>SJYX01001114.1:93596-117020 GCA_006410675.1 Oreotragus oreotragus | reverse complement strand
TGGGGGGTGGGGGGGGGGCGCTGGTGGGCTGCCGTCTCTGGAGTCACACAGAGTCGGATGTGACTGAAGTGACTTAGCAGCAGCAGCAGCGCCACCTGCCACATCTCAAGCCAACTCTCTGTCCTCTCTTAACTCGATAACGATGTCAAAAATATGCTGTCTAGTTCTACTCTCTTCTCTCTTTCTCCGTGTAGTGGATAAGGTGGTTGTCTTGACCAATCCCAACCACCTGTCTCTACTGTGACAGCTGTGTGGTTTGTGTGGGACTGGCCCTACCCCCACCCCCAGTGCAAGTCCTGATGGTTTAAAGCCTACCAGGAAAATGCAAGATGTGTTATGACAATAATTGGTTTGGACAACTCAGGACTGATCCAGTCAGCCCCCACACCTATCTAGCCAAGGGACTGGTTCAAGATGGTCCAGTAAGTTTAAAGCTCAGGGCATTTGTCCTAAGGTTGGTAGCAGCCATCCTGCTCTATCCTCCTGTAGGAAGGAGGTAACATGAGGGGTGTGTGGACTGGCAGTCAGCCTAACCAGCCTAACCTAGGATGACGCTGCCACACTGGAAGACAGAGCTGTCAGAATCTCAGAGAAATGGAGTAACATACTCTATCAAACTCTGCCTAAAGCCCTTTCTTCCCCTGAACTTTCCAGTAAAGTTAACTAATCAATTCTCTTCAGGTCTTTTTTGGGTCTCTTACAAAGATTCCTGATGGCTGCATTCCACAGAGGCAGAATGATCCTTTCAGACTTGAATCAGACTGAATTATGACCTACTGTGCTTGTCCAGTCCCTCAGTCTTTTCTTTTTCATTAGGTTCTACCCCAGTTTGGCTGGCTGCAAAGAATGAAATTTGAATGGTGCCTCTGGAGGTGTTTCAAGGCCCAGACCCAAGCCGCATCCTGCCTCCTATCTTCCTTGGGCTGGGAATGTCCTCTTTACTCCAGCTACTGGCTGGACTATGGATCCAAGCTGCCAACCACTGGACCATCATGAGCTGTGTGGCTGCCAGCAGCTTGGCCTGAGCACAGCGACAGCCTCGGGGGTCTCAGTACAGCTGCTGCCATGCCACTTTGCTCAACCCACTGAGATGGGCTCCCTTTGGACTCTGTTGTCTGCCTAGAAAAAGTCAGAATGTGCCGCCCATTCAGCCCACACACCCAGTGTACATGAAAGCTTCTTAAGCTCCCCCTCCTTCCATCCTGTTGTGGAGGAGCTGATCCCACGTCCACTCTGGGGAGTTCTTGGCCATTCTCCTTTGGGATATGTTGTCGTCAAAGAGGACAGCAGGGTAAAGAACCATGCAGTAGACGAAAGTCAATTACGGAGTGAAAGAATGCTTCAGTTGTGAACAGAGGCAAATCCAAGAGGTAGGACAGTTACATTTCTGTTAACCACAGACATCAAAGAAAGACAAGTAATTCAAGTCTTCAGCTGTACTTCCCTTCCAGCCGCAGGCCTGCCTTTGTTTTTGTCGTCACTCACACATGGATGTGAGGCGGACCAGAGATTAATGGGAGCAGATGTGGTGGAGAAGCCCTCAGCTCAGAATATCTTGTCTGTTCTACCATAGAGGATTTAGAATGTAACGTGTAATGGAGAAACTGGCGAGAAGGGGGCTTATAACTGTCAGATGAAATTTCATTTAGAGAAAGGAGTGACACTGTGAAAAAGAAGGGGAATATACAATTTCAAACACTCAGGTCTTTCCTTGGATCATGGAACTTAAGAAATGTCTTTAAGTCTGGATCTTCCTTTTAAATATTCCTACAATTTATTTTGATTTCTGAAATAACTGAAGTCCTCTACAAACAAGACTTTAGTAGCACAAGTTAGATTGAACAAAGACTTGGTAACAAGCGAGCTAAAAGCACTATGATCTTAAATCTCCTGACCCTCCTTGTGACTCTTACGTGAGTGGGAAAGAATATCATCCCTTGTAGTGGGCTGGGACTCTCATCTCCTACTTCCTGGGTGACCTGGCCCCACGGCTGTGTTTCTCTGATCCTAAGTTCACACATCTGTGAAACAAACAGATGGCTGGAAACACTTTGAACCATCTGTATGGTCCTAGCTTTATTTGGGGCTCTATTTGGGAGTGAGTTCAGAAACAGGGTGGTGGTATCAATACTTACATTCTACCAGAAAGGCCAGATGCATATGGACATTTTGTCTGAAACTTGGTCTTTTTTGGAGTACAGGCTAAGCCACTATTCATGTTTTAAAAGTCCAATGATTCCACAGAGTGCTGCTGATTGTATTTCTTTGATTGTAGGGTTTGATGATGGTTTGGTTACAATGCCTTCTCTTTAGTAAGGAATCTGCCGGGCCTATAAACTTCTAATCTATCAGTTTCTACAGACATGAGGAAATTTGCTACCAGAGCAAAAGTGTGTCAGCTCTGCCCAGCAGGTGGGGGTGAGTGGATGCTTATAAAAATATTTTTAACAAAAAGGCTTAGGAATGACTTTTGAGACTTTAATCTGTTTATAAATATCTGGTTCCAGTTCAATCTTGCCTCAGACTCATGTTATACAAATATATTTAAATTGGACCTACGTGCCATAAAATGACATGGCTATGTCTAAGGGCTTCTCACTGGGATTCTTCTTATGATGATAATATCATTTTAACATTTTAATTAGTTTCTAGGAAAAGTAGACTCTCACCTTACTTCGATGTGGGTGGAAAAGTTAATAATATATTATTGAAAAGATGATTACAAATATCCTAGAACTTATTTTAATAACAGAAGAATATTCAACCAGGAGAGATTGTGAAATATTCACCCTTTTAATGAGGATTCTGAAATTTAGAAGATATTTTAAAAATCTACAGTTGCTTTCTAGTCAAGCAAAGAGCTGCTATGGCTCTCCTACTAAGAACTGGGAATATCCTCATGGACCCCCAAAAGTCTTCCTCCTCTCTTTAAGTATTATTTTCTTAGAAGGCATGCTTGAGTAAAGAGTAGAAACCCTAGATGGCATTCAGCCCCATGTAAAAATATCAAGAAATGGTCACATTGTTTTATATGATGGTAAAGAAATGCTTTGGTTGGAAATTTCCCATTGATGATGTCCTAGCTCAGGTCTAGGGGACAATGGATAATGATTTCTCTGGGAAAACATGACAAGTGATGAAGGAGGAAGAACAAGAGAGATCCAGGGTGAGGGAGTCAGGGAGATGAATGAAGAAGGAAAAAGGTTCTACTGGGATGCAGAGTGGGGCTGTCTTTTACTGAGATGAAATAAGACAAACTGGGAAGAGAGTGTCCTCAAAAGAGCGTCACTGTTCTAGATAATCTGAATTAATTCTATTCGGTGTTTCTTATGCATGTTCAGTTGCTTCAGTCGTGTCTGATGCTTTGCAAACCTATGGACTGTAACCCCTCAGGCTTTTCTGTCCGTGGGATTCTCCAGGCAAGAATACTGGAGTGGACTGCCATGCCCTCCTCCCCCAGGGGATCCAACCTGGAACTTCATTGTCTCCTGCATTGCAGGTGGATTCTTCAGTGCTAAGCCACCAGGGAAGCCTAAGTGTTTCCTGAAACCTATTTATATCTCAAACAGGCAAGTTTACTCCAAAATGCCATACACTTAGGAAAGGCATCCTGGTAGTGTCAGGGACTGGACTAAGAAAGAGATGCCATGGGAATAGGGAAGCTGAGAGACTGGACAGAAGTTAGAGGACACCAGCGGAAGGATAGAAACCTGAGGAGAGAGAAGCCTCAGATGTCAACTGTGGAGATCACAGGGCTGTCCCCATGGCCCCCGGCCACTCCGCTGGTCTTACTGCCTGCCTGCAGTCTGGTAAGGCTTTGCTGGAATTATAGGTCCCCCTAGTACCCTCTAGGTGGTATGGGCAGTTTTACCAGTATAACCCTTAAAAGTCAAATCTGTGGCTTTAACTCTGCTGCTACTGCTGCTGCTCTAATGACATAAATTAATTATTTATAGTAGAGACTATTAATATCAATCGCAGTGTCAACAAGTTATTTTTACTAATGACTTTTTGAGACCTGAAACATTTAATTTAAAGCATTTAACATAAAATCATTTAAGTAGAACTAGATGTGTATGAAAAATACCGTATAAAGCATTTGAGTAGAGTACCTTTGAAAACACTTCATGTGTGCTAAGAGCATAAAATTTTGTATTCACAGAATAGTGCTTTTTTCACAAACAGAATAGTGTGACATTGAAACGGGTCAGTCACCTAGAGCCGGACATCCTGGAATGTGAAGTCAAGTGGGCCTTAGAAAGCATCACTACAAACAAAGCTAGTGGAGGTGATGGAATTCCAGTTGAGCTATTTCAAATCCTGAAAGATGATGCTGTGAAAGTGCTGCACTCAATATGCCAGCAAGAATGGAAATCTCAGCAGTGGCTGCAGGACTGGAAAAGGACAGTTTTCATTCCAATTCAAAGAATGCTCAAACTACCGCACAATTGCATTCATCTCACACGCTAGCAAAGTAATACTCAAAATTCTCCAATCCAGGCTACAGCAACATGTGAACCGTGAACTTCCAGATGTTCAAGCTGGTTTTAGAAAAGGCAGAGGAACCAGAGATCAAATTGCCAACATCCGCTGGATCATCGAAAAACCAAGAAAGTATGAGAAAAACATCTACTTCTGGTTTATTGACTATGCCAAAGCCTTTGACTGTGTGGATCACAATAAACTGTGGAACATTCTGAAAGAGATGGGAATACCAGACCACCTGACCTGCCTCTTGAGGAACCTATATGCAGGTCAGGAAGCAACAGTTAGAACTGGACATGGATCAACAGACTGGTTCCAAACAGGAAAAGGAGTGCGTCAAGACTGTATATTGTCACCCTGCTTATTTAACTTATATGCAGAGTATATCATGAGAAATGCTGGGCTGGATGAAACACAAGCTGGAATGAAGATTGTCGGGAGAAATATCAATAACCTCAGATATGCAGATGATACCACCCTTATGGCAGAAAATGAAGAGGAACTAAAAAGCCTCTTGATGAAAGTGAAAGTGGAGAGTGAAAAAGNGCCATTACTTGCAACCTTTCACACATACAACGACAGAGAAGTTAAGAATATCAGTTACTCGTGAAAGCACAAATTGGTAAATTGTTCTATAATCCTTGAGACCTAAATGAAAAAAAGTTGAACTTTGAAAATATTCATCCAAATATTAGATGATGTCAAAAGCATTCTTATCTGAAAAAAGGACAAAAACCTGAGCTACAACAATCAAACTTAAGCAACCACTGACGGAAAGTCTAAGCAGCCAACTTGAATCAATAAGGCTATTTAGATTTCCATAAGGGAGGGGTAATCACATACATACACTGGCACACAACTCAGTGGCTTCTCAATTCACTATGAAATCATATAATGAAACCAAATTGATAGTCACAGATGGCTTTAATTAGCAGTGTTATGAAAGCAGTTAGCATTGGTTCATATCAACTATATCCACTTGAACTGTGTGTGTTGTTGTTGTTCAGTCTCTAAGTCATGTCTAACTTTTTGTGACCCCATGTACTGTATGTAGCCTGCCAGGCTTCTCTGTCCATGGGATTTTTCAGGCAAGAATACTGGAGTGGGTTGCCATTTCCTCCTCCAAGGGATCTTTCCAAATCAGGACTGAATCTGCATTGACAGGCAGATTCTTTACCACTGAACTACCTGGGAAGCCCATCTACTAGAACTAGCACAGAGTTAATGACAAGTGTATGCACAAGTAGCAATATTCTGATATGCTTTCAGAAATGTTAAAAGAATAGAAAAGGGGATACTTTTTTCCTAGTCAATTTGCTTAAATTTTAAAATGCAATTTCTTATATTTTCTTGTAGTTTCCTCTTATAAGTTTAGAATAAGTCTACAAATCACTTTACTTGATTATCGTTGTTCTAGCATAAATAATATTTTCAGTTCAGTTGCTCAGTCGTGTCCAACTCTTTGCGACCCCATGCACTGCAGCACACCAGGCCTCCCTGTCCATCAACAACTCCTGGAGTTCACCCAAACTCATGTCCATTGAGTTGGTGATGCCATCCAACTATCTCATCCTCTGTCAGCCCCTTCTCCTCCTGCCCTCAATCTTTCCCAGCATCAGGGTCTTTTCAAATGAGTCAGCTGTTCGTATCAGGTGGCCAAAGTACTGGAGTTTCAGCTTCAACATCAGTCCTTCCAATGAAGATGCAGGACTGATCTTCTTTAGGATGGATTGGTTGGATCTCCTTGCAGTCCAGGAAGTCTCAAGAGTCTTTTCCAATACCACAGTTCAAAAGCATCAATTCTTCAGGACTCAGCTTTCTTTATAGTACAACTCTCACTTCCATACCTGTCTACTGGAAAAATCATAGCCTTGACTAGATGGACCTTAGTTGACAAATATCTCTGCTTTTTAATATGCCGTCTAGGTTGGTCATAACGTTCCTTCCAAGGAGTAAGCGTCTTTAAATTTCATGCCTGCAATCACCATCTGCAGTGATTTTAGAGCCCCCCCCCCAAAAATAAAGTCAACCACTGTTTCCCCATCTATTTGCCATGAAGTGATGGGACCACATGCCATGATCTTCGTTTTCTGAATGTTGAGCTTTAAGCCAAGTTTTTCACTCTCCTCTTTCACTTTTATCAAGAGGCTCTTGAGTTCTTCACTTTCTGCTATATGGGTGGTGTCATCTGCATATCTGAAGTTATTTCTATTTCTCCCAGCAATCTTGATTCCAGCTTATGCTTCATCCAGCCCAGCGTTTCTCCTGACATTAACCATTCAATATCACGGTAGACCAAGTCTATGCCCTGACTGAAGAAGGTGAAGTTGAACAATTCTATGAAGACCTATTAGACCTTTTAGAACTAACACCCAAAAAAGATGTCCTTTTCATTATAGGGGACTGGAATGCAAAAGTAGGAAATCAAGAAACATCTGGACTAACAGGCAAATTTGGCCTTGGAGTACAGAATGAAGCAGGTCAAAGGCTAATAAAGTTTTGCCAAGAGAATACACTGGTCATAGCAAACACCCTCTCCCAACAACGCAAGAGAAGACTCTATACATGGACATCACCAGATGGCCAACACCAAAATCAGATTGATTATATTCTTTGCAAGCAAAAATGGAGAAGCTCTATACAGTCAGCAAAAACAAGACTGGGAGCTGACTATGGCTCAGATCATGAACTCATTATTGCCAAATTGAGACTTAAATTGAAAAAAGTAAGGGAAAACCACTAGACCATTCAGGTATGACCTAAATAAAATCCCTTATGATTATACAGTGGAAGTGAGAAATAGATTTAAGGTTCTAGATCTGATAGACAGAGTGCCTGATGAACTATGGATGGAGGTTTGTGACATTGTATAGGAGACAGGGATCAAGAGCATCCCCATGGAAAAGAAATGCAAAAAGGCAAAATGGCTGTCTGAGGAGGCCTTACAAATAGCTGTGAAAAGAAGAGAAGCAAAAAGCAAAGGAGAAAAGGAAAGATATAAGCATTTGAATGCAGAGTTCCAAAGAATAGCAAGGAGAGATAAAAAAGCCTTCTTTAGCAATCAATGCAAAGAAATAGAGGAAAACAACAGAATGGGAAAGACTAGGGATCTTGTCAAGAAAATTAGAGATAGCAAGAGAACATTTCATGCAAAGATGAGCTCGATAAAGGCCAGAAATGCTATGAATCTAACAGAAGCAGAAGATATTAAGAAGAAGTGGCAAGAATACACAGAATTGTACAAAAAAGAGCTTCACAACCCAGATAATCACGATGGTGTGATCACTCACCTAAAGTCAGACATCCTGGAATGTGAAGTCAAGTGGGCCTTAGGAAGCATCACTACGAACAAAGCTAGTGGAGGTGACGGAATTCCAGTTGAGCTATTTCAAATCCTGAAAGATGATGCTGTGAAAGTGGTACACTCAATGTGCTAGCAAATTTGGAAAACTCAGCAGTGGCCACAGGACTGGAAAAGGTCAGTTTTCATTCCAATCTCTAAGAAAGGCAATGCTAAAGAATGTTCAAACTACTGCACAGTTGCACTCATCTCATATGCTAGTAAAGTAATGCTCAAAATTCTCCAAGCCAGGCTTCAGCAATACGTGAACCATGAACTCCCTGATGTTCAAGCTGGTTTTAGAAAAGGCAGAGGACCCAGAGATCAAATGGCCAACATCCACTGGATCATCAAAAAAGCAAGAGAGTTCCAGAAAAACATCTATTTCTGCTTTATTGACTATGCCAAAGCCTTTGACTGTGAGGATCACAATAAACTGTGGAAAATTCTTCAAGAGATGGGAATACCAGACCATCTGACCTGTCTCTTGAGAAATCTGTATGCAGGTCAGGAAGCAACAGTTAGAAGTGGACATGGAACAACAGACTGGTTCCAAATAGGAAAAGGAGTATGCCAAGGCTCCTTGGCATATATTGTCACCCTGCTTATTTAACTTATATGCAGAGCACATCATGAGATAATATTTTATGATCTTTTTATTTTATGTTGGGTTACTAAAACATAACTTACATCAATAACATCATTCTTTTAAGGTGTAAATTTATATAGTTGTATAGCGGCTGCTAGAATCAAGGTATCAAATATTTCTACCCCCTCTCCAGCCCATAAAAAGTTTCCTCATGCACCTTAGTAATCCCCAAATACAACATTCTGGAAGTGAATCCAAATTCTAGCTAATATGTCTCACTCAGTAAGCCAGGTTTTTTCACCTGGGAGAACGCCATGAAGACATCATATGTGAACCAACCAACTATCATATTTTTCCTGCCCTCTTAAATCCCAGTTGTTTTCCCCAAGAGCTTTATTGGCCTGAATGATTTTAGCAAGGCATCATTGTTCCTTTTTCTTTGTAAATACACTTTAAAAAAACTGTGGGGAATACTACTTTTTTATTCAATGTGTCAATATCATTGCTTTCCTTATGGTTCAGCTAGTAAAGAATCTGCCTGTAATGCAGGAGACCTGGTTTCAACATCATTGTCATCATTAAATTTTCTACATCTATGAGGTTTTTTAAGATATATTATAGAAATAAACAAAAGAAGGTATATTCTTTGTTCTAAACACCCAAGGCGTTTTTAGATTAAGAGAGAAAAAAAGTATGAATATATTTACCATAAATAGTATATGGTCTATGATAACCAGGAGGTGTTTCCCTCCTCCCCTTCTATTTTATTAGGGCTAGCCTATGGGAAAGAGGAGGTGAAAAGTGCGTTAAATGGAAGGACTGGCTGGATTCCGTAGAATCGAAGAAATATAAGAAGATACAGAGGCAATGTGAAGAGGACAGAACAAAAATTTTGGTAGACTTATAGGAAAGATGGTTGTTATGGTTTGCTCTAGCTTAAAGAAGCCTTGTACAAAGGAGCTATTCATGTTGTAGATGACGAAATAGGTCCAGAGGGGTGTGGTGACTTACTGAAGGTAACTGGAGAAACTGCAAAAGAGCTAGGACTAGAACTAGTTCTCCTAATTCTGTTATGATGCTCATTTTATTGTCCTCCATGGCTTACCCAAGTTGCTTTCAGAAAGCAACCTGCAATTTTCCACTTACTCACATTTGCTTTATGACCCCTTATGTCCTACTCTAGCTTTACAAAAGAAATACATTAGCATGACCTGGGGACATACCCAATACCTCAGAGGTGCTGCCCTCACAGTCTTTCTCAGAGAATCCTTCACCTTTCTTTTTCAAAACCCTCTTGGCAGAGTTCAGGCTCTCTTCTTCACCAGAGGCTTTAATAATGATTCACTGTAGGGCTAGATTGAAACCTTGACTCTCTTGATATCATGTATGTGGGGAAAAAATGTTTGTAGTTCCAAATAAACTCAACTTTCAACAAAAAGCCAAATACTTGGAGACTTCCTATAAATTTATCTGAATATGTAATTTTTTAATGTTCTGAAAAGGAATGATATATGCCTCTTGAATCTGAAACTATGACCTAATATACATATATGTATATATATACATATATATATATATTCAACTATTCTGTGCACAGCTCTCCATAGGTTTTGGGGGAAATTAAACTCTTCCATTGCTATAGCAGTTGCACCCACAATTCTACTCCAAATTCAAGGTAATAGTGCAAAGTGCCTCAACATCTGAAAAACAGGGAATATGAGAAAATAAAACTTACTGTGGAAAAAATACTGATACATGTCTTGATGCTACAGTTTTTTGCTGAAATGTAGTTGTTTCAGGTGGCACCTCTAAAAGAAAATGGGAGTTGGATACCAAGTTCAGGTCCACAAAGGAAATTCAAATTAGGTCTATGCTAAATGTAGCACTTTCAAACATTATCTCTGAGTATTTTCATCAGAATATTCTATGTTCAAAAATATTTTTGAAATATATGTACCATAACACTGTGCTGTGGGTAAGTAAAAAAGTAGAATAACAGAAGATAGCTCATGGTATAGGGACAGTTGGAAGGTACAGGCTATACATACTGTAGGAACTCAGAATCAAGAAATAGAACTGCATGGAATATGAAAGGATTCACGTAAGAAGTGAAATTTAAGGATAGTGGAGAGGAATATGGAACAGAACTGATGTTCAGTGAGATGTTCTAGTATAGCAGCACCGGCATCTATTCTGTGTGACTGGTAATCCATTCTCAGTGGTCGCTGTACTTGGCAAATTGGAGGTCAGACATTCTTAAGATCGCCCCAGTAGGCATTCCTGGACATAGCTGTGGAAGTGGTTATCGGGTGGTCGGGGATCAGTTCAACTTTCCCAAGCTATCAAAAGGTAACAAAATGATCAGAACTGGAGATTTGTTTTAAATTGTTGCTGTGTTCAGTTAAGTCATATATGCTGTGTACACCTTTTCTTCTGAAATTATACAACAGGAAAGTCATAGAGAAAGAATTAATCGAATTGACATCAGTCTTAAACTTCATTATTATACAATCACAGATATCAAACTGACAGACACACTCAATGGGTATAAATGATTATTATAATTCTTTACTAGAATAAGAACTGTACAGTCTCTTATAACACTTGGATCCAATTTCAATCCCTTGTCAGGATAAACTTTAAAAGAATATCATCAAGGAATCTCAAAAAAAGAGAAAGAAATAGCAAAGCTGGTCAGTCTTGTCTAGCAGGTACTTCTGCTGTTTCACCTTTTGAGGTAAGTAGCCTCAGGGACATGGAACCAATTTTCAGCAGCAATTTGCTATGATATTGAATACACATCGCAATACCTTCATAGATAGAAAAGGAGGGTCTGATTCATCAACACTTTCCTTTAGGTCAGCAAACATTCAGGGAACAATTAGACTGTTTATAAAGCCTTGGTACCTGGAATAGTGTGAAGTCAATTTAAAAAATATATTGAATATGTGAGCTTTCCCAAATTGTCATCAACCGTTATGACAAGCTATTAAAGAAGCTATTGTAGAGGACTGAAGGAGCAGCTGATTTCAAAACAGTAAATCAAGTCTTGGTCAAGAGCACTGATGAAAAGAGAACAGGATTCTTGCTGTGTTTATGAGTGGCTCAAGACAACTTTAATACACATCAATCACAGGTAGGCAGCATGCTCCGGTCTGTGCCCCCAACTCTCAGTGTGACCTTTTGTGAGTCACCAGACGGCTTTCAGGCTCTGTTACTCAGCCGAAAACAAAGCTGAAGAGCAGAAACTTCAATGAAAAACAGGCACTGCATCGCTAATGAGATTTCCTGGGGAAATAAATTCCTCACCTCTACCACCGCTCTTTGTGACTCTCCCCACTCTAGACCACCACGTCCCACAGTCAACAGAAGGTGGACAAAGTAAAGTGTTTAAGGCATGTGGCTGTGCTACGCTCCCAGATTTGGAAGGATTTATTGGGAAGAGTTCACTGTGCTTACTTAAAACAGGAAAGCCACAGAGAAAGAAATGGTCACTTTGTTTTACTTTAGAAATCTGAGCACTACGGATTCAGTCTCTCAATCAGCTATGGTTTGCTTAGAGACTGAGGAAGGCTGACCAAGGAATCTCACCCTTTCAGTCAGTTCTAAACAGTTTATTACTGTCTAACCAGTGCTGTGAAGTATTTCCACTCCCTCTAGGCAAACATCATTCATTACTGTGAACTTTCTGCTAAAATTATAAGATTAGACTTGCAAGAACATGTAACACTATGACTGTGGATGAAACAAAGTGTAGAACAGAACAGCCAGAACAGAAGCTTCCTAAGAAGGTAGTAAAACAGGCTGAGGGTGTCGTGGAGTTTGGAAATGCCACCAATGCTGTCAGCCTCCACAGTTTCAAGGTGCAGTCAGCCACCTGTGGGAGAAGGAAGCTCAGAAGGAAGACATGGCAGACAGAACCTGCAGCCCTGGAGAATGAGATTGCTCTTCTGTTTTTAAGATTGTTGGTACCTTTGGGTTGTGGTCCTCGTACACACACATATACACAAGTGTCTGTCTGGCACATACGTCCTCCTTCTGAAGCTAGCCCCCCTTGGAAAGGTTACACATGACTAAACACTACTGAATCAGTCAGTCTATTTAGTGGGCTTGTAAGAATAGCTGACGATGTTATGGCTTCAAGGCAGGCTGCCACGCCAGAGCCTCAATCGTATTTAATGGGGGTTTTAAAAGGGAGATCAGAAAATATCATGCAGATAAAATACAGAGATAGGAGAAAAGACTATAACCTCAATCTGCAAAATATAATAGCTTTGTCAAAATAAAAGCCAAAGCTAAACTCTCCCGCTGCTGCACACCTCCCAGCTCAAGGGAACTGTTCAAGCAGAGAAGCATTTTCTATTAGCACAAACTCTGAATGCAGCAGGGAGAAACTCAGCCATAATATCTGCACAATGGCCCCTCCATGCAAACACCATTCCAGTAATGGGAAATTTTAATGATGTAAAGCAGCAAGGTCACACGATATGTCCAGGCAGCCCTTGGAAAGACACTGCCTCGGCAGATATTACAGAGGAGAGCTCAGAATTGCTCTTGGTTCATTAGGCTTTGCCTGAGGGTTTTTTTCTTCCACTATTAACTACAAACAAGGTTGAGGTTCTTGTTACTCAGTTTCTTGTATGCAGTACAAAGAGGTGAAGGGCAGGGTTTGTAAATACAGAAAGGCAGACAGCTTAGATGTGTTTTTACAATACTTGAAATATTCTCTCTGAGTCGCCTTAAATATGAAAATTGCAAAAGCCTTATCAATGTTGCAGTTTTTTTTTCTAGCAGAAGAACTTTTTATCTACTCATGTATAGATAAAGGTACTATATGCACATAAATATACACACATGGGGTGGACTGATTCCCTCCCCTCCATCCAGCACCACCGCATCTTCTTACAGTTTGCCTCCTTCTCCCAGCTTTATGACCCCATTGAGATCGCTCTTACTGTTTTCTTCCTCGTTACATTTTGATATTTCAAAGCATGGCCTGGATCTCACTCCCATCTCCCTGCTCCACATTATTAATGAATTGGAAAGCAGACATCATTAGTTTTCGGAGACCATTTCTTTTAAAATTTACAGACCCCTTCATCTGAATCCCCAGAGACAGTCTGCTGTTCTCATCTTAGAATCTTATTAGCATCATATCTTCTGTATCCTGCCATGCAAACTGCATGGCTATGCACTTTCTAGCACTTGACCCTTTTGCGGACGGAATTAATTTACTCTTTGAAGATGCAGCAGCATGCTGTTGTGCTTGTTAAAGAAAGAAAAGCCAAGCAAGGAGATGGCAAAGCCAGCAAAGAAAATTCCTGATTTAAAAGCAAGCTCTTGTAAGGGAAGTTAGGTAGAGACTGGCCAGCAGAAACTAATAGCTAGTAAGTATTGATAGAAACAGGCAAATTAGCTGATTAGCATGGATCACTGAGAATTTCTGCATCCAACTACTAACAAGCATTGGAACAAGCTCCCTGGTATGGAACAGATTACAGGATTTGTTTATACTAGAACCTTTCATTCTCAGACATCTCTTTGACTTAGTATGACCCAGGTCAGCATCAGAAGACAAACAAAATAGCTAATTCTGATTTGGTAGAAAAACTGAATTGTCTCCTGAAATCTTGTAGACTCATTTACTCAGTACTCACTGTGTGCCAGATATTCTAAATGCAGGAGATACAATAGTGAGTAGCATGACATCCCATCCCTTCATTGGATGAACTTATTTTTTATTAAGGGAGTGAAACAACAGAAAGTAAAGAGACAATTAAAAATATAACTTCAGGGCTTCTCTGGTGGCTCAGTTGTAAAGAATCTGCCTGCCAATGCAGGAGACCCAGGTTTGATCCCTGGTCCAGGAAGACCCCACATGCCACAGAGCAACTAAGCCCGTGAGCTACAACTATTGATTGAGCCTGTGCTCTTGAGCCCAGGAACTGCAACGACTGAGCCCATGCACTGCAACTACTGAAGTTCATGTGCCCTAGAGCCTGTGCTCAGCAACAAGAGAAGCCACTGCAACAAGAAGCCCCCATACTGCAACAAAGAGAAGGCCCCACTTTCCGCAACTAGAGAAAAGCCCATGAAGCAACAAAGACCCAGCAGGGATAATATACACATACACACACATACACACAAAACTTCAGGTAGCTATAAGTGCTATGAAGAAAAATGAAGCCATTTAAAAGATTAGAGAGTGTCAGGGGAATTATTTGATACAGGGTGATCTGTTATAGAGTTGACATTCAAGCTGGGGCATTAATGACGTAAAAAAGCAGGCCCTCTGAAGATTCTGGGGATGAATGTTCCAGATGAAATGTAAAGGCCTGGAGACCAGAACATATTGGCATACTAAAATTTAAATATAGCTGATGTGGCTGGAGTGGAGTGACAGAGAAGAAAGTACTGGGACAAATAAGTAGTGACCAGGAGTAAACTCTTAAAGGTCATGATAAGGAGCTTGAATTTTATCCTAAACATGATGGAAGCAATCGATGGTTATGTGTTTATGCTTTAAGGTGACTCCTGCTACTTTGTAAAGAATAAACTCGAGGGTAAAGATAGGGAAGCAGAATGAAAGCAATGAAACCAGATAGAAGGATATCTGAACCATAGCAGTGGAGATGAAACATGGTGGGATTCAGGATCTATTTTGGAGACAGAGTGGTAGAACTTGTTAAGGAATTGGATGAGGAAGAGAAGGGTGATGATGACTTTAACTGAGTGGCAGAAGAGTGAAGTGGAACAGACTGAAAATGAAATAAAAACTTCATTCTGGCCAGGTTAAATTTGAGATGACCATTAAATATCCCTGAGTAGATAGTGCGGGACTCACAAAGAAATCTGGAGTTAAGAGAGAGAAACATGGTGCACGGGGATGATCCAGAGAGATGATATGAGGTGGGAGGTGGGAGGGGGTTCAGGATTGGGAGCTCATACACACCCGTGGCAGATTCATGTCAATGTATGGCAAAACCAATACNTCTGGAGTTAAGAGAGAGAAACATGGTGCACGGGGATGATCCAGAGAGATGATATGAGGTGGGAGGTGGGAGGGGGTTCAGGATTGGGAGCTCATACACACCCGTGGCAGATTCATGTCAATGTATGGCAAAACCAATACAGTATTGTAAAGTAAAATAAAATAGAAATAAAATAAAAAAAAAGAGAGAGAAACATTTTGTAATCGCAAACTTATAAATATCACTTCAAGCCATGTAACTGGATGAGATCATTATAGGATTAAATTTGGACAGAGAAAAGGCCCAAAGATGGCTTTGGGACATTCCAAAAGACAGAGGTAATAAAGAAGAGAATGAGGCATCAAGGGAGACTGAAAAGGAGTAACCAGTGCTATAGGAGAACAACCCAGAAAACATCACCAAACAACAACAAAAAGAAATTTGAAAAAGGAGGGAATAACCAATAATAGAAAATGCCACCAGTTATTTGAGTGAAATAAGAACTGAGAATTGGTTATTTGATTAATAGAAGGGGAAGGTAGTGGTTATAGGTAGTGGATTTGGTTA
Source organism: Oreotragus oreotragus (assembly GCA_006410675.1). Taxonomy (NCBI): domain Eukaryota; kingdom Metazoa; phylum Chordata; class Mammalia; order Artiodactyla; family Bovidae; genus Oreotragus; species Oreotragus oreotragus. The sequence continues at coordinate 101,068 of SJYX01001114.1, read as the reverse complement.
TAGGAAGAAACTATCTCTTCTGATAGTTTTTAATTTTTCAATGAAATGACTGAAATTGTCAGCTAACAGTAGTATACAAGATGATTTGACATTTGTAGTAAAACAATTTAAATGTGATTAGACAGCATGATCATATGTTTTCCTCTAACCACATTTATTTGTTTCAGTTAGGTGGTATGAAAATAGGTGGTATGATGGATTTACCAATATTGGGTTTATCAGCAAGCTAAATAAGGAAAATAAGGGCAAGGCAATATATAGTATAATGATTACAGTGATGGACCATGGGATAGTGTATTGATGATATGAGGACTGATTGTATGAAAAAGTATGCTGCTGCTACTGCTGCTAAGTCGCTTCAGTTGTGTCCGACTCTGTGTGACCCCATAGATGGCAGCCCACCAGGCTCCCCTGTCCCTGGGATTCTCCAGGCAAGAACACTGGAGTGGGTTGCCATTTCCTTCTCCAATGAAAGGGAAAAGTGAAAGTGAAGTTATTCAATCGTGTCCAACTCTAAAACCCAATGGACTGCAGCCTACCAGGATCCTCTGTCCATGGGATTTTCAAGGCAAGAGTACTGGAGTGGGGTGCCATTGCCTTCTCCAGTGAAAAAGTATGAGGCTGAATCAATTGATGGGTGGGTACAATGGTCTGAAAAATTGTTAGCATATGGGTACTGAAGTTTGAGTGAGCTGGAAACAAACATTTTTTAAAATGTGATTATTAAATCTAGATCTTAGAAGTAATATAGTAGGTATCTAGAGCTTCCCAGGTGGCGCTAGTGGTAAAGAATCTGCCTGCCAATCCAGGAGATTCAAAAGACTCTGATTCAATTCCTGGATCTGTAAGATCACCTGGAGGAGGGCATGGCGACTCTGCCTCAGTATTCTTGCCTGGAGAATCTGAGGGACAGAGGAGCCTGGCGAGCTACAGCCCAAAGGGTCACAAAGAGTTGGACATTACTGAGTAACTGAGCACACATGGAATAACCAGGTTATTGTCGTAGCACGAGATTGAAATGAACATTTTTGAGATGAGGTTAGTAATAGAGGGTTTTTCTTTTTCTAACCTGATGACAAGACCAGGCATTCCAAAAAATATAGTAGGAGGGTTTGATGGAAATAGAAAGGGAAGGGAAGCTGGGTCAGGCTCGGGGAGGTAAAGAGCCATACAGAGATAAGCATGATGATGACCTTATAGCGTCCAGTGCAGTTGCCACTAGCTATATGTGCCTAGTCAGAATTAAGATGTGCTGAAATATAAAACACACTGGATTTTGAAGAATTAGTACCAAAATTTTTTTTAATATATCATTAATATATTTGTATTGATTAACTGTTAAAACAGTATTCTGGACATATTGTGTTAAAGAGAATACATTATTAAAATTTAATTTCACTTTTTAAAAACTTAAATGTGGCTACTAGAAAACTGTAAATTACATATATGTTGTTGCTGTTCAGTCGCTAAGTCATGTCTGACTCTTAGCAATCCCATGGACTGCAGCACACCAGGTTTCCCTGTCCTTCACTATCTCCCGGAGTTTGCCTAAGGTCATGTCCATTGCGGAGAAGGCAATGGCAACCCACTGCAGTACTCTTGCCTGGGAAATCCCATGGATGGAGGAACCTGATGAACTGCAGCTCATGGGGTCACTAAGGGTCGGACACGACTGAGTGACTTCACTTTCAGTTTTCACTTTCATGCATTGGAGAAGGAAATGGCAACCCACTCCAGTGTTCTTGCCTGGAGAATCCCAGGGATGGGGGAGCCTGGTGGGCTGCCGTCTATGGGGTCGCACAGAGTTGGACATGACTGAAGTGACTTAGCAGCAGCAGCAGCATGTCCATTGAGTCGGTGATACTGTCTAACCATCCTATCCTCTGCTGCCCTCTTCTCTTTTTGCCTTCAGTCTTTCCCAGCATCAGGGTCTTTTCCAATTAGTTAGCTCTTCATAATGTAATATAATGTAAATTACATATATAACATGTACTACATTCTCATTGGGTGGTACTGCTTTAGAAACTTCCATTTCTGGTGGTGACCTGAACAGGGATGTTGGGCATGCTGGGATTAGATCTGATAGCTTCTTAGGGGAACTTAGGACATCAATTCCAGTTATGGCTATCCTTTTGGGAGTAGTCTTTGATATCCTTGCTACTTAGAGTACAGTCCTTGGATCTGTGGCAGTGGCACCACCTAGGAGCTTGTTAGAAATGCAAAATCTCAGATTCTGTCCCATGAATAGTATATCATAGCTTGTCCCATGGGACATAGTATGTCTCATGAATAGATTCTCCAGGCAAGAATACTGAAGCAGAATCCGCAATTTAATAAGATTCCCAGTATGTTTTATGTATATTAAAGTTTGAGAAGCAATGCTTGAGATAGTTTCTAGTGGTGAGGCTGATGAAGTTGAAGCTAGAGAAGGAAGAGGGTTCTGGGAAGACCTTGCTAGGTGAGAAATAGTCTTACCAGCGGGTAATTTCCAAGACGGAAAAGAAGCAGTTAGAGCTTAGATAACTATGAAGTCTCTGGAAATGAAATGTCTAATATGTTAGCTGCAATTGAATTGTGGCTACTCTGAATTGAGACGTACTATAAGCATGATGATGTGATCACTCATCTAGAGCCAGACATCTTGGAATGTGAAGTCAAGTGGGCCTTAGAAAGCATCACTACAAACAAAGCTAGTAGAGGTGATGGAATTCCAGTTGAGCTGTTTCAAATCCTGAAAGATGATGCTGTGAAAGTGCTGCCCTCAATATGCCAGCAAATTTGGAAAACTCAGCAGTGGCCACAGGACTGGAAAAGGTCACTTTTCATTCCAATCCCAAAGAAAGGCAATGCCAAAGAATGCTCAAACTACCACACAATTGCACTCATCTCACACGCTAGTAAACTAATGCTCAAAATTCTCCAAGCCAGGCTTCAGCAATACATGAACCGTGAACTCCCTGATGTTCAAGCTGGTTTTAGAAAAGGCAGAGGAACCACAGATCAAATTGCCAACATCTGCTGGATCATCAAAAAAGCAAGAGAGTTCCAGAAAAACATCTATTTCTGCTTTACTGACTATGCCAAAGCCTTTGACTGTGTGGATCACAATAAACTGTGGAAAATTCTTCAGGAGATGGGAATACCAGACCACCTGACCTGCCTCTTGAGAAATCTGTATGCAGGTCAGGAAGCAACAGTTAGAACTGGACATGGAACAACAGACTGGTTCCAAATAGGAAAAGGAGTACGTCAAGGCTGTATATTGTCACCCTGCTTATCTAACTTCTATGCAGAGTACATCATGAGAAACGCTGGACTGGAAGAAACACAAGCTGGAATCAAGATTGCCAGGAGAAATATCAATAACCTCAGATATGCAGATGACACCACCCTTATGGCAGAAAGTGAGGAGGAGCTAAAAAGCCTCTTGATGAAAGTGAAGGAGGAAAGCAAAGAAGTTGGCTTAAAGCTCAACATTCAGAAAACTAAGATCATGGCATCCGGTCCCATCACTTCATGGGAAATAGATGGGGAAATAGTGGAAACAGTGTCAGACTTTTTTGGGGGGGGGCTCCAAAATCACTGCAGATGGTGACTGCAGCCATGAAATTAAAAGATGCTTACTCCTTGGAAGGAAAGTTATGACCAACCTAGATAGCATATTCAAAAGCAGAGAAATTACTTTGCCGACTAAGGTCTGTCTCGTCAAGGCTATGGTTTTTCCAGTGGTCATGTATGGATGTGAGAGTTGGACTGTGAAGAAGGCTGAATGCCGAAGAATTGATGCTTTTGAAGTGTGGTGTTGGAGAAGTCTCTTGAGAGTCCCTTGGACTGCAGGGAGATCCAACCAGTCCATTCTGAAGGAGATCAACCCTGGGATTTCTTTGGAAGGAATGATGCTAAAGGTGAAACTCCAGTTCTTTGGCCACCTCATGTGAAGAGTTGACTCATTGGAGAAGACTCTGATGCCGGGAGGGATTGGGGGCAGGAGGAGAAGGGGACGACTGAGGATGAGATGGCTGGATGGCATCACGTACTCGATGGACGTGAGTCTGAGTGAACTCCGGGATATGGTGATGAACAGGGAGGCCTGGCGTGTTGCGATTCATGGGGTTGCAAAGAGTTGGACACGACTGAGCGTCTGAACTGAAAGTTGTATCTGTTACAGATTAAGCTTTGACCTCTTTTGAAGTTTGAACGATCACTTCTTCACCTTAGATGCCAGACATAGAGTTTATCCTCTTTCAGAAAAACCCAAATGAAACAGAAGAAAATATACTTCAGTCTCTCTCTATCCATTTTCCTACACACAATGTTTGGCATATAATAAAATATTATGAGACATGTAAAGAAGCAAGAAAACATGATGTATAATCAAGAGAAAAAAACAATAAGAAGTAGATCGACAGATGCTTCAGACAGTAATTAGGAGACCAATATTCTCCCTGCATGCGTGTGTGCTAAGTTGCTTCAGTCATGTCCAACTCTTTGCGACCCTATGGACTGTAACTTGCCAGGCTCCTCTGTCCATGGGATCCTCCAGATAAGAATATTGGAGCAGAGTTGCCATACCCTCTTCCAGGGGATCTTCCTGACCCAGGGATGGAACCTGCTTCTCTTATGTCTCCTGTAAAGGCAGGCAGGTTCTGTACCACTAATGCCACCTGGACAACCCCAATAATCTCCCTGAAGTTCCTCTAATATTTGTTAGACTTATGCCAAGGTGACTGTGATTTATTATGTTATTGTAAATTGATATTTTTTCCTAAAATTACATTTTATGACAGTTTGTTGCTGATATATGGAAATGTGATTGACATTTTGCTTATCAAATGTGTGTCAAATAATCTGTACTCTTTTATTAGGTTTAATACTTTGTTAGATTTGTTTGGCATTTCTATATGAATAGTTATATCATTTGCTACTTACTTATTTCCAGTCCATACCTTTCACTTGTTTGCTTCTCTTCTCATCTTTTGAACACATACATTTGAATTAAGAGAGTCTGTAACTAATCACTCTCCACAAATAAAAGGACTCGGTTCCTTTTTTTTCATATTACTATTTTTAGTTCCTTAGTATTTTAGTTCCTCTTTTTTTGTACCCTCCAAAATACATCGTATTTTTATTATTTTCTTATATAAGTAGAAATTATTTAGATTTACCTATATGTTGGTCATTTTCTTTCTTCAGCATTGCTTCTTCCTGTCTTCACCTTGTTTCTGGCTTTTTAACACCCTTTCTTCTGAAGAACATTCTTTTTTTCCAGTGAAGGTATGTAAATGATAAACTCCAAGTTTTCATTTGTCTGAAAATGTCATTTAAAAAAATCATCACTCTTGAATAAACATTTATAAGGACAGAGGATTTCAAATTGACAGGGTTTTTTTTTTTTTTTTTCCTGTAGTGTTAAGCCCTCTATTGTCTGCTGCTACTATTGTGAAATCTGCTGTAGATATTAGTGATCTAATTTTCTAATTGCTTAAAATTTTTCCTCTTAGTCTTTGGTATTCTGCAGTTTTACTACAGAGTATCTTGGAAGGAGTAAATAAAACTAAGGTTTTATTATACTACCTGATGATTGATGCCTTACATCTGTACTGGAAAATTCTGAATCATTATCTCTTTGATTATTATCTCTCTCCATTGGCTCTAATCTTTTCCTAAAGAAGTTGGATTGATGACATAGGGAGTTTAATCCTGCTGTGTATCAACACTATGTTTAATGACTGCTACTTGTTGTAGATAGTTTCTTTTGGCATTATATATTATTGAATCAAGAGCTAATGGCTTTTATCTGTAAAATATACTTCCAAAGAGTTTTGTGTTAGTTTTCTCTAGGTGTGTTACTGTTCTGGGACACATTTTTCTATTAATTTCTGCCTTTGGAAATTACCAGATCATGCAGGTACTATTTATCATGTATTCCCAAACTCATACATGGCACATCATTGTTATTATTCTAAATAAAAAATATCTTAAAAAAAATTCAGTCCAAGACTCACAAGCTTCCTTGTCATTTCCCTGTGCAGTTGGTGTATTTTCCCCTTAATCTATCCTTTCAAAATGATGTATCATTTAAGGCTTTAAAGGTCCTAGCTTTTAAAGGATAAGGTGTGAAGCAAGTGGTGTTTAGTTCCAACTCCTTGGCTTAAGGTCTCATCTTCAGTCTACTCAAGGTTGTTAAGCTTCTAGATTTCTAAGGCCAACAACTTCCACATCCCACCATATCCAACTTCTTGGGGCAACCACAACCTCAATTCACATGTTTATCACTCTGGTTATAAGTGTTTAGCTCATCTCTGAATCCTGAATATTTTTGTCATTTTTCTAGAAAGTAAGATATATATACCAGAAGAAATACATTCTATTCTGTTTAGCATTTCTAGATGATTATAGCAGGAGGATTTCTAGATAATTTAGTCTACCACATTGCCAGATTCATAAGTCCCCTCAATGTGTACTCTATTTTCTACTACTTCCAAACCCAAATCCTCTGCCCTGGTCAGGCTTTACTTCTTTCTAGTCCTTAGTATTTATTTGTGTGTGCTAAGTCACTTCAGTCGTTTCTGACTTTTTCCGACCCTTTGGACTGTAGCCTGCCAGGTTCCTCTGTCCAAGGGATTCTCCAGGCAAGAATACTCGGGTGGGTGGTCATGCCCTCCTCCATGGGATCTTCGAGACCCAGGTATCAAACCCGCATTTCTTATGTCTCCTGCATTGGCAAGTTCTTTACCACTAGCGCCAACTGGGAAGCCCAATATTTATTTAATACTAATTTAACATTTCTGTGCTTTTGCTCCTGCTATTTTACTAGCCTGAATACTCACTCTTCCCATTGCTTACCCAAATTCTAGTCCATTTTAGAGTTTACTTCTCCATTATGTTTCTTTTTTCTCCAGTCATCATTGACTTCCCTCTCCTCCAAATTCTCCTAGAATTGTAGGCTGTTCTTAGTTCAGAGTCGCAGTTCAGTTCAGTTCAGTTGCTCAGTCATGTCCGACTCTTTGCGACCCCATGAATCGCAGCACGCCAGGCCTCCCTGTCCATCATCAACTCCTGGAGTTCACTCAAACTCACGTCCATTGAGTCAGTGATGCCTTCCATCCATCTCATCCTCTGTTGTCCTCTTCTCCTCCTGCCCTCAATCCCTCCCAGTATCAGAGTCTTTTCCAATGAGTCAGCTCTTCGCATGAGGTGGCCAAAGTACTGGAGTTTCAGCTTTAGCATCATTCCTTCCAAAGAAATCCCAGGGCTGATCTCCTTTAGAATGGACTGGTTGGATCTCCTTGCAGTCCAAGGACTCTCAAGTCTTCTCCAACACCACAGTTCAAAAGCATCAAGTCTTCTGCACTCAGCTTTCTTTATAGTCCAACTCTCACATCCATACATGACCACTGGAAAAACCATAGCCTTGACTAGATGGATCTTTGTTGACAAAGTAATGTCTCTGCTTTTTAAAATGCTGTCTA
>SJYX01001114.1:0-78735 GCA_006410675.1 Oreotragus oreotragus | reverse complement strand
AAGAGTTGACTCATTGGAAAAGACTCTGATGCTGGGAGGGATTGGGGGCAGGGGGAGAAGGGGACGACCGAGGATGAGATGGCTAGATGGCATCACTGACTTGATGGATATGACTCTGAGTGAGCTCCGGGAGTTGGTGATGGACAGGGAGGCCTGGCGTGCTGTGATTCATGGGGTCACAAAGAGTCGGACACAACTGAGCGACTGAACTGAACTGAACTGGATAGTGTTAATCACACATATAGTCTGCTGGCTATTCTGAGTTTGCCCCTCCACATCCACTCACTTTTTCCTTGGAAGGAAAGCAATGACAGCCTATTGAAAAGCAGAGACATCACTTTGCTGACAAAGGTCTGCATATCAAAGCTATGTTTTTTCCAGTAGTCATGTATGGATGTGAGAGGTGAACCATAAAGGAGGCTGAGTGCTGAAGAATTGACGTTTTCTAACTGTGGTGCTGGAGAAGACTCTTGAGAATCCCCCAGACAGCAAGGATATCAAACCAGTCAATCTTAAAGGAAATCAACTGTGAATATTCATTGGAAGGACTGGTGCTGAAGCTGAAGCTCCAGTACTTTGCTACCTGATATTAAGAGCCAACTCATTGGAAAAGACCCTGATGCTGGGAAAGATGGAGGGCAGGAGGAGAAGAGGGTGAGAGAGGGATGAGATGGTTGGATGGCATCATTGACTCACTGGCCATGAGTTTGAGCAAACTCGGGGGGAGATGATGAAGGACAGGGAAGCCTGGCGTGCTGCAGTCCATGGGATCTCAAAGAGTCAGATATTACTGAGCGACTGAACAACAACAATCCACTCACCACTCTTCACCTTTTTCTTTGCTACAGGAGGCTTTAGGGCTGCATCTGTGGACTCCCTTGTTCTCTTGCTTCCAATTAGATGCAGACAATTGGGTGATGGGAGGCCAGAGGAAAGATTGGTGTGTGTATTCCTCTAGCTCTCTGCAAATTGACTTCTTGTTTCCACTGGGTTCTGGAAACCACTCTTTCTCCATTGCCCTTGCAGGTCTGGGAGTGGTGAGGGCTCACTGAATGGCACCATCTCTGTTTGGCTCCCTTAGTCCCTGCTCACAAATTTCTAGATATTCCCTCTATTAAATACAAGATGAGGTGTGCCTTCTCTTTCCTGATGGACTCTAACTAACATAATGTGGTTCATGACCTTATTTAGGGATTTGTTTTCAAATTCCATAGATATCTAAAACTCATTTTCTCTAGCTTTCATTATGTAAAACATTTTTCTATGTTTCTTTAGCTCTAATTTATTGAGTTTTGTTTTAAACTTCTAAGGAAGGGTGGTAAAGACTAAAATTTAGTTTACATGATAAATTATAATAAATTACCAATAAATATCTTAATATTATATATATGATTTGGTTTCAGAACTTCAAATAACTGCAGCTATTGACTTCAGCCAGTATCAGGCTGAGTACTGGGAGTCTCAGCATTAATACCATAGCTTGTAGCCAATGACTTGCCCAATTTCAACAGAAGTAGTTTAGTGGCAGCCACTGCCTTCCTTCCCAAAGTCAAGGTGCCATCGCCACCATACTTACAGCAGGAAAGAAACCAATGTACAGTTTGCTGTTTCTTGTAAGTATATGCATGAAGAAACTGACTATTGTGTTGCCCGAAAAGTTGGTTTGGGCTTTTCCATAATATCTTACAGAAAAACCCAAATGAACTTTTTGGCCACCCTCAGTAAATGAGGTGATACCACCTTTTAAGTGTATTCCAGTGATGTTTTAGTTTCCCTTAAAGGCTCATCCCTCAATTCAGTTCTGGCACAGTACTTCCTCTAGTTCAAAACAATTTCAGTTCAGATTGAAAAGAAGGCAACATTTGAGACTGTCTTTGGAAAGAATTCAAGAAAAGAATAAATAATGAATGATGGTAGTAAGTGGAGAAATGTCTTAGTCATAAAATAGACATAAAGTTTGCTTTGGGAATTTTCTCATGTCACAAGAGGGAGACATTAGAATTTTGTTGGCTTCATTTTACCTTGAATATATTTGACTATTGAATGAGATTAACAATTCTCTGATTGTGCGATTGACTGCAATTAACTGATTCTGCAGTGACCTTAATGTCTGACAAACATAAGCGTGTTTTTCTGCTAGCTCAGGCATGGTGAACACATTGGTAGATTTGATCTAGTAATTGTGGTGAGGTAAATGTGGCATGTTGTTGAGGTAGCTTCAATTAAAATTACATATAAATTTTCATAAGTTAAAATTTTTTCAGCCATCTTGTGAGAGATCTGGTTAATATGCAGACATACTGAACACTCTGGGCTGGATGAAGCACAAGCTGGAATCAAGATTGCTAGGAGAAATATAAATAACCTCAGATATGCAGATGACACCACCCTTATGGCAGAAAGTGAAGAAGAACTAAAGAGCATCTTGATGAAAGTGAAAGAAGAGAGTGAAAAAGTTGGCTTAAAACTCAACATTCAGAAAACAAAGATCATGGCATTTGGTCCCATCACTTCATGGGAAATAGATGGGGAAACAATGGAAACAGTGACAGACTTTATTTTGTGGGGCTCCAAAATCACTGCAGATGGTGACTGCAGCCATGAAATTAAAAGACTTTTGCTCCTTGGAAGAAAAGCTATGACCAACTAGACAGCATATTAAAAAGCAGAGATATTACTTTGCTGACAAAGGTCTGTCTAGTCAAAACTATGGTTTTTCCATTAGTCATGTATGGATGTGACAGTTGGACTATAAAAAAAGCTGAGTGCCGAAGAATTGTTGCTTTTTAATTGTGGTGTTGGAGAAGACTCTTGAGAATCCCTTGGACTGCAAGGAGATCCAACCAGTCCATCCTAAAGGAGATCAGTCCTGAATATTCATTGGCAAGACTGATTTTGAAGCTGAAACTCTAATACTTTGGCCACTTGATGTGAAGAACTGACTCACTGGAAAAGACCCTGATGCTGAGACAGATTGAAGGTGGGAGGAGAAGGGGATGACAGAGGATGGGATGGTTGGATGGCATCACTGACTCAATGGACATGAGTTTGAGTCAACTCTGGGAGTTGGTGATGGACAGGGAGGCCTGGCGTACTTCAGTCCATGGGGTCGCAAAGAGTTAGACATGACTGATTGACTGAAGTGAACTGAACTGAATAGACATTATTAAAAGTTATGTTGTTGCTGTTCAGTCGCTCAGTCATGTCCGACTATTTTGTGACCCCATGGACTGTAGCACTACCAGATTCCTCTTTCTGTGGGATTTCCCAGGCAAGAATACTTGAATGGGTTGCCATTTCCTTCTCCAGGAGATCTTCTTGCATCAGGGATTGAACTTGCATCTTCTGCATTGCAGGCAGATTCTTTACCACTGAGTCATCAGGTAAGCCCTTATTGAAAGTTAATGTTGTTTAAAATATGAGACTAACCACTTCACACCCATTAGGATGGCTATGAAACACAAATCATGAAATGACAAGAGCTGTCAAGAATGTCAAGGAATGTTTTGAATTGTGGTGGACATACAAAATGGTTCAGCCACTGGGGGAAAATGGTATGGTAATTCCTCAAAGAATAAACATAGAATAACCATATGATCCAGCAATTCTACTTCTGAGTATTTATACCCAAAAGAAGTGAAAGCAGGAACTTGAATAGATATTTTTACCCCCATGTTCATAGCAGCATTATTCACAACAGCCAGAGGTGGAAGTTTTTCCACCAAGTTTCCATCAAAGCGTGAATGAATAAACAAACATAATATATTCATACAGTAGAAAATTATTTAGCCTTAAAAAGGAAGGAAATTCTGATACATGGTTCAACATGGATGCACCTTGAAGATATAATGCTAAGTGAATCAGTCAGTCACAGAAGGACAAATACTTTGTGATTCCATTTACTTGAGGTACCTAGTATAGCCAACTTCACAGAGACAAGAAGCAGAATTGTGGTTGCAAGGAGGAGGAATGGGGAGTTAGTGTCTAGTGGAGGAAAATGAAGAGTTCTGGAGATGGATGGTGGTGAAATTTGCAGAATGATGTGAATGTGCTAAACTGTACACTCAAAAAAGGTTAAAATGTTATATTTCATATTATGCATATTTACTACAAAAAACGAACTAGAATTTACTGGGGAGGGCTATGCATTTTTATAGGCAATAATTCAGAGTTGGTCAATATCAGGAAAAGAAAGCCCAATAAAGACAGCAAAAAGTCTATGTGCATGTGTGCTAAGTTTCTTCAGTCATGTCCGACTCTTTGCCACCCTATGGACTGTAGCCCACCAGGCTCCTCTGTCCATGGAATTCTCCCAGCAAGAGTACTGGAGTGGGTTGCCATGCCCTTCTCCAAGGTATCTTCCCTTCCTAGAGATGGAACCTATGTCTCTTATGTTACCTGCCTTGAAAAGCAGGTTCTTTATCCCTAGCACCACCTGGGAAGCCCAGCAACAAGTTGAAAGCACCTCAAAATGCAGGGAATTTCAATATTTCTTTAAAAACAAAAAAATCAGTTCTCTCCCTGGATAAAAAACTGTCACTACAAGTTAGATGTTATATCCAGAAAGGTCTTTGATTAAAAAAAAAACAATTAAAATTATAAGAAATGTTATGATTAAATAAGAAATTAGAGGGTTTTCCACCAAGTTCTTTGTGCTTTTTTTTTTTTTTTTTTTTCTGAAATACACGTGAGCTTCCTTCTTTCCCACGTAGGACACCTCTGGGGATTTTCTGAACTTGGCTGTGTCCTGTATCCTTTGGCTCTAGAATGTCCTCCCCTGGTTGATTTTGGACCCCCATGCCTTGCCTCCTGCAGCTCATTTCTTCTGTCTGCTCCACACTCTTTGGCCTCTTCTGCCTCTCCATGTGGTGAACACAGAGCCCTGACTCCCAGGGTAGTTCATACAAGGTGGTCAAGTTCTTGAGGCAACAAGAGAAGCCTGCACACTAGTGTGTGTAAAACAGGTAACTAATGAGAACTGACTGCATAGCACAGGGAACTCTACTCAAGGAAGAGGGGATATATGTATATGTGTGGTGGATTCACTTTGCTGTACATTAGAGATGAACACACATTTAAAGCAGCTATGTGGGTGGCTCAGACAGTAAAGTATCTGCCTGCAGTGCGGGAGACCTGGGTTCGATCCCTGGGTTGGGAAGATCCCCTGGAGAAGGAAATGGCAACCCACCCCAGTACCCTTGCTGGGAAAATTCCATGGACTGAGGNGTGGTGGATTCACTTTGCTGTACATTAGAGATGAACACACATTTAAAGCAGCTATGTGGGTGGCTCAGACAGTAAAGTATCTGCCTGCAGTGCGGGAGACCTGGGTTCGATCCCTGGGTTGGGAAGATCCCCTGGAGAAGGAAATGGCAACCCACCCCAGTACCCTTGCTGGGAAAATTCCATGGACTGAGGAGCCTGGTGGACTATAGTCCATTGGATAGCAAAGAGTTGGACACAACTGAGCGACTTCACAAGTGTGTGCTAATTTGCTTCAGCCGTGTTTGACTCTTTGTCACCCTATGGAAGCAACTATATTAAAAAAAAAAAAAGTTAAAAAAAGACAAAAATCCCTACTATTTTCCTCTTTTTTAATTATATAGCAATCATTCAGAAAATGTGTAAATTATCATTGTAAGGCTCGATGAACTTTCACAAACTGACCACAGCTGTGAATGGCGGCCAGATCAGGACATAGCACATGACCAGCATTCTGAAATTCCCTTACTGTGTTTCCTACAAGTCAAACCACCCTCCGCTCAAGGCTAATCACTACCGTGACTTTTAACATCAACATTAGTTTAACTTATTTTATCCTTTACATAAAAGGAATCCTACAGTAAGCCTTGTTTTGCATCTGTCTTCTTTTGCTCACAACTATACTTGTGAGATTCCTTCTCATTATTGCTTGAAATTATAGTTTACTCCTTATCATTTTTGCATTTGTACTTGAATGTTTGTAGTGTTCCTTCATGTGTGAATGTAACACATTTTTGTTTATTCTATTGCTGATGGGCAGATGGGTGGTTTCTAATTTGGAGCTATTGTGGATATAGCACTATAAACATTTTTTATTATGTTTTTGACAAACATATGTACTCATTTTGGGGGAGTACAGAAACACCCCTATTCTTAACAATCCTTATGAATCTGCCACTAGCTGACTGTTTTTGACATCATGTTTCCCTGGACCCTCAGTTCTCTCTTCCTTACATCACTCTTCTCATAGTTCCATAGTTTCTTCGCTTCTCCCACTCAAGATGCCCCATAAACTCAATTGCCATTAATGTAATTTTATAGCTGTTGCCATTACTGAGTATGAACACACTTTTGCACAGACAAGACAATGGATTCCCATACTATGGGAATATGTCATTTTCAAAGAAAGCAGTCATTTGAAGATACAATTGACTTTCAGTTAAATTTGAAAGATAGAAATAAACATTTCATAATACCTTTAAAAAATAGAAAGTAAAAATTATGCAACTGGCTCAGTCTTTTCTGTATATTTGAAATATTTTATTTAGAAGTAAAGTAACATGTATCTAAGTATGGGCCCATTTGCAGTAATTTTTCAGGAACTAAAATGAATCACTTCAACTGACATTTAGAGAATTTTTTTCAGTTCAGAGATTCTTTCTTCAATTATATTTTTCATTGCTATATTTTTTTCAGACACTCTAAGCTCTTCCTTAGGAATATCTATCAACTGGGGACAGCATCTCTGTTGTCTGCTCTTTTTAGTGTTGTCCTCTTTCTCATTTCACATTTTAAAGTCCTTCCAGTCTTTCTTTACATCATTCAGATTCCTTTTCATTGCAACATATTGTCTTTATAACTTACTGTGTTGTCTTTTTATCTGCATATTATCTCTTCATGACTTTTTTCCTCCCGTTTTAGAGAAGTCACAAAATCTTACACTTTATTGATAATTAATACTTTAAAAATATCTCCTGGTTACATAGTTAATTATTTTTAAAAGTTTGCGTTTACTCCAGTCTTTCAGGCTGATTTTCCACTTTTTCTGCTGCTCCACATCTTCATGATTCCCTGTAATTTTCTTCCCATTCACCCACCCTGAAATGATGTGACGTCACTCTAATTGCCTATAGGCAAGGTAAGTGGCTTCCACTTGTCCTGTTTCCCTGACCACTCGGGCTTTGGTAAAACCCCCTTCTCAGATCTTCAAGTGAAAGACAGGTTGATGCTTTAAAGCTTCCCTTCAAGTCGCCACCCTCTACCAGGCTTCTCTTTGAGTGGCTCTTTGGATTAATGGTGTTTTGTCCTGGATGGGGCACCATAACTTTCCATCTCAGTGTCACGGCACCCCTTTCAGGACAACGGCATATACTTCCATCTCGGCATATGCCACTGCGAGGGCTTCCTGCCTCTGTAGCCTGTTGTTGTTATAACTCTAACAAGCGAAATGCTGGAAGTCTCACATGGTAGTGTGTGATTGCTAGCTCTCTTCACCTCTAATTTTCTGTTAGGTTGGTTTCCAGAAATTACAGTCTCGGAACAGAAGTAGAAAAATAGGCATGGGTGGCAGAAGGGGGTTGCTTCCAAAAATATAGTGTTTTGAATAATAGCTGCTGAGTTTCTTGTGGCAATGGCCTCTGGGTCTTTGTGAGGAATTTAGAAAGTTACTCGGCCACAACCTTTATCTCTACTTGCTTTTAGCTGGGTGAGTATGTTAGCAAAATACACACATGGCATCACACGGGATTCTGAAGTCAAATCTATTGATCATGCAACGAGTAGGAAAGCCTCTCACTTCCTGGAAATATGATGACTTTGAATCTTGATTTTATGTTATGATGTAATTCTTTTCTGCCTTTTTAATGGGTTTATTAGTGGAAAATTGAATGTGAGCAAGTCTGAAATGGAAAACTATGTCCTATACTTTTCAGAACTGAAATTGCTATGAAGATTTCAGTTGACTGACCTCAATAGAAGGAGAATCTGTGGCTTGGAAGTACTCAGTAACTCACTTGATCACAAAGTCAGAAATAAGAAGAGTATAATATTCAACCTCAACTCACAGGGTCATTTGCAAGAGAAGTAGCTGAAATAAACTCAATTAGAAAGAAGAGTTGACTGTCCTATAGGTCAGGCAGGCCCTTATTTTTCTTTTCTTAATGTCCCATCAGCCCCTTGTCATATTCATTTTCATTAACACTTATATCAAAGGGCAGAAAGAGGTGACATTTCAATCTGTCAACTTCACTGCTCATTAGCAACTCATGTAAAGGGCGGTAGAGGGGAGGATCAAAGGCTAAATTGAGGTTACAGGTTTTCTGTGGCTCTCACTTACCCTGATGTGCCATTAGCACAGATAATAGAGAGGGCGCTGCATTAAGATATTAAGGTTCGATGGAAGGAATGCATAGTGAAAATCTGAAGAAGGGTTGAGAAGCTAGAGGTGGTAATTCTATCTCAGCGGGATGGGAGCTGCAGGCATTCACAGGAGTTAAGACTGCAGTGTTGGTACAGATGAGCATGATGAATGGTCTTTGTGTGACTGAGGGGAAAAAAAAGATGTACTAGTAGATGACATTTAAAATCCACATCAAATGGCAAGGTGCTGAAAGAAGACAGAAAGGTCAACTTAATTCACCTGTGAGAAGGAGTATGTGTCGATCCCTGCGTGGAAAATATTTGATGAAAGCAGGACTGTTCACCATAGAACTAACACTACTTTCAGGTCAGCAGAATGTGCTTTTAATTATTTTTTCCATTTTTCGTTAGTTCTTATAAATTAGAAATCCTAAAGTTACAGTGTACAGAATGTAAACTTAGCTTTGGATAGATTTTCCCCTTGATACATTATGCATTTGTCATCAGAAATAATTTGATAATTTTGGTCTTTTCAAGAAAGCATCAATGTGAGAAAAATTGTGGGCATTACAATGATCAAATTAAACAATTTGAGTGAAAGGACTAGGTAAACATTAGTGTACTATATAAACATGAGAAACCTTACTTTCATAATAAGTGCCTTAACTCAGTATCACCTATTTTTGCTATCAAGATTTACATATATAGCACAGGCATGTTATCATCGTGTCTTTCTTCCATATCAGAATTTTGAAATAACTTTACATGTGTATTGGTGGCTCAGATAGTAAAGAATCTGCCTGCAATGCAGGAGACCTGGGTTCAATCCCTGGGTCAGGAAGATCCCCTGAAGAAGGGAATGGCTACCCACTCCAGTATTCTTGCCCGGAGAACTCTAAGGACAGAGGAGTCTGGAGGGCTGCAGTCAATGGGGTTGTGAAGAGTGGGACATGACTGAGCGATTAATACTTTCACTTTACATTTGCATTATTTGTAGACTACTTTCAAAATGAGATGTCAATGAAAATCAACCAATCAATATTTTAAAATATAAATACTTTTATTCTAGTCAGGGTTGGGGATACAGATATCCTGTTTCCCAAGTCACAGAGCAGTTGAATCATAAAAACCTACACAGAGATATGAGAGAAACCATGTGACATCAAATAGAATATAGGATTTCATGTAAGAGCCAGAGCAGCTCCTGGAACTTGATATGGGCTTTGGAGGATGTGAAAGGCTTGAAATTTGGCTATAAAAGCAATTTTCCCTTTAGCAATGTGAAGCCTCATCTCATGAAACATCTGCCATTTTCAAGGCTTCATTTCTACTGGTTTCATTAAGACAGTTTGTGAGCTTAAAAGGGTTGTCTCAGTGAGAGGCAGGAGACAAAGCAGTTAAAGAGCTCAGCTTCTAGGGGCAGCCTGGAGACAAGTGCTTCTGCTGTTTGAGGCTCCATTTCAGTAAAACCTTCTCTGCTCTTCAATGCAGCTACACCATCACCTCTTCCTGGATTTTTCACTAGGTTCCTCACTGATCTCCCTCCTTTTATCCTTGTTCCCATATGACCTATTGCCTATGTTGCAGTTGGAGAGATCTTTTAAAATCCTAATACAGATCTTAGTTTTGTCCAAAACCTTTAAAATTGCCTATTTCACTTAGAGCCAAAGTCAGAATCCTTACACTGGCCTGAAAAACACCCCTGACCCTTATGACCTCATCTACTCTTTCCACATTTGCAGTCTTTACAGCAGACTTCAGCTTCCTTGCTGTTCTAGGGCATGCTCATTAGGAAAATTTTCTAGGCTATTCTTTCTTCCTTACATACTCTTCTTTCAGCTGTCAATAGGGTTAACTTTCTCATCTCTTTGATATTTGCTTAACTGTCACCTTTTCAATGACAATTACCTTGATCACCATGTTTTAAATTGCAAAGGCTTCAGTTCTATTTTTTTATGTCCCCATAGCAGTTAAGTTCTAACATATTTTATGATTTGCTAGTTTAGTGTGAGCCTTCCCTGGTGGCTCAGAGGTAAAGAATCCACCCACAAGGCAGGAGTGTGTGCTAAATCATTTCAGTCCTGTCCAGTTCTTTGCAACTCTATGGACTGTAGCCCACCAGGCTCCTCTGTCCATGGAATTCTTCAGGCAAGAATACTGGAGTAGGTTGCCATTTCCTTCTCCAGGGGATCTTCTGGAGCCAGGGATGGAACCTGCATATCTTGCGTCTCCTTCATTGGCAGGTGGGTTCTTTACCCCTAGTGCTACCTGGGGAGCCCAAGTGCAATGCAGGAGACGCGCGTTCCATCCCTGGGTCGGGAAGATCTCCTGGAGAAGGAAATGGCAACCTACTTCAGTATTCTTGCCTGGGAAATTCCAGGGACAGAGGAGCCTCGTGGGCTATAGTCCATGGAGTTGCAAAAAGTCAGACACGGCTGAGTGACTATCACTTAGCGGCTAAGTAACAACAACAACAACTTAGGATGACTGGTCGTTGTTTAGAGTCTCCCTCCCTCTAGTAGAATATGTTTTGCTTGCTGTTATATCTGAAGCACCTAGGATATTCTGGAATATTCTAGGTACTTGATAAGTTGTTTGTTGAATTGGAGGCAAAAGATTAGCCCAGTGCCTCGCACATAAACATACACATTCCATAAATATTGAGTATTATTATTAACCCAACCAGGAGAGTATCAGAACCCCACATGAATGTGGCCCCAAGCAGGGGAGTGTTGCTTGTTTTGTTTATTTATTTTTATACACACAGTGAAAGAGCCAGAGCAGCTCTTGGAACTTGATACAGGCTTTAAGGATGGGCAGGACTTGAAATTTGGCTATAAAAGCAGTTTTTCCTTTAGTAACGTGAAGCTTCATCTCATGAAACATCTGGAACAAAGGAGAGAGTGTGAACATGGCTTGTGAGTTGTAGAGAGTGAAGGTCTCATAGTAGACCAAAAGGTCCCTATTGAGTAGCACAGAAAATCTGGTGGAAGGACTGTGCCTGAGAGTAGAGGGTGAGTGATAGTCAAGGATGGAGCCATAGAACGTCAAGGATGTTCTGGAAGAGGATCAGCTTAGAGGATGGTGTCTAAATGCAAACGTTTTATGTATTTAGTAACATGAGAATAAAATTCAGATACAATATCAGGGATGAAGAAAAGAATTGGAGGTTATTTTCTTAGGGAAAAACTTGAAGGCATAGGAAAGAGTGAGGAACGGAAAGAAGTGAGAAAAATAAGTGACTTAAAAATTTCTTGATGACTGGTGACTAATGATGAGATATCCCACTATATATGTGGCAGGACATAAAATAAAACCTAATCAGTTTTTATCCTTAGCAGGGTGCCTTGCGTGCAATAAGTTCATAAAATATATATTGAGTGAATATGGATGCCTATAGGATATGAAAAGTATCATTATGAACTATTTAAGAGCAGAATCGTTTCAAGTAATAAATGTATATGTTAAAACTAAGATAATATTCAGTGAAGTCAAATACATTTGTGATAACAGTATGAAAAATAACATACAAAAATATGAATCCAAATGAACATATTCTTTTAAAATTTTATTATATTGTATCTGATTTTTGAAAAAAAGAGAATGACTTAGATCTAAATTTAATACTTATACTTTTTGTGTTTGAATTTCTTTAATGTTTATGTTTTCTCATCAGCAAATTGCAGATCTCCAGAAGGCAAACAATACATCTTTTGTTTAATTTGCATTTTCTCAGGAAGTCTAGAATTAGGACCAACTAGAATGATAACATTGGCAGGGAAAAAAAAGAAGAGATTGCCTAACAACTCTCTTCATGAGTATTAAAAAAGCATCATTTTTATACATTCAGCTGACTGACTTGACATTTATACATTAACATTTAATGAACTGATATATTTAGCACAAAATACGTGATTTTAGTTATGCTTATCTTTATTTTTGGTTATAAAAATACTGATAGCTGCCTGTTATACAAAAGATGAACAGTTTCTGTGGCCACCTCATTCCTTTCTGATTTAATTCTGCTTCAGTAGGTGCCTTCCAAACATATTTTGAGCATTATGCATAATTAATTCAAGAAGGTTATATTTAAAACTCTGTTCACAGGTGGCTAAATCTTTGAGATGTCNGCCTGTTATACAAAAGATGAACAGTTTCTGTGGCCACCTCATTCCTTTCTGATTTAATTCTGCTTCAGTAGGTGCCTTCCAAACATATTTTGAGCATTATGCATAATTAATTCAAGAAGGTTATATTTAAAACTCTGTTCACAGGTGGCTAAATCTTTGAGATGTCAATCACCATCAGAACATGGTTAGAGGAAGGAGTGGTTGATAGGGAACTAAAAATCAAGGTTGAACTACAATTATTTAAAACCTTTAAAATAAGGGCAACCTCATCCTCATTTTACATTAAATGTATCAAGCACACACATTTATATTGAGATTCTCAATATAAGTCAGAGCAGAAGTCTTCCAGGTTTTAACAGATCTAAATCAGAGAGCCTGGCTTTTTAAATACCATGATTAGTTATAGTAAATGTCTTTGTGTCAAATGTTGAATATAGATTATCCAATATTGTAAACAGCTTTTTTTTTTTCAAATGTCAATCAGTCACTTGGAATCTACATATAAAATCATAAAACTAACAACTTTGCCAAGTCACGTTCCTACCCCCAATTAGCCTCATACTCCCTTCCCAGTCCTTTCCAGCATGATAAATATCTGTACTATGTTTAACTCTTTCTCAAGAATGTCCTCTTATAGGTTCTCTGAGAAATTCCATTTCAGCATTTAATTATCATAATTGTCAGTACCTAGAAGGCAATGGCACCCCACTCAGTACTCTTGCCTGGAAAATCCATGGACAGAGGAGCCTGGTAGAATGCAGTCCATGGGGTCGCTGAGAGTCGGACAGGACTGAGTGACTTCACTTTCACTTTTTACTTTTATGCAATGGAGAAGGAAATGGCAACCCACTCCAGTGTTCTTGCCTGGAGAATCCCAGGGATGGCGGAGCCTGGTGGGCTGCTGTCTATGGGGTCGCACAGGGTCGGACACGACTGAAGTGACTTAGCAGCAGCAGTATAAGTTGAGATTACCTTCCATCATATACATAGATATGTGCATATATTCCCCAAACAAAATCTAAAGGGGTATGTTTTTATTTAACAACCATCTTACAACATTGGAGACTTTAGGATTTGAAAGTTCAGGAGTTATCTAAGTTTGAGGGGGTCACATAAAGTATCCAGTTGATCTTAGATTTCTTATTGTCACAAGAAGGCCACCTTTACTGGGAGGTGAAATAAACTAGTCCCATTTTACAGGGACTGGTAGTTGTTTCCTATTATTAATTTCCCCCCTTTTCCTTTGTAACATAACGTTGAAGATTATGGCCAGCTAAGGACATGTCCCAAACTCTCTTTAAACCTCATGTGTCAATGTGATCAAATTCCAGTCATTGAAATATAAGCAGAAGCATGTCGGACTTCAAAGACCTTTGAAACTGGAGGTACAGGAATATAGACATAAAGGCTGGAGCTCTAGCAGTTATCTTGGGCCTGGAGGTGTCCTTGAATATAGAAGCGATGCACAGAACAGGGCTTACGTTCTATGTAAGGATCAGAGCCTAGGTTTGTGATGACTCAGTGGAGCTGCTAAACCAGCCCTAGAATTCTCTCTCTCAACACCATTAAGATGAAAATAAAATAAACCATTGTTAAGCTACTGCTACTTTTTCTTTCTGTCTCTTACTCCTGAACTTATTTTTAACTGATGTATCATATCAGCGCTATGATTGACTGGTTGAAAATGTAGACTAACCCCAAATTATCTGGTCAAACAACTTGCCTTTATGCCTGAAACTGTCAACATTAAAATTATGTTCTTCTGTAGGTTAAAGCATTATTTCTGTAAGTTTTTATTAAGAAACATATGTTCCATAGGGATGAAAGAAAGAAGTTTTCTTTATGAAAAGCTAGGATTAAAACTCAGAGTGAGGAGATGATGAGCAGGAATACTGATGATCCCATAGGCAGAGACCTGAGACTGTGTCTGGAGTGAAAATAAGAAAGAACTGGGCATTGCTGATGTGTTCACTGACTTCACATTATTGTCAATGAACAAACAAGACCTCATGGAAAATGTTTTCCTTAAAGTAAGCTTTGCTTTAGTAATTACATAAACTCAATCATCTTCAGTTATTTTGTTAAGGAACTTTAAGAACAACTCAGTGTCTTACAGAGTGAAGTAACTCAGAAAGAAAAACAAATATTATGTATTAACGTGTATATGTGAAATCTAGAAATGCTATCATTTCAGTTCAGTTCAGTCGCTCAGTCGTGTCCGACTCTTTGCCACCCCATGAGTCGCAGCACGCCAGGCCTCCCTGTCCATCACCAACTCCCGGAGTTCACTCAGACTCACGTCCATCGAGTCCATGATGCCATCCAGCCATCTCATCCTCTGTCATCCCCTTCTCCTCCTGCCCCCAGTCCCTCCCAGCATCAGAGACTTTTCCAATGAGTCAACTCTTCGCATGAGGTGGCCAAAGTACTGGAGTTTCAGCTTTAGCATCATTCCTTCCAAAGAAATCCCAGGGCTGATCTCCTTCAGAATGGACTGATTGGATCTCCTTGCAGTCCAAGGGACTCTCAGGAGTCTTCTCCAACACCACAGTGGAAAAGCATCAATTCTTCGGTGCTCAGTTTTCTTCACAGTCCAACTCTCACATCCATACATGACCACTGGAAAAACCATAGCTTTGACTAGATGGACCTTTGTTGGCAAAGTAATGTCTCTGCTTTTGAATATGCTAATTGTTGGTCATAACTTTTCTTCCAAGGAATAATTGTCTTTTAATTTCATGGCTGCAATCACCATCTGCAGTGATTTTGGAGCCCAAAAAAACAAAGTCTGACACTGTTTCCACTGTCTCCCCATCTATTTCCCATGAAGTGATGGGACCAGATGCCATGATCTTCGTTTTCTGAATGTTGAGCTTTAAGCCAACTTTTTCGCTCTCCACTTTCACTTTCATCAAGAGGCTTTTTAGTTCCTCTTCACTTTCTGCCATAAGGATGGTGTCATCTGCATATCTGAGGTTATTGATATTTCTTCCAGCAATATGATCTTATTTGCAAAGCAGGAATAGAGACACAGATATAAGAAACAAATGTATGGATACCAAGGGGAAAACTGGGGGTAGGATGGGGTGAATTGGGAGATTGGGATTGACATATATACACTACTATGTATAAAAGAGATAACTAATGAGAACCTACTGTATTTCACAGGGAACTGTACTTGATGCTCAGTATTGACCTAAAAGGGAAGGAAATTCAAAGAAGAGGGGATATATGTATATGTATGGGTGATTCATTCTGCTGTAGAGCAGAAACTGACAGAGCGGTATAAAGTAACTATACTCCAATAAAAATAAAACTCAGTCTTAATATTTATTTAAATAACTATATTTAAACTTGAAATTTCTCTATATTTAAAATTCCAGCATAATATTTTTATTCTACTCATGTCACTGGTGACTTCCCTGGTGGCTCAGATGATAAAGCGTCTGCCTACAATGCAGGAGACCCAGGTTCAATCCCTGGGTTGGGAAGATCCTCTGGAGAAAGAAATGGCAACCCACTCCATACTCTTGCCTGGGAAATCCCATGGACGGAGGAGCCTGGTAAGCTACAGTCCATGGGGTCGCAAAGAGTCGGACATGACTGAGCGACTTTGCTTTGCTTTGCATGTCACTGATATCTTGTATCACCAGGATCTTCATACTTTTTTAAAAAGTATTAAATGATATTTTTATTATATGTATCCTTCTTTTAATATAAATTTATTTATTTTAATTGGAGGCTAATTACTTTACAATATTGTATTGGATTTGCCATATGTCAACATGAATCCACCAGGGGTGTACATGTGTTCCCCATCCTGAACCTTCCTCCTTCTTCCCTCCCCATACCATCCCTCTGGGTCATCCCAGTGTACCAGCCTGGAGCATCCTGTATCATGCATCGAACCTGGACTGGTGATTCATTTCACGTATGATATTATACATGTTTCAATGCCATTCTCCCAAATCATCCTACCCTTGCCCTCCCCCATCAGAGTCCAAAAGACTGTTCTGTACATCTGTGTGTCTTTTGCTGTCTCACATACAGGGTTATCGTTACCATTTTTCTAAATTCCATATATATGTGTTAGTATACTGTATTGGTGTTTTTCTTTTTGGCTTACTTCACTCTGTATAATAGGCTCCAGTTTCATCCACCTCATTAGAACTGATTCAAATGTATTCTTTTTAATGGCTGAGTAATACTCCATTGTGTATATGTACCACAGCTTTCTTATCCATTTGTCTGCTGATGGACATCTAGGTTGCTTCCATGTCCTGGCTATTATAAACAGTGCTGCGATGAACATTGGGGTACACACATCTCTTTCTATTCTGGTTTCCTCGGTGTGTATGCCCAGCAGTGGNATACTCCATTGTGTATATGTACCACAGCTTTCTTATCCATTTGTCTGCTGATGGACATCTAGGTTGCTTCCATGTCCTGGCTATTATAAACAGTGCTGTGATGAACATTGGGGTACACATGTCTCTTTCAGTTCTGGTTTCCTCAGTGTGTATGCCCAGCAGTGGGATTGCTGGGTCGTATGACAGTTCTATTTCCAGTTTTTTAAGGAATCTCCACCCTGTTCTCCATAGTGGCTGTACTAGTTTGCATTCCCACCAACAGTGTAAGGAGGTTCCCTTTTCTCCACACCCTATCTAGCATTTATTGCTTGTAGATTTTTGGATAGCAGCCATTCTGACTGATGTGAAATGGCACCTCATTGTGGCTTTGATTTGCATTTCTCTGATAATGAGTGATGTTGAGGATCTTTTCATGTGTTTGTTAGTCATCTGTATGTCTTCTTTGGAGAAATGTCTGTTTAGTTCTTTGGCCATTTTTTGATTGGGTCGTTTATTTTTCTGGAATTGAGCTGCAGGAGTTGCTTGTATATTTTTGAGATTAATTCTTTGTTAGTTGCTTCATTTGCTATTATTTTCTCCCATTCTGAAGGCTGTCTTTTCACCTTGCTTATAGTTTCCTTTGTTGTGCAGAAGCTTTTAATTTTAATTAGGTCCCATTTGTTTATTTTTGCTTTTATTTCTAATATTCTGGGAGTTGGGTAATAAAGGATCCTGCTGTGATTTATGTCGGAGAGTATTTTGCCTATATTCTCCTCTAGGAGTTGTATAGTTTCTGGTCTTACATTTAGATCTTTAATCCATTTTGAGTTTATTTTTGTGTATGGTGTTAGAAAGTGTTCTAGTTTCATTCTTTTACAAGTGGTTGACCAGTTTTCCCAGCACCACTTGTTAAAGAGATTGTCTTTTCTCCTTTGTATATTCTTGCTTCCTTTGTCAAAGATAAGGTGTCCATAGGTGCATGGATTTATCTATGGGCTTTCTATTTTGTTCCATTGATCTATATTTCTGTCTTTGTTCCAGTACCATACTGTCTTGATGACTGTGGCTTTGTAATAGAGCCTGAAGTCAGGCAGGTTGATTCCTCCAGTTCCATTCTGCTTTTTCAAGATTGTTTTGGCTATTTGAGGTTTTTTGTATTTCCATACAAACTGTGAAATTATTTGTTCTAGCTCTGTGAAAAATACCGTTGGTAGCTTGAAGGGATTGCACTGAATCTATAGATTGCTTTGGGTAGTATACTCACTGTCACTATATTGATTCTTCCGATCCATGAACACGGTATATTTCTCCATCTATTAGTGTCCTCTTTGATATCTTTCACCAATGTTTTATAATTTTCTATATATAGGTCTTTTGTTTATTTAGGTACATATATTCCTAAGTATTTTATTCTTTTCATTGCAATAGTAAATGGAATTCTTTCCTTAATATTTCTCTTTCTAGTTTCTCATTATTAGTGTATAGGAATGCAAGGGATTTCTGTGTTGATTTTATATCCTGCAACTTTACTATATTCATTGATTAGCTCTAATAATTTTCTGGTGGAGTCTTTAGGGTTTTCTATGTAGAGGATCATGTAATCTGCAAACAGTGAGAGTTTTACTTCTTCTTTTCCAATTTGGATTCCTTTTATTTCTTTTTCTGCTCTGGTTGCTGTGGCCAAAACTTCCAAAACTGTGTTGAATAGTAGTGGTGAAAGTGGGCACCCTTGTCTTGTTCCTGACTTTAGGGGAAATGCTTTCAATTTTTCACCATTGAGGATAATGTTTGCGGTGGGTTTGTCAAATACAGCTTTTATTATGTTGAGGTATGTTCCTTCTATTCTTGCTTTCTGGAGAATTTTTTTTTATCATAAATGGATGTTTAATTTTATCAAAGGATTTCTCTGCACCTATTGAGATAATCATATGGCTTTTATTTTTCAATTTGTTAATGTGGTGAATTACATTGATTGATTTGCGAATATTGAAGAATCCTTGCATCCCTGGGATAAAGCCCACTTGGTCACGATGTATGATATTGTTAATGTGTTGTTGGATTCTGACTGCTAGAATTTTGTTAAGGATTTTTGCATCTATGTTCATCAGTGATATTGGCCTGTAGTTTTCTTTTTTGCGTGGCATCGTTGTCAGGTTTTGGTATTATGGTGATGGTGGCCTCATGGAATGAGTTTGGAAGTTTACCTTCCTCTGCAATTTTCTGGAAGAATTTGCATAGGATAGGTGTTAGCTCTTCTCGAAATTTTTGGTAGAATTCAGCTGTGAAGCCGTCTGGACCTGGGCTTTTGTTTGCTGGAAGATTTCTGATTACAGTTTCAATTTCCGTGCTTGTGATGAGTCTGTTAAGATTTTCTATCTCTTCCTGGTTCAGTTTTGAAAAGTTGTACTTTTCTAAGAATTTGTCCATTTCTTCCAAAATGTCCATTTTATTGGCATATAATTCTTGATAGTAGTCTCTTATGATCCTTTGTATTTCTGTGTTGTCTGTTGTGATCTCTCCATTTTCATTTCTAATTTTATTGATTTGATTTTTCTCCTTTTGTTTCTTGATGAGTCTGGCTAATGGTTTGTCAATTTTATTTATCCTCTCAAAGATCCAGCTTTTGGCTTTGTTGATTTTTGCTATGGTCTCTTTTGTTTCTTTTGCATTTATTTCTGCCCTAATTTTTAAGATTTCTTTCCTTCTACTGACCCTGGGGTTCTTCATTTCTTCCCTTTCTAGTTTCAGTATTTTCATTGTCCTTCCTTGATTACAAAGAACACCAAAATATCTGACCACACTGAGGATTATAAACCCATCTTGACAAGAGGAAAATAGCCTCTGAGCACAGTCAGTGTCACAAGCCTATTGTTTTACATTAAAAAAAAAAAAAAACAAAAAACCTTCATTTTAGAACAATTTTAGATTAACAGAAAAAAATACAAAGGTAGTGTAGAGAGTTCCGATATACTCTTTTCTTGCTTTTATGGTCTCTGATGAGAAGTCCAACGTAGTTCTATCTTTTTCCTGTTGTTGTTATTCAGTTGCTAAGTCCTGTTTCACTCTTTTGTGATCCTATGGACTGTAGCCCATGAGCCTCTTCTATCCATGGGATTTCCCAGGCAAGAATATTGGAGTAGATTGCCATTTCCTTCTCCAGGAAATGAGACCCACGTATAGAACCTGCATCTCCGGCATTGGCAGGTTGATTCTTCTACCACTAAGCCACCATGGAAGCCCCCTTTTCCCTGTTGGTTAGCTTTATTTTTCCTCTTTTACATTTTTTTCTTTGTCTTTGGTTTCTGTATTCTGAATAAAATGGCCAGTTGTGGATTTTTTTGTACTTATCCTGCTTGGTGTTCACTAAAGATTCCTAAGTCTGTGGTTTGGTGTCTGTCATTTAATTTCAAAGAATTCTTGGCCATTATTTGTTGTTCAGGTCACTCAATTGTGTCTGACTCTTGATGACTCCATGGACCTGCAGCATCTCCTGGAGTTTGCTCTAACTCATGTCCACTGCATCGGTGATGCCATCCAACCATATCGTCTTCTGTCATCCTCTTCTCCTCCTGCCTTCAATCTTTCCCAGCATCAGGGTCTTTTCCAGTGAGTCAGCTCTTCACATCAGGTGGCCAAAGTATTGGAGCTCTAGCATCAGGCCTTCCAATGAATATTCAGAGTTGATTTNTAATACTCCATTGTGTATATGTACCACAGCTTTCTTATCCATTTGTCTGCTGATGGACATCTAGGTTGCTTCCATGTCCTGGCTATTATAAACAGTGCTGCGATGAACATTGGGGTACACACATCTCTTTCTATTCTGGTTTCCTCGGTGTGTATGCCCAGCAGTGGGATTGCTGGGTCATAAGGCAGTTCTATTTCCAGTTTTTTAAGGAATCTCCACACTGTTCTCCATAGTGGCTGTACTAGTTTACATTCCCACCAACAGTGTAAGAGGGTTCCCTTTTCTTCACATCCTCTCCAGCATTTATTGCTTGTAGACTTTTGGATCGCAGCCATTCTGACTGGTGTGAGATGGTACCTCATTGTGGTTTTGATTTGCATTTCTCTGATAATGAGTGATGTTGAGCATCTTTTCATGTGTTTGTTAGTCATCTGTATGTCTTCTTTGGAGAAATGTCTGTTTAGTTCTTTGGCCCATTTTTTTGATTCCTCATACTTTTCTTACATCTCAGTTTCACTAATTGTAATTGAAAACCATATTCTATGGCTTGTTTCAATGTACATTTTTTACATTTTTTTTTTTTTACATTTTACATCTTAACTAAAAAAGTTAGTTAACTCAAAATTTAGAAGTGAGACAATGTTATTACAAATGATGCTGCAGAATGATGGGTGGAGAAAAGAGGTCAGGTTCTTTAGAGTGTGACTGCCTCGGCTTGAAGTCTGGCTTCACCATTAACTAGTTATGTGACATGGGATAGTTACCTCCACTGGGTCACCAGTTTCTCATCTATATATAGGGAATAATAACAGTACCTACCTCACAGGTTTGTAAAGGGTGATGTTGCAGTGGTAAAGACTCTGCCTGATAATGTGGGAGACACAGGTTTGGTCCCTGGGTTGGGAAGATCCCCTGGAGGAGGGCATGGCAACTCACTCTAGTATTTTGCCAGGGAAATTCCTTGGACAGAGGATCTTTGTTGGCTACAGTCCATGGGGTTGAAAAGAATTGGACATGACTAAGCATGCATGTATGTATGCAAAGGTTTGTAATGAGAACTAACTGAGCTGATTTTTAGAAAGCATGTAGAGCTCTGTCTGTGTCTTTATTAAATATATGAAATGTAATCTCAGTTAGTACACAAAGTATAGGGTTGAAACGGGCTTTTGATTCAAACGTGACTTCTATACCTCCCAGCTGTGTGATCTTGATCAGCTTGCATTCTGAGACTTGACTTCTTCATTTGTAATTGGGGAAGATGAAACCAATTTCATAGAGCTTTTCAGTTCAATTCAGTTCAGTTGCCCAGTCGTGTCCAACTCTTTGCGACCCCATGAATTGCAGCATGCCAGGCCTCCCTGTCCATCAAACTTATGTCCATCAAGTCAGTGATGCCATCCAGCCATCTCATCCTCGGTCGTCCCCTTCTCCTCCTGCCCCCAATCCCTCCCAGCATCAGGGTAATTTCCAATGAGTCAGCTCTTTGCATGAGGTGGCCAAAGTATTGGAACTTCAGCTTCAGCATCAGTCCTTCCTTAGGATAAGTAAATAAGATTGCTAAATAAAATACAGGATGTCTAGTTAAATTTGATTTTCAGATAATGGATAATTTCTAGTATAAGTATGTCCTATGAGATGTTTGGAATATACTTATACTAAACAATTTGATTGTAATTTAAATGTAACTGATTTCCCTGGTGGTACAGTGGTTAGGCAACCTCCTGCCAGTCAGGGGACACGGGTTTGATCCCTGGCCTGGGATGATTCCACATGCCGCAGAGCAACTAAGACGACGTGCCACGGCCACTGAGCCTGTGCTTTAAAGCCCACAGGCCACAACTACTGGGCCTGGATGCTGCAACTAGTGAAGCCTGTGTGCCCAGAGTCTGGACTCTACAACAGGAGAAGCTGCTGCAATGAGAAGCCTGTGCACCGTAACGAAGAGTAGCCCCCACTTGCTGCAACTAGAGAAAACGCATGTGCAGCAACGAAGACCCAGCGCAACCATAAATTTTTTCAAAAAATTTAACTAGGCATCCTGTCTTTTTTCCCCCTAAATCTGGATCCTCTATAAATAAATGAGTAGCTAGTCTCTCTGTTTTATATAAGAAGGCATTAATCCTTTATACATGTAGAAATTTCTGTTGAAATAATAGATAATTTTTGTGCATATTAGGAAGTATTATTATAGATACCTGCATAACTCACAATTTCCTGATATTTTCTTTTAAAATATAGGTGAGTATAATACCATCACCTGGATTCAGCCTATCAACATCCTTTGTAGTTTTTGTTATTTTTCTTTGCCATCTAGAAAATACCTGTGAATTTATGTATTGTATAGAACTCAAAGACACTATCTGAATCTAGTTTTCATAATGGATAATTATACCTCTATCACTTCAGTTCAGTTCAGTCGCTCCATCGTGTCCGACTCTTTGCGACCCCATGAACTGCAGCATGCCAGGCCTCCCTGTCCATCACCAACTCCCGGAGTTCACTCAGACTCATGTCCATCGAGTTGGTGATGCCATCCAGCTATCTCATCCGCTGTTGTCCCTTTCTCCTCCTGCCCCCAATCCCTCCCAGCATCAGAGACTTTTCCAGTGAGTCAACTCTTCACATGAGGTGGCCAAAGTGCTGGAGTTTCAGCTTTAGCATCATTCCTTCCAAACAATACCCAGGACTGATCTCCTTCAGAATGGACTCTTTGGATCTCCTTGCAGTCCAAGGGACTCTCAGGAGTCTTCTCCAACACCACAGTTCAAAAGCATCAATTCTTCAGTGCTCAGCTTTCTTCACAGTCCAACTCTGACATCCATACATGACCACTGGAAAAACCATAGCCTTGACTAGATGGACCTTTGTTGGCAAAGTAATGTCTCTGCTTTTCAATATGCTATCCAGGTTGGTCATAACTTTTCTTCCAAGGAGTAAGCGTCTTCTAATTTCATGGCTGAAGTCACCATCCGCAGTGATTTTGGAGCCCAAAAACATAAAGTCTGACACTGTTTCCACTGTTTCCCCATCTATTTCCCATGAAGTGATGGGACCAGATGCCATGATCTTCATTTTCTGAATGTTGAGCTTTAAGCCAACTTTTTCACTCTCCACTTTCACTTTCATCAAGAGGCTTTTTAGTTCCTCTTCATTTTCTGCCATAAGGGTGGTATCATCTGCATATCTGAGGTTATTGATATTTCTCCTGACAATCTTCATTCCAGCTTGTGCTTCTTCCAGCCCAGAGTTTCTCATGATGTTCTCTGCATAGAAGTTAAATAAGCAGGGTGACAATATACAGGCTTGACATAACTCCTTTTCCTATTTGGAACCAGTCTGTTGTTCCATGTACAGTTTTAACTGTTGCTTCCTGACCTGCATACAGATTTCTCAAGAGGCAGGTCAGGTGGTCTGGTATTCCCATCTCTTTCAGAATTTTCCACAATTGATTGTGATCCACCCAGTCAAAGGCTTTGGCATAGTCAATAAAGCAGAAGTAGATATTTTTCTGAAACTCTCTTCCTTTTTCCATGATCCAGTGGATGTTGACCGTTTGATCTCTGGTTCCTCTGCCTTTTCTATCACTTGCTGCTGCTGCTGCTAAGTCACTTCAGTCATGTCCGACTCCGTGCAACCCCAGAGACGGCAGCCCACCAGGCTCCCCCACCCCCAGGATTCTCCAGGCAAGAACACTTACTTGGTACTAAAAGCAAAAAAGACAGTTTAAGCAAGGTTACTTGTGTTTTGGAAGGACAATTTGCCCTGTACTTCCTACCTAGGGAAGGTAGAAGAAAAAAGAGGAAACTTTGTGAATCTGGACAGTTTTATCATCAATCAACAGTAAACTAGTCTTAAACTTTAATTCTTATATCACTGAATAACAATTTATTCTCCCTAAAACAAGAACCTTTTTTTTTTTTTTTTTGCTCTTAGTAGTTGCTGTTCTAAAGCATAACAATATACAAGTTAGGATGGGAAAATTATACATTGAGTACATTTTAAAATTTCTTTTTTCAAAAATTTTGAAAGTTGAAGAATATATGAGAAGGAAAAATATCTGAGTTGAATTTTTAAGCTTTGAAAATATGCTTTTCTTGTGGAAATTTTCTAGATATTTATAGAATTTATACAAACAAAAATATTAAGATTTAATCACACAGTGTGTTTATTTGCAACTTGAAAATGGGCAAAATCGTAAAAATAATATACCAATTTTTATCTTTTACTTAGTCAGCTTAAAACATTTCCTAGTGATATGTGGCTTAGAAAAAAGTCCTGACAAAAATAGCTGAGCATTTTTAAAGAAATGCTCCTTATCAATGCTTTCGATAGCACAGATAATATTGAGTGCAAAACAGCAAATCTTTGACTCTGCGTAGAAAGGCATTCAGAGCAGTATGATCCCTGGGTCAGGAAGATTCCCTGGAGGAGGCAACCCACTCCAGTATTCTTGCCTGGAAAATTCCATGGACAAAGGAGCCTGGTGGGCTATTGTCCATAGGGGCGCAATGAGTCAGACACTGCTGAGTTACCTAACACCTTCACTTCACTTTTGGCTGGACAGGGTCATGTTAAAGGTCCTGTCAAATGCTGAACTTACTGAAACTCAAACATGTTTTATTTCTATTACACTTTGTGAAACATTTTGAGAAAATCTGGCAACTGACTGAGCATTCAGGAATTGTGCTGGTTCCCCAAACTTCCTAGAAGAAATGGGGAACCTACAAATGTTATTATTGAAAATCAAGATATAATAAAGAAAAAACTATTCTCAAGAATATTTTAGTTCTGGAATTCTATATTTAGAAGTGTATTTGCACTTTTGATATCAGTGTCTGGGGTAGCTTGGTTTGTTACATGGATTAAATACATTTTTTATCCCCACATAATTTTAACAGAAAGAATTTTCAAATTAACTCAGATTTGGAGTACAAATTAGGACTATAAATATATCTCAGATCAGAGAGTCAAATTAGTTCAAAATTACATATACATATATATATACCTACATCACACAAACTTATATATCCTTTAATGACTCTGGTATATTAAAAAGTAATGTCCTAGTATCATAACTGAATTCTGTGTTCATTATACAAGTATTATAGGAATTGATTCTCATTATAAGATGTTTAAATAATAATGAATACTTAGAAAATGAGAATGCTCCCCTTCATTTACTTCCAAGTCTCTCTTCCTTCCCAAGAGGTGTGTGCTCAGTCGTAAAGTTGTATCTGATTCTTTGTGACCCTATGGACGGCAGCCTGCCCGACTCCTCTGTCCATGGGATTTTCCAGGCAAGAATACTGGATTGGGTTGCCATTTCCCTCTCCAGGGGATCTTCTTGACTCAGGGATCAAAACCGTGTCTCTTGCATTGGCAGGCAGCCTCTTTACCCATGAGCCACCAGGGAAGCCCCTCCCAAAAGGGAATGCTAATATTTGGTACTCCTTGTATTGGTTCTTTCTCTATGTATTTGCACACACATATACTACCACTAGCATATTTATTTTAAAACAGAAATAACATCCTACCATATGTGTTGTCCTTTGCCTTGCTTATTTTTACTTAATAATGTATCTTGGAGAGTTTTTTCATATCACTAAAAAAAAAAAAAACTGACCTTATTCTTTTTAATGGCTACAGAGTAATAGTAATTTACTTAATCACTTGTTTACTGATAGAGGTTTAGCTTTCCTTCCTCCTAGCTTTCACTAGTACAAATAAAGCTGCAATGAATGTTCCTGTATATATATATCTTAATATATGTGGGTACATATTACTGTGGGATAATTTCCTAGAAGTGAAACTGTTAGGTCAAAGGATATGCACATGTTCAAGATGGAAGGATTCTGAGAAACTGGCATCGTTGAAATCTCCTGATTGAGTTCTTGCGTGCAGATTGTTGACATTTACTGCTGCTATCAGCATGCCTTACTCTCCCTAATGGAGATGGATTATATGTGTCTGTGATGAAAGTTTAGCATGCTTAGTATCTTTAGAACTCAGGGATTTGTAACCTGAATCCACTACCACTGAACTCTTAGGACAGGTGGACAACCAAATGAAAAGAGTGGTGGTGTGAAGAGTACATGATAAATAGTATTGTTCACTGCCTCAAACTCATACATGTTTCTGAGATTTCCCATTAGTTGTTAATTTCAATTTTTAGTTATTTGTAAATATTTACTTGTCTCATAACATTCAAGTCTGTTATTATTATTATCTTACTTTTAATACAATGTTGCTATTATAAACACATTTTGTTTATTTATGATTCTTATTCAATAGTTATTTGAAGCTTTAAACTGTAGCTGAGGCCGAGTTTCGAAATACACTTGTATAAAAATTAAGTTATATATTGGCATAAGATATAATAATCTTTGCTAACTTCAGAAATTCTATGTGAAAATCCCTTTGGCTAGGGAGGCATTTATTATTTATATTGTTGCTACTTTGAACACATACAGCATTGACCTTAATAAATATCTATACAAGATCAACAAACTGTACAGTTTTTATAGACAACTTAGTTCAATGATAAATGGTCATAAATGTTTCAGATATTTAGGATATCTGTAGGAATCTGAGTTGACTGGAGATTACGATTTCATATCAAATTCACTCTGTCATTAGGGATGTCTTTGACAAGTTAGTCCATCTACTTAGCTCATGTTATAAATGAAGGAAAATATTTTAAAATATTTTAAAATTCACACTGGGACCAAATGAACTTGATGTAAACCACTGCAAAGAACTGAACCTTGTACTAGATCACCCAGTTCACAAATGATGACACTGGAACCAGTGGATCCTCACCTGAAATAACATTATCTGTAAAGATTAAGAACAGCATTGCAGGCGGACATCCCTAAGTTTAAATCCTAGGTAGCCACAAGCTGTGTGATCTTAGTTAAATTACTTAACCTCTCTGAACCTCAATTTTTATATTTGTAAAACTGGAATAATGCGATGTGTCTCAGTATTACTGTAGGAATTATATAAGGTAAAATAGAGCACCTGATATGTACTCAATACATGGCAGTTTCAATAAATGATAACTGCTATTATCACCAAGTATAACTTCATATTTAATTCAAAAATCAGAATATTATTGTTTTAGATTCAACCAGAGATCTTCTTCATTCAAAATAATGAAATTTTTTATTGGCTGGCTAATTAGTTTAATTATTTTGGCTTTCTAAATGATGAATTCATATCCCTACATGACAGATATGATTAAATTATGGATTCTCTAAGTTTAGTGCACAAAATATTCACTTGAGTGATGCCTAGAGTCATCAGAAAAGATACTATACTTACTTTTCTACACTATTCCACTGTCTTTTTGATTGATAACTAATAGAAATACCTAAATACATAGAGAGTAATTATGAATGTGAAAAATGTAATGGAGATTTTTGCATAATATAGTATTCTGCAAGCAGTTTTTGTGTGAATGATGAGCAAAGAAAAACATTAAAATTGAACACAAGTTATACCAAGTGAAGCTTACATTTTGTATTTTTAGGTAAGTATTAGAACCTAATCAGTGAACACAAATGTTCATTGAAATCAAGTGGCTAAATTAATTCTCTCTGAAAAGTTGAACAATTTATGTCCAGAGAAGTTTATTTGGGGGGCTCATTTGCATTTGTAAATAACATTTTGCTCAAGCATGATTTTTCATGACTAACACCACTAACTTGTGACAGACTGGGAGCTCCCATATGAAGAAGCCGTATTTATGAAACGTCCATTATATTGCTTTCTGGTATCACTTCAGTGAGAGCAGAGCTCTTTTAGTGTATGGGTGCCAGCTTGGAATCTCATTATTTTAAAAATTAGCAAAACCTCATTAAACAGCTGCTTTTCTATTTTTTGTTGACTTGCATGAGATGCTAAATGACTCTATTCTTTGCCTAGCAGATTAAAAAATTTTAATCTGGTTTATACTGCAGGCTTAATTTTAATGTATAATCATCCATGTAAATAGATCCTAGAGATTGGTGGTGTTAAAAATAATTTAAAATATACAGAAGGAAATACATTCTTACTTAGTACTAGCAATAAATTAGTAAGCCTAAGGCATTTTGTGTTTTTCTGCAACCTATGACAATTTTACTCTGTCTGTAGTCCACCTTTTGTGGCCTAGCTTTAAGCACTTGGCAGTAATAGTCAAATATTTTTTTGCATATGCAAATATTCAGGATAAATGTAAAAATACTGAAAATAGAATTCTCACACTTCCAAATGTATACCGGAATCTTCCTAAATGAAAGTAGCCATAGCCTTTGTACTGAGCCTTTACAAGTGAGATTGTTGGGAATTTAAAGAGGTTCAGTTAATGGTTGGGGCTTCCCAGGTGATGCTAGCAGTAAAGAACCCACCTGCCAATGCAGGAGACTTAAAGAGACGCAGGTTCGATCGAGCGAGGAGTGTTATATTCTTGTAGAAGGAAGGAAATGTCCAGGAAAGGGATTATAGATGTGTTCTCCACCAGCCGCATTCCCCAGATCCATTCCTCTTAACACTTTGGTCTCACCTATTAAGCCCGTGGTCAACCTAGATCTATTTCCTGGGAAAAGATCAACAGCTGGTCGGGGGGTCCAGCTCCCTGTTAGTGGGTAGAACCTAATAGGACCAACAAGACACAGTATAGACTCTGCTCAGGGAAGGATTAATTTAATTAACAACTCTCTGTGTTAGTCGCTCAGTCATGTCTGAGTCTTTGTGACCCTATGGACTGTAGCCTGCCAGGCTTCTCTGTCCATGAGATTTTCCAGGCAAGGATACTGGAGTGGGTTGCCATTTCTTTTTCCAGGGGATCTTCCCAACTCTGGGATCAAACCCAGGTCTCCTGCATTGCAGGCTGATTTTTTACCATCTGAGCTACCAGGGAAGCCCCAAAGCCAGCTTACCCAGCCAGCCAAGAATTTAAGCACTATCCAGATTTAAATATAAGTTCATGAGAAGATTACAGTCCAAAGATTTAAAATAGCCACACACCTGTGTCAAAATGGTGTGGAAAGGGACAACTTAGGAGTATGGGACTAACAGATGCAAGCATACATAAAATAGATAAGCAACAAAGATTGACTGTATAGAACAGGGAATTCTAGTCACTATCTTATAATAACCTATAATGGAATATAATCTGAAAAAATATAACTGAATCACTTTGCTGTACATATGAAACTAAGAGAATATTATACATCAAATACACTTTAACTTAAAAACATGGAGTGGAAAAGCCACTTTGAACTTCATTGACTACAATGGTTGAAACAAGTCTCATATTTTAAGTCTCGTTAAGGCCTGAAGCCGTCTGCTCCAGGTGCACCGGAAGCCTCAAAAACAGGGAGTACTAGGCCTTCCCTGGTGGCTGAGAGGTTAAAGCATCTGCCTCCAATGCGGGAGACCCAGGTTCGATCCCTGGGTCGGGAAGATCCCCTGGAGAAGGAAATGGCAATCCACTCCAGTATTCTTGCCTGGAGAATCCTATGGACGGAGAAGCCTAGTAGGTTACAGTCCACGGGGTCGCAAAGAGTCGGACACGACTGAGCGACTTCACCTTCACCTTCACTATGCCCCCAAGTCCATCCCTCGTCTTTATCTTGAGATTCCTGGCCAACATATAAGATAAGCGTTTGGGGATATCATAAACGATACGTTTGTCTGAGTTCAGGAGACATTATTCAGGGACTTGCATGGGCTTACGCAGATGAGATGCATCTGTGTCCATCCACTTGGCTCTCTCTGCTGGGCCATATGCCACATTCCTACCCAAGGACTCTTCCTCCATTTGAGCACTGGTTTCTGCCGCGTTCACCAACTCCAACCGTTCTCCTTTTTCTCTTCTGCAACGCCAACTGCCTACTCTTTGTTGGACATTACAATTATTTTTGTTACTTTAAAAAATTCAATCTTTCTTGGTCCTTCTAGCCACTGGCTCATTACTTTCCCTTCTTTTAAAACAAAGTTTCTTGAAATAGTTGTCTGTACTCTCTGTCACCAATTCCTTTTCTCCAAATCTCTCTTGAACACGTGAAAGATGTTGTCTTCTCTGCTCCATCAAGATTGTGCTTGTTGAGGTCCTCATGACTGACAAAATGTTAAGTTTAACCATCACATCTTAATTTTAATCTTTTCTGATCTTTTATCAGCATTTGACCCATTTGATAACTGCTTTTCCATAAAACACTTTTTTCAGTTTTCTTCTTGAACGCCTGGTTTTTTCATTTCTCTCTTGCCTCTTCTTCTCTGCTTCTTTTTCTTGTTTCTCCTCTTCCTGACCTCTTAATGTTGGAGTAGTTCAAGGCACAGGCCTTGGACCTCTCCTTTTCCATATATACATTTTCCTGTGTGGTTCCATCTAGTTTCAAGGCTTTAA
The DNA here is from genome assembly GCA_006410675.1 of Oreotragus oreotragus. Taxonomy (NCBI): domain Eukaryota; kingdom Metazoa; phylum Chordata; class Mammalia; order Artiodactyla; family Bovidae; genus Oreotragus; species Oreotragus oreotragus. The sequence continues at coordinate 47,835 of SJYX01001114.1, read as the reverse complement.
TTATCATCCACAAAGTGACTGTTTTTATTTCCAAGCCAGACCACTGCTCTAGTCTCATACCCAACTTCTTTTAAGTTTTTGTTTTTTTTTTTTAATGTGGGTCATTTTTAAAGTATTCATTGAGAGTGAATTTTGTAGGATTGGTGAACAATGCTACTGTCCTATTTTAAAGTTTCAGTTATATAGTTAAACTATTACCAGTCAGCCAGTTGTGGTAAATCAGGGAGTAGGAGGACATTTGGGTGAAACTTGAACCTGTGTGTTGTCAGTTGAGAAAGTGTAGAAAGAGAACAAGGAATGGAATATATTTGCAAAACAGCAATTCTGTTGAGTGACTATGGACTCTCAGCCAAGAAGGAGAGATATGAGAACATGAGGGTGAGGGATGGGCAGTATAAAGCTTTGAGATCAATAGACTCTGAATGCTGTCTGCCTCATAGAACTGCAAGTCTGCTCTAGAGTAAGGAGACTGGGTAAAGAGAAGAGAGTGACATAGTTGACATCTATAATGTCTGGGGTTCTTTGTATGAGGAAAAATAGTTTATTTTGTTGGAAATAGTTTTGCCATTTCACCATAAACAGCAGGGCCATCTAAAGGAGGTAAATTTTATGCAGTGAGTTCTCCTTTCAGGACACTAGGCTAATCCATTATTTGGCTTCTCACTGTTTTGGTTTTTTTCTAACTGGTTATTTTGAGTGACCCCTAGAGCAAATTATTCTTTCCAATTCTTTGTACAGTTCCTAGTATTTTTGGCAGTTACAGGTATCAGCTTACACACTTTGTTTCCTACACAAATAGATACAAGTGTGCCATATTGACTGAACCATATGAAATTGCCATTTTTGTAAGTCAAAGTGGCCAGATGTTGGCAATTTCAGATTTTGAGAGTGCATTTCTTAGATTTCTTAGAAAAAGGCTATATCCATGTATACAAAGGCCTAAAATTAAAAGAAAATTGTATTGAAGTAGAGGTGATTTACAGAGCTGTGTTAGTTTCAGATGTACAGCAAAGTAATTCAGTTATATAAAGAGAATATGTATATAATCTTTTTCAGATTCGTTTCCATTATAGGTTATTACAAGATATTGAATATGGGTCCCTGTGCTATACAGTAGGTCTTTGTTCTTTACCTGTTTTATATATAGTAGTATGTATCTGTTAATTGCAAACTACCAATTTCCTCTTTGGTAACCATAGGCTTGTTTTATCTGTGAATCTGTTTCTACTTCATAAACATTTCCATTTGTGTTATATTTTAGAGTCCGTACATAAAATATATCACATGGTATTTGTCTTTCTCTTTCTGACTTACTTCACTTTAGTATGATGCTATCTAGGTTCACCCATGTTGCTGCAAATGACGTTATTCCATTCCTTTTAATGGCTGAGGAATACTCCACTGTGTATATATACCATATTTTCTTTATTCACTCATCTGCCGAGGGACACTTGGGTTGCTTCTCTGTCTTGGCTGTTGTAAAAATGCTGCTATGGACATTAGGGTACATGTATATTTTCTAATTAGAGTTTTTATCCAAATGTATTACAATTAAAATTTAAAATTCACTATGTCTGTACTTGCCACCTTTCTTTTTATTGTAACTATTTTTAAAATAGCAAATATCTCATTTTGAATTTCATTATAGGATAATAGTTTTTCACAGACTTAACTTACTCCAAACACTTATTCATATTATGATATTAAATTGTGGTAACAGTGTTCAGGAGCAACTTTAATTAGCTCTCTTGTTTAAAAAGTTTAAGCACTTGAAAAAAGTATTCCTGATTTCTGGAAACAAAATATATTGTAGACCTATCTAGACTTATTCCTGATCCAAGACATGGATTTGACTGCTTGTACAACTGTCTGGTTTCTTTGGATGAAGAATAGCATTGGAGACGAAAATCAGAGAGGTAGGGTGCGTGTTGTGCTAAGTTGCTTTATTTGTGTCCAACTCTGCCACCCTATGGACCATAGCCCACCAGGCTCCTCTGTCCATGGGATTCTCCAGGCAAGAATACTGGAGTGGGTTGCCATGTCCTCCTCTAGGGTATCTCCCCAACTCAGGGATCGAACCTGCCTCTCTGCTGTCTCCTGAATTGGCAGGCAGGTTCTTTACTGCTAGAACCACCTAGGAAGCCCAGGATGCATGTCAGATTGTTATAAATAAAAAACAATATTAGGCAAAATACTCCTGTTATGAGGCCATTACTTAGGTTCTTAAACTCTTGCTTCTGTAATCCCTAGGCATCTAATTAACCACTTCTTTAGTGACAGTGGAAGATGCCATCAAGATTTCTGATGTGTCACAGTGCCCATGGTATTATAGCATAAGGCATGAGCCTGGGAAAGTGTGGCTTAGGTAGGTGGAGGGTAAGATCCTTGAGAGTGAAGATTTCTATGAACAGAGAGTCCAGAGTGCTGAATAGATAACTTGCGAACATCAAGAATGATGACAGATTAGTGGTAGATAGTGAGCCAGGAGATAAAATATTCAATGAGTTAAAAGGAGTGATTAGATTTCTATAGATGACTCTAAGAAGGTAGAAGTGTGAGGTGTATTGATTTTTATAATGTAAATCAAAGGATTAGGAATTACTGAGAAAAGAGGGAATAGAATGGAGTTGGGAAGAATACCTGCACATCATCACTGCCAATAGAATGGGTGAAAACTGATATTTAGCGGTTGCACTTGTACTCATTCCTTTGGTTAATAGCAAAGCGTAAAATATTACTTTGAATTTTTCATTCTTTTGTGAATTGTTGGCATCTCATGTCCTTGGTCTCCTATTTTTCTATTATTGAGTTTTAAGAGCATATATATATATAAGCATTGTTCAACTTTGCCATAATTAGCTCAAATATTTTCCTGAATTCTCTGTGCAAGTGTATATAGGAATTTATTGTACAGATTTGACCTTATGGGATTATGGGAACTATTTAAACTGTCGCTGGAGAGCAGTTGTCTTTGTGTCTGAGGCTGGAGCATGAATATGAGGTGGGACAGAGCAAGAACAAACTAGAACTCACAAACAAAATCAGGAGCTGGCAGAGACTAACCAAAACCTGGGTCAGTTCTAGCTGCCTACTACAGTGCTAGAATGAGGGTAATGGAATTGGGGCTCTGACAGTGCCAAGTGAAGCAGGCATGCACCCTCAGGTTTGTGCAGTGATAAGGTGACACTTGTGTAAACCTGAGAGTGAAAGTGTAGTCGCTTGGTCGTGTCCGACTCTTTGCGGCCCCGTGGACTGTAGCCCACCAGGCTCCTCCGTCCATGGGATTCTCCAGGCAAGAATACTGGAGTGGGTTGCCATTTCCTTCTCCAGGGGATCTTCCCAACCCAGGGATCTAATCCAGGTCTCCCGCATTGCAGGCAGATGCTTTAACCTCTGAGCCACCAGGGAAGCACAAAATTGGAACCATAGATGCCTTGCCTTCTTCACCCTAGTCCTGTTCATCTCAGACCTTGATGACCTGGTACCATGCATAAGCTGGAGATCTTGGTCATGGCCCAAGAGTCAGACACATTTGAACCATAAGTTAGAGGAGCTGATGGAGGATCCATGAGAAGGTGCAAAAGTTGCAGGTCCAGCTGCCTGAAACCAACAAAGTGAGTCAGCAGAGTAGTTATAAAGTATGTGAGCTTCAAAATGGTGGCTGCTTCACTTCCGCCCTCCAAATCTCATCCAAGATGCTCTCTTGTGACTTGCTCTCTTAGGAAACACACAGAAAAGGGAATTCTTGGACGTGTAGTTTGACTTACCCAAGTGGACACATCACAAACTACCACAGAGGGTAACAGTTAATTTTACTTAAATTTATCTACTTATTCAATTAAAAGTCCAATTTTTTTTGAAACTTGACTAATTATTTCTATAGTTTATTTAGAAGAATATATGAGAAAAAGAACTAGAAATGTTCTTTAAATATAATAAAGGGATCTTTCTCCACTAGATAGCAAAACGTATAAAACTGTAATTAAAGCTGATGTTCCTGCTGTAGGAAGCAGCAGATCAGTTGTACTATATATAGAAAGACCACAGAAAGATAACCAGGTTTATATGAGAATCTTGTATATAATAGAAGGTGTCTTACATAACTGAGCAAGTGAATTTTTTTTCACTAAAGGATATTGTAGCCATTGTTTACCTATTTAAATTAAAAAAAATCTTGATCCAAATCTTTACCTCATATAGAATTCAATCCCTTTATAGGTTACAACATTTAAATTTAAAAATTGAAATCACATAAAATTATTAGGGCAAGTATGTTTCTGAGTTATATTATAACATGAAAACCAAAAATGTAGAATTGACTTTATAAAATTTTGAGTATATTGATTACAAACTTTGTACTATTAAAAATTACTGTATACAAAGTCAAAAGACAAACAACAATCCAGGAAAATATTTGAACTAAACATGGCAGACAAAATTGATCATTCTTAATACACAGATTTTTTTAAAGAATTTCTTTAAAAATCAATAATGAAAGATAGATGACCAAAAACATAATAAACTGACAATTGACAAAAATTCAAATTCAAATTAATATTTTAAGCTTCACTATTAATCAAATTAGGTTCCCAGGTGGCTCAGTGATAAAGAATCCACTTGCCAAGCAGGAGAGACGTGGGTTCTACCCCTGGGTTGGGAAGATGCCCTGGAGAAGGAAATGGCAACCCACTCTAGTATTCTTGCCTGGAGAATCCCATGGACAGAGGAGACTGGTGGGCTGTGCTCCATAGGGTTGCAAAGAGTTGGACAAGACTTAGTGGCTGGGCAACAACAATTAACAATATAAGTAGCAATTAAGCATCATTTTCATCCATAAAATTGGCAATGGAAAAAAGTTAATGGAACTTGCTGTTTTCAACAGTAAGCTTTGTTTTATAATAGCATTAATAAATTAACTAGATCGTGCATTGTTTTGAGAGCAGTTAATAAAGATCTTCTGGAAGACAGGGAATATATATCAAAATTGTAAATGTACTATCTTATACTAGAATATTCACTTCTAGTGTAAATTTTTCTTAAAGACTCAGTTGTGCTTGTGAGAAGTTGCTTTTTAACACAGGGAGCCCAGCCTTGTGCTCTGTAATGACCTAGAGGGGTAGGATGGGGAGAGGGGAGGGAGGCTCAAGAGAGAGGTGAAAGACATATAATTATGGCTGAATTGCCTTGTTGTATGGCAGAAACAAGCAGAACATTATAAAGTAATTTTCCTACAATTAAATACTTTTTTAAAAGAAAAAAGTCAGTTGCATAAATCTGAGAACACATATGCTTAAGTTTGCTTATTGAAGTCTTATTTATGATAGCCAAAAATTGAAGATAAATATCCATTAACCTAAATGTGCATACATTCAATAGAATTCTATGAAACCATTAAAAAATGTATTTAATGACATTAAAATACTTATGCTATATTATAGAATGAAAACATATTGCACAATATGACCCCATATATGTAAACTTGGACATACAATTTTATACATGATGTGTATGCTAAGGAATAGAAGGGGGTTTACAAACAAAAAGTAGTTGTCTGAATGAAAGGCTGTCAGTGATTTTTACTTTTTTGGGGGTAATTTTCTTAATCTTTTTATTAAACAGTGAATATCTACAATTTTTCTAATGAGCAAAACAACACATACTATTTTCATTTCTAGTGGAAATGCATCATTGAAGGGCATTATCATCATTGTTGTTGTTGTTATTTCACATACCTTCGCAGATTTTCAAAGCTATGGATACCATTGGGGGACTGGTAATATCACTATTGCATCATTTGTGCCAGTTCCTGGGTTAGTATATATTTAATTCCTATGGCTTTCAAAGAAAATATGACCTGTCATAAGCACCAAATGTACAAAGGCAGGATAGAGTCTCCAGTATCTTCCATGAAAGAGCATCAAAAATATATTCTGATTTGCCTGTCACTATCATGAAAAGTAAAATAGAAAGATTACTTGGTGTTTAACTTCAGACATCTGATATCAATTCGGCACAATCCATCTCTCAGTTTAGAGTAGTTATCCCTAGCCTGCTTTCAGGCTTAATCCCTTAAAAAAAAATCTTAACGGTTTCCAGAGTTTGGTCTTTTTTCAATTTTCAGGGCATAAGCCTTTGGGAAAACTTTAGATCTAATCTTCCCTAGTGCCTTTCCTTTTCCAAAAAAACCCAGAGAATTTCTTCACATGTGGGATTTTTTGTGGTTATCATTTATCACTTTAGGCTTTCAACCACAAATTCATCCACTGTTTTGTAAACTTCTCAGTCTTAATGTATAGGAACATTCATAAAATAGTTTTCTAGACTGGTGCAAACTAAAAAGTCATAGAAAAAGTTTTATGACTTTTATTATTAAAAATGATCCAATGATCCAGTCCAATGATGTAAATAAACACAAAGTATTAGATGTGAAAGTCATGGTTCTTCGGGCATGAGTCATGTTATAAAATATGGCATCCGTGCTGTGTGAGAGGTGAGCTGCATTTAGATCCAAGAGAAGTAATAGGCATACCTAGACTGATTTTAATAAGGCTTTAGCTTCCCCCTCATCACCACCACTTACTCACCTCTTGACAGTCTTGTCTACAAGCTAAAAAGATTAAGTCTAGACCAAACTACTGTTAGTGAGTACAATAATAAGATGAAAGATCAACCATTAGGAATGGCTCCTCAGGAGCCCCTCAAGGGCTAATTGTATTGGATAGCTCTGACATGGATGAAGAAATTGAGATTTCATCACGTTTGCTCATGACACTAAATTAGCTGGGGAAAATAACACCTCCTAGAATTTCCTTGATATATTTGAGAATGGTTTTTAGATCTCATTGCAAAACAGTTCACTTAAGGACTAAAACAAAGTCAGAGAGCTCTGGGATGGAGAAAATCTATACAAATGCAGCCCAGTTCCAAGGGTCTTATCAATCACAGTGAGCACAAGGCAAGAATGTAGCTTTTATGAAAAAGAAAAAAGTAATATTTTAATGTATCCAGAAAGTCATTCATTGTTGAGTCTTGGCACTGGTTTCTATATTTTCTCTTCAGAGCTGGAATGAGAATGAATCTTGCAAGAGGATTCAAGTTGATTTAAAGATGAGAAAAATAGATCCTTTGAGAAGAAACTAATAATTTTGCTTTACTTGGATTAAAGGCAGAGAAGATAATATCTTTGGAAGATATTCATTGTGTCAGGAGAATCTGACTAGACTTGGAGAAAAATCACTGAACTAAATAAATACTAGAACAGGTCAAAAGGGATGATTGAAGTATTTCTGTTCTTTGAGATGAATTAAGTGTAGAAAAGTAGTCATTTATTTTAAGTAGCTTAGGTACCCTTAAACCGGAAGTCAGAGAGGAAATTGAATTTTTTTTCAAGTCATTGCCTACCCTGAGATTCTAGCAAATAATTTACTTCTTATTGTATGTATGATGGAAAAAGACAATGAATTTTGAGAATGTAATATATATTAAATTATGTTTTTCCCCCAAAGTTCATTTTGTCAAGCCCTGAAATCTTGGGGCTTAAAAACCAGAAGATCTTTATTTATTTATGGCTATGTTAGGTCTTCGTTGCTGTGCTTGGGCTTTCTCCAACTGCAGTAAGTGGGGCCTAGTCTACATTGCTGTGCACAGGCTTCTCATTGCAGTGGTTTCTCTTGTTATGGAGCTTGAGCTCTAGGTGCATGAGCTTCAGTAAATGTGGTACAGGGGCTTAGTTGTCCCCTGGCACATGGAATCTTCCTGGATCAGGGACTGAACCCGTGTCCCCTGCATTGGCAGACAGATTCTTTACCATTGAGCCACCAGGGAAACCCAAATTATGTTTATAGGTAGCATTCTTTTGACAAAACGCTGGATTCAGTAGATATCTATTCTTTATTTACAGTGATCAAGGCACTATTATTGGTTTTGCGAGCTAAGATGTGTTAAATTCATAGTCACTTTCATACAGGAATTTAAAATTTAGAAGAAAGTCTAAGGTTTATATACCAATACTAATGTATCAAGGCAATGTGTGATAGATTTTTTATCACAAGACAATACCTAATGATATTAGAGTATAATGAAAAATGGGCCTCCCTCCTGGTTCAGATGGCAAAGAATTTGTCTGCAATGCAAGAGACCCAGGTTCAATCCCTGAGTCAGGAAGATCCTCTGGAGAAGGGCATGGCAACCTATCTAGTGTTCTTGCCTGGATAATCCCATGGATAGAAAATCCCATGGACTCTAGTGGGCTACATACAGTCCATGGAGTTGCAAAGAGTTGGACATGTGTGTAGCACATACACACACATAATGAAAAATAATAACTTGTTAAATGATAATGATGATGTTGATGGCAAATTTTTTGTAGTATGCACCAGTTTGTTTCTCTAGGGTCTCTGCATAGAATAACTCATATACTCTTCATAACACTCCTACAAAGTACTTTGTTTCAATTTTATAGACAATGAATCAGAGACACAGGACAGTTAAGCCACTTGCCCAACTTCATACAGCTGATAAATGGAAGAACCAAAATGAAAACTCAGACAGCAGTGGGTCAACCTAAAAAAACTGGCAGGGATTTTGAGAAATAAGTTTAGAGTAATATAAAAAAGAAAAGAAGACATTTCTGATCGAGGTCATCAAGAGATAAGGGTGGTGCTAAGAAGAAAAATTGTTAGGAAATGAGTGATGCGCCTTGTTTGGGAGTTGTGTTCATGGTGGGGAATAGTGGCAGGTAAGACTAGAAAGAGAGGCCAGACCAGATGGTGGTGGGTCTTAGAAGGTGGAGCAAGGACTTTGGACTTAATTAAGTAGTCACTGGAAAGGAAATAAAGACTTTTAAACAAACGTGGTTGGTTGATTAGTCGTGTCCGACTCTTTGCAACCCCATGGATTGTAGCCCACCAGGCTCCTCTGTCCATGGGATTTTTTCATGGGAGAATACTGGAGTGGGTTGCTGTTTCCTCCTCCAGGGGATCTTCCTGACCCAGGGATAGAACTCACATCTCCTGTGTCTCCTGCATTGCAGGTGGATTCTTTACCTACTGAGCCATCAGGGAAGCTCCTGTAACAAATAGGTACCATAACAAAAACAGGGCTTTGGAAAGATAGCACTTCAGTGGAATGAAGGGAGGGGAAAAATCTGAAGGCTAAGTACTGCTCACCTATGATTAGAAAATGTATTCATTCCAGAGACACATTTGAAAAAAATAAGAATTTGTGTCATTGTTAAAAATTAGGAGAATGGAACGTGACAGAACATTATTCCAGGGATGAAAAAAATAGTTTTTCTCTGACATTCCAAATCCAATTAATTTACAGTGGATGAGTGGAGGGTTGTGTTGTGAAGGATTCTGAGGCCACATCCAGAAATAGCAGGAGAGAGTGCAATGTCAGAGTGGGGAGAGCCAGCATAAATGTCAGCTATTTGTCATTCATGCTCTTTGCCTTAATGCCTAGAGTTGTGATGGGCATGGAAGATTAGTGAATCATTTTACTCCAAGGCTGTACTCAGGTCAAAGCTAGCCCAAAGAGAACATATGACGTGGAAAGATGACCAACTATACTGAAAATAGCAACAGAGCCTCAAAAGTTCTTGGTTTGAATTGAAACTTGCTGCCTGATACTTGTGTGTCTCAGGTACTTAAACTTTCTAAGATGCAAGAAGTTGTTTTGTAAATTGTCTCAGATAAGAACTACATAAAGTTTTTATAAAACATTTAAGTAAAACCTTTAGATAATAATTTACCAGATTAATTTAAATATGGTAATAATACTTGAGTTTGGCTGCTTTGTGGAGAAGGAAATGGCAACCTACTCCAGTATTCTTGCCTGGAGAATCCCATGGATGGAGGAGCTTGGTGGGCTACGGTCCACGGGTCGCAAATAGTTAGGACACGACTGAGTGACTTCACTTTCACGTGGCTGTTTTGAGAATTTAGCTACTCAATAGCAAGTTAGGTTCAGCACACAAGAGTCTTCAGCTCTAGCTGTTTTTGCAGAATTAGATCATATGAAAGAAAAATCTACCCTTTCCTGATAGGTAAGCCCTCCATTTCCATAATTAAAGATTGTACCCTTCACAAACCCAGTGCCCTGCTTAAATTAGATGGCAGTCTCCAGCAAAATTGCACATAGGTGACATCATCATTTCTCCAATAGAAATGCTCTTTTTTAGGGTCAAAGGACCCTTTGTTAATAAAACACTTGGGACTGTCTATGTAATACTAATACCATTGGCAGTTCTGATTGGGCTTAAAAAAATCAGCTTACTAGGGGGAAAACACAAATTGATTTGCCAGTTGAATAAACATTTAGACTAGTAGCCCCAATTAGGCAAGTCTTGAGCTTATCAAATTATCTCACTTCCAAAGTAAACAAGGTTGTAGTTGCTTCACTTAGTTCCTTAGCACTTGGGTAGTGATGACAGAGTCATTTAATATCAGCGGTGACCTAGGACAGCAGAGGGAATTAGCTGTTCCCTGATGCCATATTTGGCTTACCTAATGAGATATAAAGACATGGTCCAAGTTCTGGGGGCAAATAAGAGCTTCGACTTGCCAAGCATGAGTCAGCTGCTGCATCTTTAATGTCTATTTGAGACTTGATAGCAATACTTTATTTTTAGAGTATTAATGCTCAATAACTGTAATTTGCCTTATTTTTCTAGAAGTTTGATACATACCCTCTAACTCCAGTATATTTTATCTGTTTGCACAGAAGAGTTGTGACAAAATTTAGTCAACAAACAGAGGCAGAATAGAGCAGGGGCAGTGGGGTTCCAGCTTTTGCCTCTACAATCCCAATAGTTGAGTGGAATCTTGCTTTTCTCCTGAACTGACTGGATTTATGCAGGTTTATTGTAGTATAGGTGCAACCTAAGACATACAGAAATTAAGGTCCACGGGTCGCAAATAGTTAGGACACGACTGAGTGACTTCACTTTCACGTGGCTGTTTTGAGAATTTAGCTACTCAATAGCAAGTTAGGTTCAGCACACAAGAGTCTTCAGCTCTAGCTGTTTTTGCAGAATTAGATCATATGAAAGAAAAATCTACCCTTTCCTGATAGGTAAGCCCTCCATTTCCATAATTAAAGATTGTACCCTTCACAAACCCAGTGCCCTGCTTAAATTAGATGGCAGTCTCCAGCAAAATTGCACATAGGTGACATCATCATTTCTCCAATAGAAATGCTCTTTTTTAGGGTCAAAGGACCCTTTGTTAATAAAACACTTGGGACTGTCTATGTAATACTAATACCATTGGCAGTTCTGATTGGGCTTAAAAAAATCAGCTTACTAGGGGGAAAACACAAATTGATTTGCCAGTTGAATAAACATTTAGACTAGTAGCCCCAATTAGGCAAGTCTTGAGCTTATCAAATTATCTCACTTCCAAAGTAAACAAGGTTGTAGTTGCTTCACTTAGTTCCTTAGCACTTGGGTAGTGATGACAGAGTCATTTAATATCAGCGGTGACCTAGGACAGCAGAGGGAATTAGCTGTTCCCTGATGCCATATTTGGCTTACCTAATGAGATATAAAGACATGGTCCAAGTTCTGGGGGCAAATAAGAGCTTCGACTTGCCAAGCATGAGTCAGCTGCTGCATCTTTAATGTCTATTTGAGACTTGATAGCAATACTTTATTTTTAGAGTATTAATGCTCAATAACTGTAATTTGCCTTATTTTTCTAGAAGTTTGATACATACCCTCTAACTCCAGTATATTTTATCTGTTTGCACAGAAGAGTTGTGACAAAATTTAGTCAACAAACAGAGGCAGAATAGAGCAGGGGCAGTGGGGTTCCAGCTTTTGCCTCTACAATCCCAATAGTTGAGTGGAATCTTGCTTTTCTCCTGAACTGACTGGATTTATGCAGGTTTATTGTAGTATAGGTGCAACCTAAGACATACAGAAATTAAACAATATTTTTAAAACCTAGATACGCAAAAATCTTCTAATATTGCAACAGGATACAGAGCCAATGATTTTCATTAAAAATGAGTCCATTTCAAATATTTTTTCCCTGGAATCTCTTCTTCACCTAATGATATTCTTTACTTCCTAACAATGTTTCCCTTTGGTAAAGACCTTATCATCAGGTTTAATGAAGGAATAATGTTCCATTATATGTAAACTCCATTTTATTATATTCCTTATCATTGGTTGCTGAGGTGGAATTTTTTTGAGCCTGTTCCCTCAGCTTTACATCAATTTCTGGGTTGTTTATGCTCCTGCACACCAGTCCCAAGACTACTTGTAATTATTCTTGTGAATCTTTTCTCTTCTGACAGATCAAAATTAATACCTTATTCTTTAAATTTCATTCATTTCATTACTAATAAGAGTGTGAGCATATATTCCTAAGAATTCATTTCAGTCTTGACCATTTGTGTACTTGTTCTTTTCTATATTGGGCTGTTGATTAGTTTTCCTTTAACAATTGTAAGGCTATTAACCCTATTTTTAGAATGTTAATTCCATAATGGTAGAAGACTATCTGTTCCTTCTTTAGATATTTAGTACCTAAAACTGTGTCTCATACAGAGTAGGCATTTAATAAATACTTATTAAAAATGTTACAAAATTTTTTTTCTAATTTTAATGTTAATATTGTTGATTGGTAACTGTTGAATAAATGTTTTAAATCACTGCTTCTCAATATTTTCAAACAAATATCTGCTTCTGAAAAAACATGAACATCTCATTTCTACTTTTAAGATTATTTGAGAATTTCAACAAAATTTAAATAATGTAACTAATATTTCTGAGTTCTGGCTGGTGGCGGAAGGGTGCGTGAAGGCAGACTGAGGTCAGCTGCAGGCTGCCTCTTACATCAGGTCAAATTATTTAACCTCTATGAGCCTGAGATTTCCTACCTGAATATTAGCATAATAATAGTTCTTACCTTATAGAATAATTGTGAGAATTAAATAAGACTCCTTATAAGGTACTTAATACAGTATTCAGAGTATGATAGCTGCTAATCAAGTTACTTGGTACTGATATCTTCTCTAAATTTCATCTGTGAAATGAAAATAAAGATGTACACTTCATATGGTCATTGCCTAGCACATGCTAAACACTCAGTGAATGACAGTTTAAAAAAATTACACAGATTCATTTTAGAATTCACACACACAAAGATTCTGATATGCATCCATGCAAGGGAAAGAGAGGTCTTGCTTTTTGATCACCTTGTCTTTTTCACTGAAGATGACAGATGACAGTTTTAAAGTTCATATGATGAAATCTACCAATTTTTTTTTTTCTTTGGCGGAATCTGCCTTTGAAGTCAAACTTACAAGTCCATAGTCACACTAGATTAAAAGTACTGACCAGTCCTTCACAATCCTTCATTCTAGCTTTATAATCTTACTTTTTGTATTCATCTTTAGTTCAGCTAAAATACACTTGGTGTAAATTATGAGGTAGAAATCTTAATGTTTCTAGTTGATTAGTAAGTCATCCCAAATGTCTTTTTCCCCAGTACTACTTCAACTTTTCTTGAATGATTTTCAAATGATATTGTAATATTTTCCCATTTATTTTCTTCATTTATTAAGTTCAATTTGAATATTTATTTTTGTTTTGTGCTATTATTATGATTAAGCATTTTACCCTTTATATTTTGGCTGAGTATTATTGATATCTAAAATATTATTGTTCATTTTTTAAACTGTTACCCATAGCTTTTTGATAAATTAGTTTTAAACTAATTTAATAAATTTAAACTACATTAATAAAACATTAATGTTTTCAATTGAATATTTGGTACTTTTCAGTTTTGTAATCATATTACTTGCAAACTACAATTATATTTATAACTTTTCATCTAAAATGACTGACTTGAACTTGCAGCACTCTGTAAAATAATAATGATGATAGTAAATATTCCTGATTCTCTCCTTATTGTCTTATCATTAAGCATAACATTGGCTATTTGTTGGAAATGAATTTCCACCCCTCCACTCCCCTGCATTAAGGAAATGTCATATTCTTATTTTATTGAAGATTATAATCTTAGATAATGTTAAATGTCATCAAACATCTTTTTTGAGCCCTTTCAAGACCTACTTTTTCTTTTTTCTCCTATTTGTATAGTAAAGTATATTTGCATTTTGCTAACCAATGCTAATATTAAACAATGCTCAGTCAATTCAGTCACTCAGTCTTGTCCAACTCTTTGCGACCCCATGGACTGCAGCATGCCAGGCCTCCCTGTCCATCTCCAGCTCCCAGAGTTTACTCAAACTCATGTCCATTGAGTCGGTGATGCCATCCAACCATCTCATCCTCTGCTGTCCCCTCGATCTCCCACCTTCAATCTTTCCCAGGATCAGGGTATTTTCCAGTGAGTCAGTTCTTCGCATCAGGTGGCCAAAGTATTGGAGTTTCAGTTTCAGCATCAGTTCTTCCAATGAACATTCCAGAAAATGTTCACAGAACTATAATATACTTCCTGTGGGGATGCAGTTTTATTCTTTTGTCATATTGTAGGATTCTTTGCTAATATTTTAGAATCTTTACATCTACATTTAAAATATAGTTTTGCCATTATTTTATTGTACATCATATTCAAGCTTGAGGCTGGTCTGTATCTGCATCTTCTCTTTGTCATGTTTTAAAATCAAGATTATAATAGCTTATTTAAAAAAAAAACACTTAAAGTTTCCTTTTCCTTTCTGCTTTGTAAGTATGTATATAGTATGAGAGTAATTTTTCCCTATGGCTTTTAATGCATTTGGACAAAACCTACCTGACCCTAATGCTATGTTTCTAATGTTTTCATTTCAAAACTATTATTTTATCCTGTTATTTGTTCATTCAAGTTATTTGCTTCTTTCTGTGAACAACTTTTTATAATTTATGTTTTTCTTGGAAATTTATCCCTCTCATTAAAATTTTCAAATGTTGTTGAAAAACAGAATGTTAGTAGTGTGTGTGTGTCTATAAATGGTTTCATTCAGCAAGGTTATACAAGAAAGAGAACACTACAGCATGAATTAGCAGGTTTGCAAGAGAAAGGGTGGGGAATAGAGTCAGTCAAGAATTTGGGATATAGAGGGACTGGAAATGCCAACTGCCTATAGGCCCCTGAGATGGATTGAATATTTGCGTTCTCAATCCCAAATTCATGTATTGAAATCTTATCCCCAGTATGATAGTGTTTGAAAGTGGGGTCTTTGTGAGGTAATTAGATCATGAGGGTGGAGCCCTCATGGATGGAATTAGTGTCCATATATGGACAGGAGAGAGCGTTCTTCCTGTTTCCTGTAGGAGGAGAAGACAGTTATCTGCAAACCAGGAAGCACGTTCTCACCAGAACTTGACCATGCTGGCACCCTGATGCTGGACTTCCCAGCCTCCAGAACTGTGAAAAATAAATTGCAGTTGCTCATAAGCCACCCAGACTATGGTACTTCAGTATAGCAGCCAGAATTAAGACAGCTCAGAGGGAATAAGAAAAAAATTTAAAAGTCTTTATGTAACAAAAGCCTATTAATACTTAGCCTTGTAGAAAATGACATGTTAAGGATGTGGTCCTTTCCCCCAAGTCTGGTGGCCTCAGGAAGTTTACTTTAAGTTGTGGGGGGAAACGTATGAACATGAAGAAGAAAGAAGAAAAACTGGGTTTGAGAATTATGTCTAACAATTATATGGGAATTATATGACCTTTCTATTGTGTATAACAAATTAGCAGCTTGAAACAATATTTGTTATGTCACAGTTCCATGGTTGAGAAGTCTGGGCATGACATATCTGAATCCTCTGCCCAGGTCTCATGGCTGAATTAAGATATTGGCTGGTGCTGTGGTCTTATCTGAGATTCAAAGTCCACTTTGCCAAATCACTGGTTATTGGCAGAATTAAATTTCTTAAGATTGAAGGGTTTACATCTCCATTTCCTTACTGAGTGTCAGCTGGAGGTTGCTTTAGCCCCTAGAATTTCCTCTCAGATTCTTTCCAGGTAGACCTCTCTTTCTTCAAAGCCAGCCATGGAAACTTCCTCATGTGGAATCTCTCTGACATTAGGAAAGCCTCTGTTCTTTTAAAGAGCTCATTTGACTAGGTCAGCCCAAACCAGATTGTCTCCCTTTTGATGAACTCAAAGTCAGTTGATTAGTAACCTACTCATGGAAATGATAAACCATCATAGTCACAGGTTTGCTTAAACTCAAGTTGGCATTTACACATTTTTACAAGGCATTTACACACTACACACAATAGGGTGGGAATCTTGAGGACCATCTTCGAATTCTGCCTACCACAGGAACTGATGGGAATAAATAGGTTAGAAACCAGCTAAAGTTTAGAGGGAATTTTATTGTCAAAGGAACCAAAAAACAAAATTTAAAAACCTCATTTTCAGTTCTTTTGACCTTTTTTATTATGAAAACAACATTTTTACCTTAGATAGTGAATATATTATAGGATTCTCAGCCAGAGTGGTAATATTTGGGGAGTAAAGACAATCCTAGAGAAATTCTAGACAGAACAGGACCTAATTACTTTGAAAATATCTCTTCCTAGTCACTCAACACTCAAAGGCACTCAAAGGCATGTCTGACTCAGTCTCTGTGGGTCTCCTGGTGCACACAAGATTTTGGATGAGACCTCTGAGCATCTCTGGCGGTTATGAGGTTTGATTCTAAATGTGATTTCACCCCTCCTGGGCACCCCACTCCAGTACTCTTGCCTGGAAAATCCCATGGACGGAGGAGCCTGATAGGCTGCAGCCCATGGGGTCGCTGATGGTCTGACACGACTGAGCGACTTCACTTTCACTTTTCACTTTCATGCGTTGGAGAAGGAAATGGCAACCCACTCCAGTGTTGTTGCCTGGAGAATCCCAGGGACAAGGGAGCCTGGTGGGCTGCCATCTATGGGGTCGCACAGAGTCGGACATGACTGAAACGACTTAGCGGCAGCAGCAGCCATCTTGCTGGGGCTTCTCCTTTGCCCGTGGAGGAGGGGTATCTTTTTTTGGTGGTGTCCAACATTCTCCTGTCAATGGCTGAGTGTTTGAGTGTCTCCTGCAGAGGTGAGGGTCAGCAGTGGCCTGCTGCAGGGGCAGGGGCTCCGGGTGGAGCAGACCTGGGTGTGGCATAAGCCCTCTTGGAGGAGGTTGCCATTAACCCCACCACAGAGCCCCCAGGACTTATACAGGACTGGGGAAACAGACTCTTGGAGGGCACAAACCAGACACCATGCACACCAAGACCCAGGAGAAAGGAGCGGTGACGCCACAAGAGACTGGCCCAGGCTTGCCTGTGAGTGTCCAGGAGTCTCTGGCGGAGGTGTGGGGTGGTGGTGGCCTACTCCACGGTTGGGGGCGCTGAATGCAGTAGTGCCTGCGCCTGGTCTTTTGAAGAAGATTGCCATTTTCTTCATTACCTCCACCACAGTTTGGTCTCAGGTCAAACAACCAGGAGGGAAGACAGCCCCGCCCATCAACAGAAAATTGGATTAAAGATTTACTGAGCATAGTCCTGCCCATCAGAACAAGATCCAGTTACCCCCACCAGGAAGCTTCCATAAGCCTCTTATCCTTATCTGTCAGAGGGCAGACAGAATGAAAACCACAATCACAGAAAACTTGTCAAAGGGATCACATGAACCACAGCCTTGTCTAACTCAATGAAACTATGAGCCATGCCATGTAGGGCCACTAAGACAGGTCATGGTGGAGACTTCTGACAAAGCGAGGTCAACTGGAGAAGGAAATGGTGAACCACTTCAGTATTCTTGCTTTGAGAACCCCATGCACAATATGAAAAGGCAAAAAGATATGACACTGAAAGAGGAACTCCCCAAGTCGGTAGGTGCCCAATATGTTACTGGAGAAGAGTGGAGAAATAACTCCAGAAAGAATGGAGAGACAGAGCTAAAGCAAAAACAACACCCAGTTGTTGATGTGACTGGTGATGGAAATAAAGTCTGATGCTGTAAAGAACAATATTGCATAGGAACCTGGAATGTTAGGTCCATAAATCAAGGTAAATTCAGTTTGGTTCAGTTCAGTAACTCAGTCATGTCCGATTCTTTGTGACCCAATGGACTGCAGCATGCCAGGCTTCCCTGTCCATCTCCAACTCCCAGAGCTTGCTTAAACTCATGTCCGTCCATTGTTGATGTCATCCAACCATCTCATCCTGTCATCCCCTTCTCCTCCTGCTTTCAATATTTCCTGACAACAGGGTCTTTTCCAGTGAGTCAGTTCTTTGCATCAGGTGGCCAAAGTATTGAAGTTTCAGCATCAAGGTAAATTGGAAGTGGTCAAACAGGAGACGGCAAGAGTGAACATCGACATTTTAGGCATCAGTGAACTAAAATGGACTGGAATGGGTGAATTTAACTCAGATGACCATTATATCTACTACTGTGGGCAAGAATCCCTTAGAAGAAATGGAGTAGCCCTCATACTCAGCAAGAGTCTGAAATGCAGTTCTTGGGTGTAGTCTCAAAAATTACAGAATGATCTCTGTTCAGTTTCAAGGTGAACCATTCAATATCACAGTAATCCAAGTCTATGTCCCAACCAGTAATGCCAAAGAAGCTGAATTCGAATGGTTCTATGAAGACCTACAAGACCTTCTAGAACTAATACCCCCAAAAGATGTTCTTTTCATTATACGGGACTGGAATGCAAAGTAGGAAGTTAAGAGATACCTTGAGTAAGAGGCAAATTTGGCCTTGGAGTACAAAATGAAACAGGGAAAAGGCTAACAGAGTTTTGCCAAGAAAATGCACTAGTCATAGCAAACACCCTCTTCCAACAACACAAGAGAAGACATGGACATCACCAGATGGTCAACACCAAAATCAGATTGATTATATTCTTTGCAGCCAAAGATGGAGAAGCCAGATACAGTCAACAAAAGCAAGACCAAGAGCTGACTGTGGCTCAGATCATGAACTCCTTACAGACAGAATTAAGACTTAAATAGAAGAAAGTAGGGAAAACCACTAGACCATTCAGGTATGACCTAAATCAAATCCCTTATAATTATACAGTGGAAGTGACAGATTCAAGGGATTATATCTGATGGACAGAGTGCATGAAGAACTATGGACAGAGGTTCATGACATTGTATAGGAGGCAGTGATCAAGACCATCCTCAAGAAAAAGAAATGCAAAAAGGCGGAATGGTTGTCTGAGGAGGCCATACAAATAGCTGAGGAAAGAAGCAAAAGAGAAAAAAAGAGAAAAGGAAAGATAAACCCATTTGAATGCAGAGTTCCAAAGAATAGCAAAGAGATAAGAAAGCCTTCCTCAGTGACCAACGCAAAGAAATAGAGGAAAACAATAGAATGGGAAAGACTAGAGATCTCTTCNTACAAATAGCTGAGGAAAGAAGCAAAAGAGAAAAAAAGAGAAAAGGAAAGATAAACCCATTTGAATGCAGAGTTCCAAAGAATAGCAAAGAGATAAGAAAGCCTTCCTCAGTGACCAACGCAAAGAAATAGAGGAAAACAATAGAATGGGAAAGACTAGAGATCTCTTCAAGAAAATTAGAGATAGCAAAGGAACATTCCATGCAAAGATGGGTACAATAAAGGACAGAAATGGTATAGATCTAACAGAAGCAGAAGATATTAAGAAGAGGTGGCAAGAACACACAGAACTATACAGAAAAGATCTTCATGACCCAGATAGCCACAATGGTGTGATCACAGGCCTAGAGCCAGACATCCTGGAATGCAAAATCAAATGGGCCTTAGGAAGCATCACTGCTAAGAAAGCTAGTGGAGGTGATGGAATTCCAGTTGAGCTATTTCAAATCTTGAAAGATGATGCTGTGAAAGTGCTGCACTCAATATGCCAGCAAATTTGGAAAACTCAGCAGTGACCACAGGACTGGAAAAGGTCAGTTTTCACTCCAATCCCAAAGAAAGACAATGCCAAAGAATATTCAAACTACTGCTCAATTGCTGTCATCTCACGTGCTAGCAAAGTAATGATCAAAATTCTCCAAGCCAGGCTTCAACAGTATCTGAACTGTGAACTTTCAGATAGTCAAGCTGGATTTAGAAAAGGCAGAGGAACAGAGATCAAATTGCCAATATCTGTTGGATCATAGATAAAGCAAGAGAGTTCCAGAAAAATATCAACTTTTGCTTTATTGACTATGCCAAAGCCTTTGACTGTGTGGATCACAGCAAACTTGGGAAATTCTTAAAGAGATGGGAATACAAGACCCCCTGACCTGCCTCCTGAGAAATCTGGATACAGGTCAAGAAGCAACAGTTAGAACTAGACATTGAACGACAGAGTGGTTCCAAATCAGGAAAGGAGTACATCAAGACTGTGTACTATCACCCTGCTTATTTAAGTTATATGCAGAGTACATAATGCAAAATGCCAGGCTGAAAGAAGCAAAAGCTGGGATCAAGATTGCTGGGAGAATGCTGATGACACCACCCTTATGGCAGAAAGCGAAGAAGAAGTAAAGAGCCTCTTGATGAAAGTGAAAGAGAAGAGTGAAAAAGTTGGCTTAAAACTCAATATTCAGAAAAGTATGATCATGGCATTCGGTCCCATTAATTCATGGCAAATAGATGGGGAAACAATGGAAACAGTGACAGACTTTATTTTGGGGGGCTCCAAAATCACTGCAGATGGTGACTGCTGCCATGAAATTAAAAAAAAACACTTGCTCCTTGAAAGAAAAGCTATGACCCACCTAGAGAGCATATTAAAAAGCAGAGACATTAGTTTGCCAACAAAGGTCCATCTAGTCAAAGCTATGGTTTTTCTAGTAGTCATGTATGGATTTGAAAGTGAATGTGAAAGTGAAATTTGCTCCGTTGTGTACACTTGCTCCTTGAAAGAAAAGCTATGACCCACCTAGAGAGCATATTAAAAAGCAGAGACATTAGTTTGCCAACAAAGGTCCATCTAGTCAAAGCTATGGTTTTTCTAGTAGTCATGTATGGATTTGAAAGTGAATGTGAAAGTGAAATTTGCTCCGTTGTGTATGACTCTTTGCAACTCGTGGTCTATACAGTTATGGAATTCTCCAGGCCAGAATACTGGAGTGGGTAGCTGTTCCCTTCTACAGGGGATCTTCCCAACCCAGGGATGGTATCCAGGTCTCCCACATCACAGGCGGGTTCTTTACCAGCTGAGCCACAAGGGAAGCCTGTATGGATGTGAGAGTTGGACTATAAAGAAAGCTGAGTGCTGAAGAATTGAAGCTTTCGAACTGTGGTGTTGAAGACTCTTGAGAGTCCCTTGGACTGCAAAGAGATCAAACAAGTCAATCCTAAAGGAAATCAGTCCTGAATATTCATTGGAAGGACTGATGCTGAAGCTGAAACTCCAATACTTTGGCCACCCGATGCAAATAACTGACTCATTGGAAAAGACCCTGATCCTGAGAAAGATTGAAGGCGGGAGGAGAAGGGGACGACAGAGGATGAGATGGTTGGATGGCANAGTCCTGAATATTCATTGGAAGGACTGATGCTGAAGCTGAAACTCCAATACTTTGGCCACCCGATGCAAATAACTGACTCATTGGAAAAGACCCTGATCCTGAGAAAGATTGAAGGCGGGAGGAGAAGGGGACGACAGAGGATGAGATGGTTGGATGGCATGACTGACTTGATGGACATGAGTTTGAGCAAACTCCGGGACTTGGTAAAGGACAGGGAAGCCTAGCATGCTGCAGTCCATGAGGTCTCAAAGAGTCGAACACGACTGAGCAACTGAACTGAACTGAGTCACTCAATAGGACTGTATATAGTAAGAGAGGGTGGGGCCTGGCAGAGAATGTTTAGAGAGGATAACCTGACCATCAAAATAGAACTTTTTTTTTTCCTCTCAAATGAAAGAAAAGCAAGCTTACATTTATCCTATGAAGTCTCTGGTCATATGAAATCAAATACGTATATCAAGTTTTTTATTTATTTATTTTTAATGGAAGGATCATTCCTTTACACTGTTGTGTTAGTTTTTGCCATGCAGCAACGTGACTCAGCAATAAGATTTTAAAAATCAGCCTTTTCTCAGTGTTAGGCTTTATTCTGTGGCTTTGAGAGGGAGTGTCTAAGGCTACTGCTTGATATAGTATGAGTAGGCAGTTCTGAAGGAATGAGGACTTAAATTTGGGAGACTAGTTGAGAGCTCTCTGGATTGTTCTGGGTCCCCACCACGGTGGAAATCAATGAATGACTCACTCAGAGTACCAGTGACCGCTGGTACTCTGCCAGCAATCTTAATTTGAAACTGGTTAACAAAGACCACACATGGTCAATAAAATAGTGCATTTTTATATGGGCAACTCCCTTCACGCAAAGATCCTGAATTTATAGGAGATATAATTCACTGAGTTTATTGGATGTAAATTACTTATGTGGCAATGATATAAGTAGAAAAAAGCAATAAACCATATACAAAACTTATATAGCCTATTCTTTCATTAAGGGATACCAACAGATATTTTGGTTTTGTTTTTTGAAAAAAAAATTGTTTATGAAATTTGGTGGACAAATTAAAACCTAAATTTAGGCTTTACCTGGAAGAATAAAAATGTTTTGAATAATTATCACTGGCTTAATCAGTTGTTGCCTGCCAGGGAATACTGGTCTTATTTCAACTGTGGAGGAAAACTTATCTTTTTGATCTATTAGGTTATGTAAATAATTTAGAGTTAATTCATTAACTACGTAAGTTTCACTCATTTTCCTTAGCAAGCACTAAAGACTTTAGTATTTAATATTTTCTTAAAAGTGAATTTATTATACTCTTTGGATTTTCTGTTTTCTCATCTCTCATAAATATCTTAGCTGCCTTTTACCTGAATGTTACTTCAAGCTATAGTGCCACCTGGTGTTTGTATAATTTATCTGGACCTTCCTTTCTAAGAAATAAAGTCATTACTCTTTGGATGAATATTTTAAAGTAGAAAAACAATATCATATACTAAATTTCTCCTGCAAATTAGTCTGTAAATAAACCAAACTTATGTCCTAAATTAAACTAAACTTATAACTTAAACTAAAGAAGCCAGCCATTTATTTTTAGTAAGTTTCACATAGGTCATGGCTGAGATGCTTAGTATTCTACAGACTTCGCTGAAATGTTTGGAATTGACAGAGCCTCATACAGTGTCAAGTACAAAGCAGCTGATTAACAGATGCTTAAAATCATAGACTGTTACAGCTTGGATGTCCTAGCTGAGTGATTGGGCATAAAGGGCTATGGTGAATAGCAGGGATCACTGTAAACATGCTATGGTTTGTTTTCATTAGTTCACATGATTTCAAACTCCAGAACTTATACTCAACTACTCAAAGTTTAGGAGGAGAGAATTATATAAAACATTTACCTGAAGATAGGATTATATTTCAATGAATGTGTGTGTGTGTCTCTGTGTGTGTGTGTGTGTGAGAGAGAGCGCGCTAAGTCACTTCAGTCATTCAGACTCTTTGCGACTCTGCCAGGCTCCTCTGTCCATGGGATTCTCCAAGCAAGAACACTGGAGTGGGTTGCCATGCCCTTTTCCAGGGGAACTTCCCAACCCAGGGATCAAATCTCCATGTCTTATGCCTCTTGCATTGGCAGATGAGTTCTTTACCACCACTTGGGAAGCCATTTAAGAATAATTGATGCTAAAGTTAATTGCTCACAGATATCATCCCTTTAAAAAGAGATGCAGAATATTCGCTACTGCTATTTTTGAAGAAAAATTGTCACTTAAAATTGATGACAACCTAAAATTCAGCTCAGTTTTAGATGTCATCTAAAGCCTTAACATTATTTTGGAAACATCTGACTATAGTTTTGGTAACTTCCCACCGTCCTTGAGGGGAATAGTTCTTGATATTGTTTCTTTTGGAGTATTTTTGTAACAGGTGATAGAAAACCCATGTAATCTGTTGTCCATATGATAAAAATCCACAGAGTGGGTTTGATCTTGGTTCTTGTGTTTCTCTAAATTTTCTCCACCCTGTTGTAGGTTTTGTCTTCCAGCTGGTTTCTTTCATGGTGGTTATACGGTCAATCTATCAGACCTGCTATCACTGCATACTCAGGAATTAACAAGCTTCTCTTTTCCTCTCCCTGAGCAAAGCTTGTGGCAGGGCTTCACTCTGGTTGGACCAAATTAGATCATGCCTTTTATTCTGGGACTAGGTCAAAAGAATGTGATTATGCTGAATGATTTGAGCCAATCAGAGGCTTCCCTTGGAGTAGAACTGGGATAATTACAACTGCAATTCATACGTGAGAGACTCAAGGGTCTGTTAGGAAGAGGACCATGTACTCCACTTCTTTCTAAATCTCTGACAATCATGCTAAACTGTAGATAGCTCATTCGTTCAATCATGGCTTATTCACTTTGGTAATCCCAGCACAGAACATCACATAAGGGAGGTGTTCAATAAAGATTTTAAGGTAGTAAATTTTAAGGTTAACTAAAGAGAAGTTATGGAATAAACTCAATGATAGCTTATTTATATGATTTAAATAAAGAATAAGTATGTTATTTTGAAAATCCCTTCCTAAATTAATTGTTTGAGAAAGTGGTCATGTTTAAAAATGGAACATTTTTTTGGATATTTTTGCTATTGATTGTGATAATAGCTACCACATGTTGTTATTTCCCTTTACAACCAAACAGAAAGTTAGAAGGCTGATGCATGGAAGAAACTGTGCCCTCAATATGGAGATTAAAGTATAGGAAGTAGAAGACAGCATAAAACGTTCGTGTCATTACTTTTCAAAATTTGTTTCAGATGTCATCACAAGAAGTGGATGTATTCATTGAAACTGTGGGACTAAAAACATGTTGTTGATATCATTTAGCTGAGTCAGTGTCAACAAGTAAGATGGGAACCTAGGACTTTTCAGGTTTTTGCTGTTAATTCATTGCCTTTTCGGCAAGCTGCAATGAATAAAACCAACCTCATCTTTTCATTCCAGTCCAATGACTGGGCCATGTAAAAGAGGCTTTATGTTAAGTTCCCATCTAAGGTATCATGCAGGCCATGTCCTCAGAAACAAGACATTCTCTCCATCAGTTTTTCTCATTCTTATCACCAAGCAACACATTCCCCTCTGAAGTGTCTTGCCTGTTGACTGCTTTAAGTATGAGGAAAGTACCCACTTGGGTAAAGAACAGAGTTTAGTTTCCTCCAGAAATGAGACAGCCATCTGTGTAGGTAGAGCCCTGAAGTGGTTTCCAAATTTGTTTTTCTGAGACCCAGGGTTTTGCATAGCCTCAGGGAGAGACAGGATGAGGAAGTTACTAGTAAGATGTGTTTTCAATTCCTTATCCCTTTTATCTGTTACATAAGTTGGGATTTTATATGTTGAAAGACTGCATCCAATTTTATTTGAAAAAAAGAAATTTGTGGATAAAAATGTGGACAGCCCTTGCCATTAATGATAATGGGGTATCCATGCCTGGAAGGCATAGCTGCAAACACAGATGAGACCACAAGGTCTGAGTGACACATGGAGGCCACAGTTTATCTGCAAGCTAGTGAAACATTTGACTGAAAGAGCAATTTCGGCTCACTATCTAGATGGGTTATTTACTGCTCAAATATATAACTGTTGTTGTGATTGTTGTTCAGTTGCCAAGTTGTGTCTGACTCTTTGCAACCCCACAGACTATGGAAATCTCAAATCCTTGAGATTTTCCAGGCAAGAATACTGGAGTGGTTTGCCATTTCTTTCTCCAGGAGATCTTCCTGTCCCAAGGATTAAACCTGTGTCTCCTGCATTGGCAGACAGATTCTATACCCTTGAACCACCAGGGCAGCCCATATATAAGTGTACATCTCTAAATTCTCAAATAAACGAATAGAGTATTAAGTGATTTCTAATGTGCAAAGCCATATGGTGCAGTCTATTATTACAGATCTGCCACTGATTTCCATGGCAGACAGCAGAATTTCTCAAAAGGGCTGAATGTATGGGAAGGTGATTGTGGCATTGTGATTTAGATTTAAGGTCTCCCAGGGACTTTGCGACTGTCACCAGAAATTCTGTTAAAAATTCACTTTTCTAAATTAAGACATTTTCTTCTGTTAAAATGCAAATAATTTCATGTAGAAGATATGATCTTGTACAAAATACATACTCAAGTTTCAAAAATACACTTTGAAATACCTGGAATTACATTTACTTTAGTGCATGAGTCCCCCTGCCCTTTCCCTTCAACAGCAGAAAATTGAATTTTGCCAAATCAAGATAACTCAATCACTTCTGGTTTTAAACTCAGTCTTTTGGGAAGCTCACTAGCTAGTCATTTAGGGTTCTTCACCTCCTGATTCGTCCTTTCTCTTTAGAAGAATCTGGGTTTGTGGAGGCTTATTTAAGCAAATGGCAATCCCCTGACCGGGTCTTGGGTATTGACTTCTATCTCCTCTCCATCTGCTGCTGATGCTTGTTGTCCTGCCACGTCCTTCACTTGTCTATTCTGGGCTCTCTGCATAGGCCTTGATTCAATCACAAGGGTTGTTTAGTCTGTTGATCTTTCAAACACTTTTCTGTTGTCTGAGAATCAGAAGCCCCAAGGGGAAGCTGAGTAGGACTCTGGATGGCTTACCTCAGGTTTACGGTTTGGACCAATCGCAAAAGCATGTGGTATATGCACATGATACTATACATAAATTATTTTATTTAGTTGTGACTAGTTCTCAATGAGATAGGTAGCCATTTGAATTTAGTAATTAACCTTGGGGTTTTATTTTTTGGAGTTTTTTTATTTCATATGTCTGGTGATTCATTTTTATCATTTTACTTTATTATTTTACTTATAATGTTTATTTTCATTACAAAAGCTATTGCTTCTTCACCACAGGATTTGAAAAGCCTTGGCCTGGACCATTGGTTTTTCCTGCTCAGGCACCATGTTGAACCGGAGTTGAGGCTTCTCAGTGAGAATTGCGTCAGTCCACTCAACCTGGGGTAGAGAGTGTCACTGACTCACTAAGGAGAGGGCCACAGGCAGACCAAGAGAGTATCTTAAGATAGTACCTACCTTGCCATCTGGATTTCCCATGACAGGAATTACAGGAGCGAGAAAGAGCTATATAACCTTGAAAAGTTCTTTTACCTCTTGCTGTTGTTCAGTCACTAAGCTGTGTCCAGCTCTTTGCGACCCCGTGGACTGCAGCATGCTAGCCTTCCCTGTCCTTCACTATCTCCTCAGAGTTGCTCAGACTCATGTCCAGTGAGTCAGTGATGCCATCCAACCATCTCCTCCTCTGTCATCCCCTTCTCCTGCCTTCAATCTTTCCGAGCATCAGGGTCTTTTCAAATAAGTTGGCTCTTCATATCAGGTGGCCAAAGGATTGGAACTTCAGCTTCAGCATCAGTCCTTCCAATGACTATTCAGGGTTGATTTTCTTTGGGATTGACTTGTTTGATCTCCTTGCTTCTATGGGACTCTCAAGAGTCTTCTCCCAAACCATGATTAGAAAGCATCAATTCTTTGGCTCTCAGCCTTCTTTATGGTCCAACTCTCACATCCATACATGACTACTGGAAAAGCCATAACTTTGACTATATGGCACTCTGTTGGCAAAGTGATTTACCTCTGGGGAGCCTCCTTTTCCTCAATAGTAAAAAGAGAATAAGAANAGCATCAATTCTTTGGCTCTCAGCCTTCTTTATGGTCCAACTCTCACATCCATACATGACTACTGGAAAAGCCATAACTTTGACTATATGGCACTCTGTTGGCAAAGTGATTTACCTCTGGGGAGCCTCCTTTTCCTCAATAGTAAAAAGAGAATAAGAAACTTCATCTCATTGATTGTAGTAAGGCTTCAGGGAGGAAGCATTAAATTCCTAACTCAGGGCCTGGCACAGAAAGGTTAACTCCTTGTAAGTAGAATTTCTAAAACATATTGCATTTCAGTAAAGTTCTCTAGCAACATATGAAACATACATGTTCATTCTTATTAATCTTTATGCTACTGAGAATATTTGAGGTTGATTAATTACATAGGGCTATAATTGTAAAAATCATATTTACTATAATTATAAGAACTAAATATGAGAACAAATGTACAGTAGTAGTTAAGCCAAGTGCCTTGTGTATAGCAGATGTTTATTTAATGGGAATGTACTGATACACACACACACACACTCATTCACTAAACACATTTGTGTACATATCTACATATTCATACGTATCTAGTATACTTGGCAGAGAAGGCAATGGCACCCCACTCCAGTACTCTTGCCTGGAAAATCCCATGGACCGAGGAGCCTGGTGGGCTGCAGTCCATGGGGTCGCTAAGAGTCTGACAAGACTGAGCGACTTCACTTTCACTTTTCACTTTCATGCGTTGGAGAAGGAAATGGCAACCCACTCCAGTGCTCTTGCCTGGAGAATCCCAGGGACGGGGGAGCCTGGTGGGCTGCCGTCTGTGGGGTCGCACAGAGTCGGACACAACTGAAGCCACTTAGCAGCAGCAGCAGCAGTATACTCGGATGTGAGATTCGGAAGCTATTTATATTCACTCACAGAAATGAAAATGCAGCAGACCTAGGTATCTACTGTGGATATTTTATTTAAATACTTGATATATGAATTTATTAAGCTGAAACAAGGCAGAAAAAAACATGACTGCTGCTTCCTGATGATTTTGTTCTTCAGCTTTCAGATACTGACTCTATAACTGCATCTGTTTTAGTTTTTTCTTATTTTGTCACAGTGTGATTTTTGTGAAGCAATTATACTAACAAAGGAAGGTTTAGACCCGAGAAGTGAAATATTTCTCCTAAATACTGCTGTTTTAATTAAATGTAACCCAAGGAGAACAGTGTTTAGTTGCAGAAATGAAATGGACTGAACCTTGGGGCACTCCGAATCCAGCAGAGGAAATTGAACAGCATAGTCAGTTGGGCACAAGCCATGAGAAGAGTGAAACAATTTATCAGGCAGACTGGAAGTTAATTATTTAGCCCAAATATAATATGTCGTAATATGCCAAGTACCAAGCCACGTGGGGCAAATACATAAATACGATGGCTATTGATGACTGCCAAATTAATGCTTGGGTTATTGAATCAGTTCTGTATTTGTCTTTAGCACTTTAAAAATCAGTTAAAGGCCACTGCAATGAAAAAAAATGTTGGAACTAATATAGACCAGAGTCAAAAATTGAATTTCAGAATAAGAAATTAAATTTGGGTCAGAAAGTCCCAGAGAGCAGGGTTTTACAATTGCTATTTGGGTGAAGTTTTATGGGAAAAGCTTCTCAATGGCATAAATAAGGTCCACAAACAAAGTAACAGAGTAATCATCTTCCCTTTATACATCTCTGAGCCTCAAATCCAAACATGGTTCTGGACCAAACATACTTTCGCATAATTCTGGGAATAAAGTGTGCCAGGAAATGAAACTGATGGAGATGAGAGAGTTCTACATCATTATAAACCGGGCTAAAAATGTTCCTAGGAGTTGTTTCAATTTGTCTTATGGTGAGACATGCAGAGATAGAGATGGCTATCATGGAGGAACAAGTTTTATACTTTCCGGTCCTTAGAAGCAGGAGGCCAGGTGTGCCATGCAGGGCCACATGAGGAAGCACCAAGGTCAATCAGGAGGCAAAGGGAAAGCAAAGAGAAAGTATGGGCAAAACAGATAACTCATGAGAACCCACTGTAAAGTTCGGGGCGGGGCGGGGAAGAAGGTACAATCTGTTTCTAGGACATACATGAAGTTAACCTTAAAAATGCATTCCAATATACAGTAGGTGCAGACAAATACGATTTGATTCTACTTATACGAGATACCTAGAATAGTCAAATTCACAGAGTCGGAGAGTACATCGGTAGATGCTAGGAGCTGAGGCTGGTGGTGGTGGAGTAATGGGGACTTAGTGTTTAATGGGGACAGAGTCTCAGTTTAGGGAAGTGAAAATTCAGGAGACAGATGATGGTGAGAGCTGCACATTCACATTCAACAGTGTGAATATACTCAGTGCCACTGAACTGTATAGTTAAATGTGGTTAAAATAGTGTGTTTTGTATTATGTNAATGGGGACTTAGTGTTTAATGGGGACAGAGTCTCAGTTTAGGGAAGTGAAAATTCAGGAGACAGATGATGGTGAGAGCTGCACATTCACATTCAACAGTGTGAATATACTCAGTGCCACTGAACTGTATAGTTAAATGTGGTTAAAATAGTGTGTTTTGTATTATGTGACTTTTACCACAATAAAAACAATTATTAAAAAAAAAAAAAACTTTCTTGTGGTTTCTGTGGGAAGGAATGGGCAAAGCATCGTAAGCAGGCATAGGATTGGCCGGTTTGAATAATTTCAGGGGTGGTCTCAGGGGTGTATGGGCTGTGCTGAGTCATCTGATAGCTGGTCCCGGGGTGAGTAGGACACAGGGGTAGTAGTTTGAAATGTGAGAGTCTGAGAAAGGAGATAGTTGGGGAGCATGGGCCCTCGGATGGTTTGTATACGAAAGGCACATTTGCAGGAGAGTTCTTTACAGTCTCAGCAATTGACTAGTGCTGGGAGGGCCAGTCTCTCCATGGCAAGTGAAGCCCTAGAGCTTTAAAAAAAATAGAGAAAATACAAAAATATGATTAATACAGGACCTTTCATTCTCTGTGCTCTGGGGATATTCAGCTCTTAAAGTACTGGAAACACCAGGGTTGGCATCTCTCAGTACGTCACTCAACTGTGTGCTGAGGGCTGACTTTATTTTTTATGCTCTGTTAACCATTCAGAGATGGTATCTGAGCTGTGCTGATCCTGACCATGCATTCTTCGAAACTAAAGATTATTTTGCAGCTCTGCTGCTAAATGTTTTTTCCTAACAGCAAGAAGGCTTAAAAAGTTAAATAATGAGAAAATGACTCTTTAGACACCAGTGATTCTGCTGAAGTTCTCTTGAAAACTCTTCACTTATGGAGAAATGCCTAGGAAGGCTGTCCACTGAGGGTGTCAGTAAAGGTATTAAGAGATCAAGCATTGTTGAGGAGAGATGAACATCCCATTGTGACACCAACAGAATACATTCTAGAAATTAAGGTCTTCACACTTCAAAGAACTGAAGAAGTAATATCTTTAGATTGAAATAGGTGGAAATGGTTTTCAGATCGCTGTGTTATACTTCACACATGGAATAAATTATGAGCCAAACTGTAACTCAATTTATAATATCAGAGGTGTATTTTACTTTCATATATTTAATGTGATCTCTATAATGCCTATGGTTACATTTGTGCTAAATTTTCTGTCATAAAATTTCATTTTCAGAAGATTAAATTTAGCAATAAAATGTTCTCTGTACCAAAGAATAAAAGGAAAATCCTCAGGCAATAAGGCAATAATGTTTTTCCATAAATTTTTTTTTCAGTTTATTTAAACTGAAAAAAAAAAGTTCACCTATTTCTTCCACCCCTCACCTCCACCTCTGGCAACCACCAACCTGTTCTCTTTATCTATGAGCTATGTAAAAAATGTTTTAGAGTCCATGTAAAAGAGAAATAATACAGTATTTGTCATCTTTTTCTGACTTATTTCATTTAGCATAATGGCCTCAAGCTCCACGCATGTTTCCACAGTGACAAGATTTCATTATTTTTAAATGATGAATAGCATTTCATTGTATATCTACATCACATCTTTGTCAGTCATTTACTGATGAATACTTAGGTTGCTTTCATGTCTTGCATTTTGTAAATAATGCAATGAACATAGGAGTGCATAAATCTTTTAAAACTAGTGTTTTCTTTCTCTTCTGATAAATACCCAGAATTGCTGAGTTATCTAGTAGTTCTATTCTTAATATTTTGAGAAATCTCCATACTGATGTTCATAGTGGCTGTGTCAGTTTACATTTCCACCAACAGTGCCCAATGGTTCCCTTTTCTCCACATCCTCATTAACGCTTGCTATTTCTTGTCTTTTTGATGATAGCCATTCTGACAGATGTGAGGAGATATCTCATTGTGGTTTTGACTTGAGTTTCCATGATGGCTAATAATATGGAGCATCTTTTCATGTACCTGTTGGCCATCTGTATGTCTTCTTTGGAAAAAATGTCTGTTCAGGTCATCTGCCAATTTTTTAATTGGATTTTTTTTTGTTATTGATTTGTATGATATCCTTATATATTTTGGATATTAGCCCCTTATCAGATACATGATTTGCAAATATTTCCTATTTTGTAGGTTCCCTTTTCATTACATTGGTGGTTTCCTTTGCTGAGCAGAATATAGTGGTTTTTTAAAAAAATTATTCTATTTTGAAATGCATTTGGCTATGAGAAACTCAACTACATGTGGTAAAATATGACAAGTACGTTTTCATTGTTAGCATTTTCATCTGTAAGTTTAACATTCAGTCAATAGTTGTTCTTATCAAGAGACCAAGAAGTAAAAACATCATAAATATGGTTTCTTTCTCGCAGAAAATAACACCATATCAATCAAGCCTAAACTTCTCTGGAAAAATAAAGAACCAATTCTCTGTGTTCCAAGGGAACAAATATTGGTACTCCCCTCAAATGGTAGCTATTCCTGGTTCTACTGCTGTGTGGTGGTGCTTAATTTTAAGTTGTGTGTGTGTGTGTGTGTGTGTGTGTGTGTGTGTCTTTACCTTTTTATATTTAAGAAGCCTGATATTAAGTGTATACCATACATTCTCGTTTGGAGCATCAAGTGCTGGGATTCTGTTTACTGAATCTGACCACTCTGACTATGGAGATTCAGTCTTGCCAAATGATGAATAGTTACCTCATGTCTGAAACTGCTGATATTTCCTGCTCAGAAAATGCCCAGCATGATGATAGCAGAACTCAAACTAACCATATTGCTAAATCATCTGATTTCACACAGACATAGATTTGTGGTGGAAACATGACAAAAAAAGACCTTTCGAAATCTGGACGCATTTACTGTGTTTCTTCCCAATTGAGACTCCTTATGTTTCACCATTTTACTGAAAGACCAATTAAACAAACAAATAAGACTGTTCCCTATGGGTGACAATGTAGACTTGCTAGTTAGAGTTTGGTTAAAAAGAAAAAAAGATCCCACAAGCATACCTGAATTGGCTCAGGCAAAAAGGGATGGAATGAAGGCGTGCAGGTATAGTTGAAGGAATGGAAGGAGAAAAATGCACTGGGTATACATAGCCTACAGGAAACAGTGGGACTGCTCTCTCTATTGCTCTGAAGCCACATGGCCTCTTAGCTGTTTTCACTCAGAACATCTTCCTTTACTACTCAGTGGGGGTTTTCCCATGATGTTCAGCTTGCTTGTGGCTTTCACTTGCTGTATCACTAAATTAGGCTCTGCTTCTGTCTGACTTTCCAGCTCAACCCTCAACCCCCAATTTCTTTTTTTTTAGTGTGCCTTTGTCTGTGGTCAATTTCGTGGCAGAAAGAATCTGTCCAGTCTGCCAACTGATAGGCTTTATGTGATATGTCCATCCCTGATCCAGGAGCCTTGGTGGCCTGGGGAGCAGCGAGGCCATCTTTCTAGTACCTAGTCCTCATGAGACTTCTAAATATTCTAATCAGCTCACCAAAGTTCAGCAGAAAGTATTAAGTCATCAAAAGAAAATGAGGGAAAAAGACAGAGTAGTATTAGAATATGCTTGATAATATGGTTCATCCCCTTATGCTGGAATAAGATTAATCCTCTCTCTATATACATACATATATATATATATATAAATCCAGATAGTCTATTCTGATTGTGACATCACTTTATGTAAAGAAATGTATTAAGAGAAGCTCTCTAATTTTTGCCCCATGGGATTTTACCTTATTTAAATACAAAAAAGAAAGGGAGGGGAGCATTTCTTCAAAGGCGAATAATCTGGAAAGGATTTCATGATAGAAAAGTATTCTTTGGCATCAGAATGTTTGTTCCCTGTTTTGGGGAAGAGAGCATGGAGAAGGGTATCTAATGATTGGAAAAGATTATTTTCCTATTTGCCTTAGGAGTTTGAGACTAAGGATTTGGGGACAGAGGGAATATTTGTTTAAAGAAAGATACTCTACTGCAGATGGTGATTGCAGTCATGAAATTAAAAGACGCTTACTCCTTGGAAGGAAAGTTATGACCAACCTAGACAGCATTTTCAAAAGCAGAGACATTACCAACAAAGGTCCATCTAGTCAAGGCTATGGTTTTACCAGTGGTCATGTATGGATGTCAGAGTTGGACTATAAAGAAAGCTGAGCACAGAAGAATTGATGCTTTTGAACTGTGGTATTGGAGAAGACTCTTGAGAGTCCCTTGGACTGCAAGGAGATCCAACCAGTCCATCCTAAAGGAGATCAGTCCTGGGTATTCATTGGAAGGACTGATGCTGAAGCTGAAACTCCAATATTTTGGTCACCTCATGCAAAGAGTTGACTCAAGGGAAAAGACCCTGATGTTGGGAGGGATTGGGGGCAGGAGGAAGAGGGGACAACAGAGGATGAGATGGCTGGATGGCATCACCGACTTGATGGACATGAGTTTGGGTAAACTCCGGGAGTTGGTGGTGGACAGGGAGGCCTGGCATGCTGTGATTCATGGGGTCGCAAAGAGTCAGACACGACTGAACGACTGAAATGAACTGAACTGAACTGAACTCTACTTTAAAAGAATTTCTAAAGAAATGCACCACAAGACTAGCTGGGGTGTGGTGGTGAATCTGATGTTACTTTCTTCTCTATGCTGCTGCTGCTGCTGCTAAGTCACTTCAGTCGTGTCTGACTCTGTGCAACACCATAGACGGCAGCCCACCAGGCTCCCCCATCTCTGGGGTTCTCCAGGCAAGAACACTGGAGTGGGTTGCCATTTCCTTCTCCAATGCATGAAAGTGAAAACTGAAAGTGAAGTCGCTCAGTCATGTCCAACTCTTTGCAACCCCATGGACTGCCGCCTACCAGGCTCCTCCATCCATGGGATTTTCCAGGCAAGAGTACTGGAGTGGGGTGCCATTGCCTTCCCTGAATTTCAAAGCTAAGCTCTGCTATTTGCTACTATGTGACTGCGGGCAAATTACTTAACCTCTCTGAGCTACATTTTCCCTCCTGTGAAATGGGACTATAATGGTACTTTCCTCAAATGGTAGTTCTGAGGGTGAATAAAAGTGCGGAGAACAATGCCCGGCACACAGTGAGTGCTCATAAGTATTGCTTATAGTTATTATCTATAAGTATGGGTGAAGCGCAGGTTAAGAATTAGTGGGCTTTGATATGGTCTGAGAATGCTTTAAAATGAAGAAAAATAGATTACAGACAAGTTTTCTTCAGTTTCCTGGAGACTTTTTTTCCCATGGTGGCATGCCTTCAAATTTGTTCTTACCATCTAAATAACAGTCCTAAGTAGCCTCTTCTCATCAGTAAGTCCCAAGAATCAAACATCTTTGTAGGTAATCCCAGTGACTGCCTATGCAAGTGGACCACTCAGGGTTTCGTTGACCCCTTAGTTTAGCTTCTCATTTTATAGATGATTGCCTACCCACGTTGGAGAAAATGATAGGTACATGGCTGAAGCAGCCCCTGTGTAGGGCAGAGCAGAGCAGTGCATCATGGAGAAAGCTGTCTCAGAGACTTCCCTGGGGGTCCAGAGGTTAAGAATCCGCCTTGCAATGCAAGGGACATGGGTTCAACCTCTGGTCATGGGACTAAGATCCCAAGTGCCGTGAAGCAACTTAGCCAGTGAGCCACAACTACCAACGCTGCAACTACTGAGCGTGCGTGCTACAACCAGAGAGTCCTTGCGCTGCAGTGAGAGATCCTGCATACTCAGCTAAGACCCAACACAGTAAAATAAACGGACAAAAGAACTCAGAGGCTGGGGAAAGAGAGATAAGGAGATAGCTTCATCCATACAAACTGGGTACAAGGAAGAGGCAGAGAAACAACAAAGTTATAAGAATTTTCCACAAATAGCTCCCACAACAATGGAGCAGGTTGGGAGCTGAGAAATGTCTGTGGAGCTGGGGTCTGTTGTCTTCTCTGCATTTGCAGCAGCTCAGATGAACAGTGTCCTAGAGACCCAGTGAACCCCACAACTCATAAGGGCCTCATGGGGCAGATGCCCAAGAAGGCAGAAGAAAGGTGTTGAGATGGGTTAACTTGTTAACAGGGAGGGAGATAAAGAATGCAGCTCCCAACTGCTGACTCACAGGTACTATAATTTGTTCTGTGTTTTATTCAGTGTCTGATAAAGTTGGTTATCCTTTTGTCCACATAGCTTCGGAGTTATTCTCAGACAACATTTTTTTGTTAAAATCCTGATGAAAGTGCTCTAATTAGTTCTTGAAAGAGAACCACCTGACTGTGGAGGGGTTTCTAATGACCCGCAGCTGGTAGCTCTGCTGGGGCCTGGAGAGAAGGGCTGCCCCTAATTGGATTTACCTGCATGATTTCGTTATTGAAACAGGAGTAAAAGAGAAGAGCTGTTATTGAATAAATATGTGAAACAAGGCCAGGTATGCGTGCACAAGAGACACAGTCAAATAGCAAAGTTTGTGCCATCAGTTGTATTTATAAAATTATGATATTAATATGTAAGACAGGACAGAGTTTTAGTGGTCACCTAGCATAAATCTTCACTTTTATTTTTATTTTTAATTGCATTAAATTAGCATACAACATTGGTTTCAGGTGTACAACATAGTGATTTGATATTTTTATACATTATGAAATGGTCATCTCAGTAAGGCCGTTTATCACCAAAGTTAGTGACTATATTCCCTATGTGTGTGTTACATTCCTGTGACTTATTCGTTTTATAGCTGGAAGTTTGTACTTCTGAATTCCCTTCACCAATTTCATCTGTCCGCCTCCCTGCTCCCATGGCAACCACCAGTTTGTTCTCTGTATCTATGAGCCTATTTCTGTTTTGTTTGTTCATTTGTTTTGTTTTTGGATTCCCCATATAAGTGATATCATACAGTATTTTCTCTGTCTGACTTATTTCACTTAGCATCATATTCAATTAGCATAAAGCCAACTTACCCATGTTAGTGCAAATGGCAAGATTTTATTCTTTTTCATGTCTAAATAATAGTCATATATATGTATAGATATGTGTATGATATACAGATATGTAGATATCTACCTATATATATCTTCTTTATCCATTCATCTATCAATGGATACCTAAGTTGCTTCCACAGAGGCCCAGAGTAATCCAGTACTTACTCAAGGGCACTGAGTCCAGTAGGCTCTGTGTCCTACTCAGGGTCTCTTTCCACTTTAGCTCACTGCCTCTCCTGGATGTCATTTAATCTGTGTCTTTGGTGGAAGGGAATTGTTCTCTTTATTTTTATTGTGTAGAATGGAAAGACTTCATTTTAGTAAAATATAGTAATGAAAGTTACTGTTGGTTTTTTCCTAAAAAACAATTCTCTTACAGGATTTTAAAGATAATCTGCAGTTTGAAGTACTTCTTATCATTATGTACTAGTCAGATGCTCACTTTGAACATCCCAGGAATCATTTCTGATGGAGAACAGAGGCTAAGGGTAAGGAAGCTGAAGCAAAGTTGATGACATTTCATCAGAAAGGAAATACACTGATGTGTGAGCCAGTGCAAAAGTGAGAAAATGCACACAAAATCTAGAGAAGAGAAGCTGGCTTTTCTTGTCTAAAAATGGCCAATATATGAATAGGCCGTTACTTATACTTGTCTGAGAGGAGAGGTGGCTTATCCACCTACCTTCCAGGGCAGCGGTGTCTCAGTGCTCTGTGACACTTCAAGTTTGTTCAGGTTTCTAAAATGGGACCAAGGAGTCTGACAGCAATGGGAATAATGAAGTACCCAGAAGAAGCAGTGAGGTGGCTTATGTTTTGTATGCAGCATCATGGATAAGAGGTGATTTATCCCTTTCATCAGGCTGGGCTTTTCACAAGCAAGGAACCTTATTCAAACTGTGGCCACATCCTAGACCATAAATGAAATTCCCAAGCAACAAAAAGCAACTTTGACCAAATAAAACTTAAACTTTGCATTCATCTGACTTTACATGTAGGGAAATGATTCAGGAACCTTTTATACATAATCTATCAATAATATCATGATCTTTACAAGTTTGGTATTTACAATTCAGGTGACGAATGGTCA
Source organism: Oreotragus oreotragus (assembly GCA_006410675.1). Classification (NCBI taxonomy): domain Eukaryota; kingdom Metazoa; phylum Chordata; class Mammalia; order Artiodactyla; family Bovidae; genus Oreotragus; species Oreotragus oreotragus. Next base: position 9,761 of record SJYX01001114.1, on the reverse strand, counting down.
TCAAGTTCTCCCAGGGCTTCAGGGGAACTTGTAAACCACTTGAAGCCAAGGAAGCTTGAGAAAGTACAGTGGAGAGCTGATGTTTCTCCAGCTTCTGAAGGAAATGTAGGAATGGAATCACTGTACAGTGGAAACAAAGAAGTGTGTGTTTTTAACAAGAAACAATGTGAGCATTCCTCATTATTTAAATATCATTTTACTTTTGAATGGCATCAAGATCCTTTTATTTTTTCCTGATGCAAATCTGCATGTGTGTGGACAGCCTTTGCAAACGTCTCTTTTGTTACCTATGGAGATGAGAAAGAAGCACTAAATGGATTGTTTTGAGGTGAACAAAAGCCTAATAAATTAGACTTTTATTATACTCTCAAAAATTCCTAAGAGGCTTTCTTTATTACTAATTTTAGTTATGGAGAAATAAAGATATTAGATATTATAAAATAAAGATAAATAATAATATTGTATTATTCTAAAATAAAGATATTATATGCCTGTATTTACCAAGGAAAGACCTTAAAAGTTCATTAAAATGACTTCCCAAATCCACTGTGCTTATTATTTTTTTTTAAATAAAATTAAGGGAAAGGCTTTCATAGCCACCTCTGCCCTCTGCTGTAAATCGACCTTGCACANACCACCAGTTTGTTCTCTGTATCTATGAGCCTATTTCTGTTTTGTTTGTTCATTTGTTTTGTTTTTGGATTCCCCATATAAGTGATATCATACAGTATTTTCTCTGTCTGACTTATTTCACTTAGCATCATATTCAATTAGCATAAAGCCAACTTACCCATGTTAGTGCAAATGGCAAGATTTTATTCTTTTTCATGTCTAAATAATAGTCATATATATGTATAGATATGTGTATGATATACAGATATGTAGATATCTACCTATATATATCTTCTTTATCCATTCATCTATCAATGGATACCTAAGTTGCTTCCACAGAGGCCCAGAGTAATCCAGTACTTACTCAACGGCACTGAGTCCAGTAGGCTCTGTGTCCTACTCAGGGTCTCTTTCCACCTTAGCTCACTGCCTCTCCTGGATGTCATTTAATCTGTGTCTTTGGTGGAAGGGAATTGTTCTCTTTATTTTTATTGTGTAGAATGGAAAGACTTCATTTTAGTAAAATATAGTAATGAAAGTTACTGTTGGTTTTTTCCTAAAAAACAATTCTCTTACAGGATTTTAAAGATAATCTGCAGTTTGAAGTACTTCTTATCATTATGTACTAGTCAGATGCTCACTTTGAACATCCCAGGAATCATTTCTGATGGAGAACAGAGGCTAAGGGTAAGGAAGCTGAAGCAAAGTTGATGACATTTCATCAGAAAGGAAATACACTGATGTGTGAGCCAGTGCAAAAGTGAGAAAATGCACACAAAATCTAGAGAAGAGAAGCTGGCTTTTCTTGTCTAAAAATGGCCAATATATGAATAGGCCGTTACTTATACTTGTCTGAGAGGAGAGGTGGCTTATCCACCTACCTTCCAGGGCAGCGGTGTCTCAGTGCTCTGTGACACTTCAAGTTTGTTCAGGTTTCTAAAATGGGACCAAGGAGTCTGACAGCAATGGGAATAATGAAGTACCCAGAAGAAGCAGTGAGGTGGCTTATGTTTTGTATGCAGCATCATGGATAAGAGGTGATTTATCCCTTTCATCAGGCTGGGCTTTTCACAAGCAAGGAACCTTATTCAAACTGTGGCCACATTCTAGACCATAAATGAAATTCCCAAGCAACAAAAAGCAACTTTGACCAAATAAAACTTAAACTTTGCATTCATCTGACTTTACATGTAGGGAAATGATTCAGGAACCTTTTATACATAATCTATCAATAATATCATGATCTTTACAAGTTTGGTATTTACAATTCAGGTGACGAATGGTCATCAAGTTCTCCCAGGGCTTCAGGGGAACTTGTAAACCACTTGAAGCCAAGGAAGCTTGAGAAAGTACAGTGGAGAGCTGATGTTTCTCCAGCTTCTGAAGGAAATGTAGGAATGGAATCACTGTACAGTGGAAACAAAGAAGTATGTGTTTTTAACAAGAAACAATGTGAGCATTCCTCATTATTTAAATATCATTTTACTTTTGAATGGCATCAAGATCCTTTTATTTTTTCCTGATGCAAATCTGCATGTGTGTGGACAGCCTTTGCAAACGTCTCTTTTGTTACCTATGGAGATGAGAAAGAAGCACTAAATGGATTGTTTTGAGGTGAACAAAAGCCTAATAAATTAGACTTTTATTATACTCTCAAAAATTCCTAAGAGGCTTTCTTTATTACTAATTTTAGTTATGGAGAAATAAAGATATTAGATATTATAAAATAAAGATAAATAATAATATTGTATTATTCTAAAATAAAGATGTTATATGCCTGTATTTACCAAGGAAAGACCTTAAAAGTTCATTAAAATGACTTCCCAAATCCACTGTGCTTATTATTTTTTTTTAAATAAAATTAAGGGAAAGGCTTTCATAGCCACCTCTGCCCTCTGCTGTAAATCGACCTTGCACATTCCTGTCTGGTATGTGAACCGTGAAAAATTGAAGGGAACTCTTTCAACCCTATCTCTTTACCTGCTGTGGTAATTAGCATCTCAAAGAATGATAACCCCTTAAAAGGCACATTGCAACGCTGCTTATTCATGAGAATACCATGTTACAGCTTCGTAGGTAGATGGAGGTGATAAAGATACATAGGGGTAAGCTGAGGACAGTGGATCTGTGTTGCTCCTTTTATTCTTCACACGACAAAATAATAAGGGACATCCTGCCTCAGCCAATAAAGCAGCGCTCTAGGAATCTCTTTTCCTAGCTCAGGGATTAGTTCTAAAGCCAGAAGGCTGTTTGCTGTTGCCAATATTATAAAACTACTAAAAGTTTCGGGGAAGGCAATGGCACCCCACCCCAGTACTCTTGCCTGGAAAATCCAATGGACAGAGTAGCCTGGTGGGCTGAAGTCGGACAGACTGAGCGACTTCACTTTCACTTTTCTCTTTCATGCATTGGAGAAGGAAATGGCAACCCACTCCAGTATTCTTGCCTGGAGAATCCCAGGGATGGGGGAGCCTGGTGAGCTGCCATCTATGGGGTCACACAGAATCGGACACGACTGAAGTGACTTAGCAGCAGCAGCAACTAAAAGTTTACTAGTTTATTCTTTAAACTTTTTAAATTTTATGTTGGAGTAGATAACAATGTAGTGTTTCAGATGTACAGCAAAGTGATTCAGTTATAGATATTTCCATTCTTTTTCAAGTTCTTTTCCCATTAGGTTATTACAGAATATTGAGCAGAGTTCCCTGTGCCATACAGCAGGTCTTTGCTCATCTGTTTTATTATTTTAATTTTAAAAAATTTGTTTATACTTTTTTTTCTGCACCACATAGCACATGGACTCTAGTTCCCTGACAAGAGACTGAACCTGCACCCTCTGCATTGGAAGCATAGAGTCTTAGTCACTGGATTGCCAAGGAAGTGCTACTTTAAATATAGCAGATTAAGCTATTTTTTGGGTAACATTTCTAATGAAGTGACAGAATGAATGCACTGTTCAACTGCTGGGTCTTTCATTCTGTCTATTTTTATACCTAAATATTAGACTGCCTACTTATTTTATCTAAAATTGAATTTTTTTTTTTTTACTTTTTAGAAACACTTATTTTTAAATGACTGTTTCCGTATCCACTATAACTTGGAAACACACAAACTGGGCAGGGTTGTTTTTTAGATCTTCCTTGAAATGAATTTAGGTGCTGTAGACACCCAAAGTCACCACCTAAAGGACAATATGAACAAGGTTAATTGTCACCATAAATACGAATCTTGAAATGGAAATAGAATAAATGACTGATGCTAACAGGTTGATCCTCACTGTGTGGCTGCCCACAGGGAGCTTTCTGGCGTTGAACTCCAGGTACTTGAATTCTGATCTGCCATTTCCTATTGTATCACTTTGGGCAAATTGTCCCATTTCATTAAGTGTCAGAGTAAAATGGAAAAATAAAAGCAACTTCCTTGTAGGGCTGGGAGGACTAAATGAGATGACAGCTCTAAAGCTTCTAACCCAGTACTGGTTTATAGTTACCATTATTCTATTGTTACCTAAGATTGGCAATAGAAACTCATGTGATTAAGTCAGCTGCTTATCTTGAAATTCTCATTGTTCTAACTATCTGTATCGTACTTACCTTGTAAGTCACATTTTATTTCTGTTTTCAGATGAAGAAGAGAGATAGGACAAATAACATGTAATTTTGTCATTGAGTTAAATATTTTTTCAAGTGCTTCTGCTATTGGGGCAGGATCACATGATATGGAACATGAATCACAAAATCTATTATGTCTTATGACTTCACCAGTCTAGAAGTGCAACCCCTTCCTTTATTTTTAGAATTGCAGAATAAGATGAACATTTTGCTTTTTAAATTTTATTTGAAAGAAGAATGTCACCACTATGCTTTTGGCAAAGATTTGTCCTTTCTCTCTTATGGAGCAAAACCTATTCAATTCAGCCAAATATTTTATGGCCAAAAATGTTTCTCCATACTGTCAGAATGAGTGTTAAATCAGACATGCATACTGATAATGATTGCTAAGTTAAGTTACAAGTGCTAACAGCTAAGAGGAGCTAAGTTACAAGGGCTTGGTTCAGGGAGAAGAAACTGGTAAAGAAATTCATGCCAGAATGAAATGAGGGCTTATTCCAGTAGATTTTGTGTTCATTTCACCACTATTTATTCATTTCACACATGTAGAAATGAAAATGGTTAACTCTGGGAAATATTAATATCATCTGTGGAAGGGATAAAGATGGACTGGACTGCTCCCCAGCGCCTAGGACTCTCCTGAGCAAAGCCACTGTGACTGCTAGTAGCACTCAACCACCCTCCAGAAAGTACCTCTTTTTATTTTCTCTTTTTTTCCTCTCATTCACGTAGGTCCTTAATCAATAAATAACTACTCTCTAAATAGGAGAGAACAGTTCTCATCCTCAAAAATCTTCTCTTTGAACAGATGTGTCCTACAGTGAGCTCCATAGACTCCTTCATGTGGCTGTTAATGTTTAATCACAATAACTTGGGGCTCCTCAAGTTAAACTAAATTTTATGGGCTTTCCTGGTGGCTCAGTGGTAAAGAATCCACCTGCCAATTCAGGAGACATGAGTTTGATCCCTAGGTCAGGAAGATCCCCCAGAGAAGGAAATGGCAAGTTGCTCGAGTATTCTTGCCTGGGAAAGCCCATGGACTGAGCAGTCTGGTGGGCTACAGTCCATGGGGTTTCAAAGAGTTGGACATAACTTGGCAACTTAGCTATAGCAACAATAAGTACATACTGGGAACATCTTTGTAGTATGAGAATAGGCAGAAAGAGAAAGCATGTTTGTCCCATGATTACATTTTCTAAGGAAAAAAGAAAAACATGCCATTTAATTTTCCTCTAGAGAAAGCAATGTTTCTGGTGCAAGTGGATTCAGCAATCCAAGAGGGTGTTTGTAAGTGCCAACAGAGTCCCAGGTTGCTTGGCAATGCACATGGAGGCCAAAAAAACCCCACATATGGCTGTCATTCCAGAGATGATCAGTTCAGAGCAGCCCAGAATAAAGCTTTTGAATGAGGGGTTAGAATGTGAAGGCGCCCCTGTGATTTATTTTTTAAACAAAATCTAAATAAACAAAAACCAAGCCGTAAATGTATTATTTCCCCTCAAAGGGGGAAATACCAATAATGGGGTTTAAGGTGGTGGTGCCAAGTTCTTTCAAGTTATAAACTACACTGATGCAAAGCAGATGAAATTTCATCTGTGGCTTTTGCAAATGAAAGCTTTTTACTGGGGGAAATGGAGCCATTTCTGCCCCTATAGCTGTGCTGAGGCCTCAGGTTCAGCAGAAGTTCAGGTCTTCCTTTCCTCAGCACGCTGGAAGCAGGCATCTTGGTAAACACAATCCTGGAGAATTCACAAGGAAAGTACTAAAGGGTTAGTGACAAAGGGTCCTGAAAGCCAAGAAATAGAAAAAATCCCCCCATTAACAGACTGTATAAACTTATTTTTAAAAAATACATCAAACTGGTATACATAGAACTAAAGCTCATCAAATGAGGGCTAGTCAATAAAGAATACCTTTGGTAATATTTCCTTGTCTTTTCATTTGTAGACGATAATGGATTTGGCAACCATCCTGCCCCTTTTCGTAAATCTAGGAGTGAGATACCATCCATAACTCCTCTGTTTTCTGAGCAGGGGATTTTTTAGAGCACCATTGGCCTAGTTACAGATTTAATGCTGAAAGAATTGATAGCATTCGGAAGAGCTGGAAAGGTTAGGGTCTTGTCATTCTCCTTCTCTGACTATATCTGTACTTTGTTAGTTATTAGTGTCAATTGTTACCAAAAGGTGAGTGGGTCACATTTCTTGTTGCTCAAAAGCCAATAAACAGGCCAGGTTGGTGGAAAGAACAGTTTGCTTTATTTCAGATGCTGCATCTGGGGAGAGGGGAGGGCGGACATCTGTCCAAAGGCCGACTCCCACCACCCACTGGCAACCAGTGGGGCAAGAGACAGAGGAAAGGGGCTACACGTAGAAACAGCACAGTCAGCTGTGACAGTCTTCTTTAAATTGGTCATCAGTAGTCTGACCAGAGTCATCTTGGTTGTTTTAGGTACAATTAATCTTAAGTTCCAGGATCCATTTGTTCCCATTTCTTTGAGGCCAATTCTTAAAATTGTGACAGCTTCTGTAGTGGGTAGATCATGCAGTTAACTTCTTCTACCTGGTGTTTTAGTATCTATAAAAGAACTCACAGTATGTGGCTCAGAATATTATCTATAAAACTGAAAGTCGCTCTGTTGTGTCCGACTCTTTGTAACCCCATGGACTGTAGCCCTCAGGCTTCTCTTTCCATGGAGTTCTCCAGGCAAGAACGTTGGAGTGGGTTGCCAGGCCCTCCTCCAGGGGATCTTCCTGACCCAAGGATTGAACCCAGGTCTCTTGCATTGCAGGCAGATTCTTTACCATCTGAACCACTAGGAAAACCTCATTGTCTGTAGCCCTTCAGAAAGGACTAACGGCCCTTGACTATGCCTAATAACTACATTATTCTTATTTGGTCTCCTTTGACTGTTTTCCTTTGTTTCTGCATTACCGTGATTAAACTTATTCTTTGATTTAAGTTTTCCACAGACAAAAGGCAGAAAGAGGACACGGGTGTGGGGACAGGCAAGGACCATAGGGTCCATTTCAATTGCAATGAAATAATACCCTATCTTCTTTCTCCAATCACTTTATCTTGTTTATAGAAAGTAAAGGTGAGAAATTGTATGATAAGGTTCGTATGAGTCCAAGAGTCACCAGTAAGGAAAATGTGAAAGACCACTTCACATCAGTGCTTATAGCACCTGATTCTGAAACATCCAGCTTAAGAGTATGAAGCGCCATTAGCCATCAAGATGTAATCAAGATGTATGTCTCCATGTTCTGCAGTATTCCAAATGGGAGAACTATAGTTTACTTCAGTTTCTTTACAGAATAAAAGAGACCACAGCTTGGCGACTCTTGCTTGAACCGATGAATCTCCAAATGGACAGGAAGAATCCTCAAGGTGGCAGCACCTTCATAGCTTTCAAATCCTCCCCTGGAGAGGTTTTTAATTAGAACTAAAGATACAGTAACTACATAAAAACAATGGATCCAGGAATAGCCAACTAAATGGCACTACCAACATGTAACGATGGAAGAAATAAAAAAGTATTAGCGATCTCTAGTCTCAGATTAAATACTGCTTGTTTTGGCTTTCCTACAAAAATGTTCCCTTGCAAAGAAATGTTGCGAATTTATAAACTTGAAGATAATAGTGTAGAGTTTCAAGAACGAGGCGGTGGGCTGTGTCTTCTCTGCTAATGTTATACTGTGCATTGGCTTGTTTCTCATCACTGCCTGGTCTTTCCCGTCCTTCACACCAGCCAGGCTGTTGTGACTGTTGCACTGATTTCCATGTCCCTGTGCTTAAGGAAGAAGCTATTATGGGAGCTTTCAGCCAAAGGGATAACAATAAAGAAATGATTTAAGACCAGGAGCAGGAAGAGAGAAGGAGTGACAGTTATTCTGAAGGCTTCGGAAGGTGAGCAGAACTGCCCTGATGGGAACAGCTTATTATGTTCAGGCAAAATTGCATGCTGTTCAGTGTAAAGGGAACATGTTCATGTGCAAATGAGCCCATGCAAAATATTTACTCATTGAAAGCATAGTTGGCTCAATCAACAATCTTTTCTGTAAAAGAAGAATATGGAGCAAAGTTAGCCTATCTCTCAACCCCTAATATGGCTCCATCTTTCCAAAATCATGAACGTCAAAGCCAACTAGGCAAGAAGGAAAGTATTTAAAAGCTATTTAAAAGCTGTTATATGTAAAAGCTCTCTTATGTACCACTAAGCTAGCGTATTTGATTTCTGTAAAACTGAATTAAATGAACTGACCTTGAGCAATCACTTTGGGGTCATCTCAGAGATAGCTGAGCCCCTTTGAGGGTGCCTGTGACACTACTATCCATCATTTCAGTTCAGTTCAGTTGCTCAGTCGTGTCCGACTCTTTGCGACCCCATGAATCGCTTATCNATAAACTTGAAAATAATAGTGTAGTTTCAAGAACGAGGCGGTGGGCTGTGTCTTCTCTGCTAATGTTATACTGTGCATTGGCTTGTTTCTCATCACTGCCTGGTCTTTCCCGTCCTTCACACCAGCCAGGCTGTTGTGACTGTTGCACTGATTTCCATGTCCCTGTGCTTAAGGAAGAAGCTATTATGGGAGCTTTCAGCCAAAGGGATAACAATAAAGAAATGATTTAAGACCAGGAGCAGGAAGAGAGAAGGAGTGACAGTTATTCTGAAGGCTTCGGAAGGTGAGCAGAACTGCCCTGATGGGAACAGCTTATTATGTTCAGGCAAAATTGCATGCTGTTCAGTGTAAAGGGAACATGTTCATGTGCAAATGAGCCCATGCAAAATATTTACTCATTGAAAGCATAGTTGGCTCAATCAACAATCTTTTCTGTAAAAGAAGAATATGGAGCAAAGTTAGCCTATCTCTCAACCCCTAATATGGCTCCATCTTTCCAAAATCATGAACGTCAAAGCCAACTAGGCAAGAAGGAAAGTATTTAAAAGCTATTTGAAAGCTGTTATATGTAAAAGCTCTCTTATGTACCACTAAGCTAGCGTATTTGATTTCTGTAAAACTGAATTAAATGAACTGACCTTGAGCAATCACTTTGGGGTCATCTCAGAGATAGCTGAGCCCCTTTGAGGGTGCCTGTGACACTACTATCCATCATTTCAGTTCAGTTCAGTTGCTCAGTCGTGTCCGACTCTTTGCGACCCCATGAATCGCTTATCTGATCACCCAGGATCAGAATCTGAGCTTTCCTTATTAGCTACCCATTCAACTAGCCATCCACTGAATAACTACTGTCCATCAGGGACTGTCCTAGGCCTGATCTTCAGAACCTCAGTTTCCCTTGAACCATTTCCTAACGCAGTCCTTCCCTCGTGTTCTCAGTTGGTTTGCTTCTGTCTAGTCTCATGGACTCCACCATCAACTCTAATTGCTTCATGAATCTATTACTGCAAAAACCCATCCTAAGTTTTCAAGTTGCATATGCAATGGCACCCCACTCCAGTACTTTTGCCTGGAAAATCCCATGGACAGAGGAGCCTGGAAGGCTGCGGTCCATGGGGTCGCTGAAGGTTGGACA
>SJYX01001112.1:755984-808269 GCA_006410675.1 Oreotragus oreotragus | reverse complement strand
TACAGCCTTGACGTACTCCTTTTCCTATTTGGAACCAGTCTGTTGTTCCATGTCCAGTTCTAACTGTTGCTTCCTGACCTGCATACAGATTTCTCAAGAGGCAGGTTAGGTGGTCTGGTATTCCCATCTCTTTCAGAATTTTCCACAGTTTCTTGTGATCCACACAGTCAAAGGCTTTGGCATAGTCAATAAAGCAGAAATAGATGTTTTTCTGGAACTCTCTTGCTTTTTCCATGATCCAGCGGATGTTGGCAATTTGATCTCTGGTTCCTCTGCCTTTTCTAAAACCAGCTTGAACATCAAGGCGTTCACAGTTCACGTATTGCTGAAGCCTGGCTTGGAGAATTTTGAGCATTACTTTACTAGCATGTGAGATGAGTGCAATTGTGCGGTAGTTTGAGCATTCTTTGGCATTGCCTTTCTTTGGGATTGGAATGAAAGCTGACCATTTCCAGTAATTGGTAATTGGTAGGTCACCCAAACGAAGCTAGAAAGCTTAACCAACTTGCCTGTTGAAGTGGGATGAGAAACGGAGATGGCAGGGAAGTTGGAAGCCAAGCCTGCTCCTCCTCCCTCCTTGCAGATCTGAGCATTTCCAGGATCCTAGCCTGTCCCTGGGCTCAGAGTTGCAACCTATGTGATGCCGCTGGGACAGCAGGCAAGATTCTTCTATCTTTCTCTTCCTAAGACCACTTGAAACTTTATTATTAGTGCTTAGCTTCTTGGGCTATAGTTGAGTGTACTGTGTAGGATCTGTTATGCTCTCAGTCTTCAGCAACACAGTGTGGGTGGGATGACAGGACAGACTTTGGGGGCGCTGGGCTCTGTTCTGCAGGATCTGGGACTCAGGAAGGGGAGGGACTCTAGGGGCAGACTGGCCTCCTCCTGCAACCTAGCACCGAGGGGTGTGCCCCCAGGCAAGGCGGAGGCCCTTGTTGTGTAAGATCCTGGACCTCAGGCAGAGGTCAAGAGGATGAAGGCAGAGCTGTTCCAGTCCTGTATTGAGAGAAAACTGTGACCTTCTTGCTGTGGTATGTGAGTAAGGATGCAGCCGTTGACCAGACCCAGCTTGGCCACAGCTGTACTCCACCCAATTGTCTCAACCTGGACAGGACTGTGATGCTGGCTCAGCACTGAGGCAGGGAGTGGGAGCTGGGCCTAAGAAAGCAGCAAGGTACTGTAGACACAGTTATTTGCTTATTCAATACCCACCCTTCTCTTTCCCCTCCTCCCCATACTATCAGAATCTTAATTTTGTTCAAAGCTGCAACAGTGTCCAGGCAAAAAAACTTACTATACTAAAGATGTCCTGAAGCTAGGAGCAGCAACATGACCAGTCTGAACCATGAGATGCAAGCAGAAGTCTCTAAGTGGATCTTTCTGGAAAGCTTTTAAGAGGTGGCTTCATTTCTTTTCCCTCTTTGCTGACCAGGAGTTGATACCTGGAGCCACGGCAGCCATATTGAGATTATGAGGCTAAAAGCCATGAAGTGAGCAGGATAAAAGCCCTATGCTAAGGATGGTGGAACGAAAAGAAGGGTCCTTTATGACTGGGTTCTCTATGACTTCCTGAGAAATTTCACCATCACTGACTGCCTTACCAGAGATTTCTTAGTGTGTGAGACCTGTAAACTCCTACTTTGTTAAGCCACTGTGACTGGGTTTCTTTTACAGCTAAATGCAATCTTCACACGGGGACGTTAGAACGAATGTTCCTAGGTTGGAAATGGGAAGAGAGGGTCAAGGCAAGAACGTGGTCCCCAGGAGAGGGGATGGGTGAAGAATTTCCCCCTTTTTGGGGAGGGTCACTATTGTTATTCAACCACTAGGTAGTATCGGACTCTTTGTGATCCCACGGATTGTAGCATGCCAAGCTCCTCTATCCTCTACTGTCTCCTGGAGTTTACTCAAATTCATGTCCATTGAGTCAGTGATGCTATCTAACCATCTCATCCTCTGCCACCCACTTCTCGTTTTGCCTTCAATCTTTCACAGCATCAGAGTCTTTTCCACTGAGGTGATCCTTCTCATCAGGTGGCCAAAGTATTGGAGCTTCAGTGGCAGTCCTTCCAATGAATATTCAGGGCTGATTTCCTTTAGGATTGATTTGATCTCTTTACAGTCCAAGGGACTCTCAAGAATCTTCTCCAGCACTACAATTTGAAAGCATCAATTCTTCAGCACTCAGCCTTCTTTATAGGCCAGCTCTAACATCCGTACATGACTACTGGATAAATCATAACTTTGACTATACAGACCTTTGCTGGCAAAGTGAAGTCTCTGCTTTTTAATACACTGTCTAGGTTTGTCATAGCTTACTTTCAAGGAGCAAGCGTCTTTTAATTTCCTGGGTGCTGTCATTGTCCGCAGTGATTTTGGAGCCCAGGAAAATAAAATCTGTTACTGCTGCAACTTTTTGCCCTTCTATTTGCCGTGAAGTGATGGGACCAGATGCTATGATCTCACTTTTTTTAGTGCTGAGTTTCAAGCCAGCTTTTTTCACTCTCCTCTTTCACCCTCATCAAGATGCTTTTTAGTTCTTCACTTTCTGCCTTTAGAGTGCTATTATCTGCATATCTGAGAGTGTTGATATTTCTCCCAGCAAACTTGATTCCAGCTTGTGATTCATCCTGCCCGGCATGTCACATGATGTATTCTGCATATAAGTTAAATAAGCAGGGTGATAATATACAGCCTTTCCCAATTTTAAAACAGTCTATCATTCTATGTCTGGTTCTAACTTTTACTTCTTGACCAGCATACAGATTTCTCAGGAGACAGGGAAGGTGGTCTGGTATTCCCATTTCTTTAAGAATTTTCCACAGTTCATTGTGATCCACACAGTCAAAGGCTTTAACATAGTCAAGAAGAAGTAAATGTTTTTCTAGAATTCCCTTGCTTTCTCCATGATCCAATGAATGTTGGCAATTTGACCTCCAGTTTCTCTGCCTTTCCAAATCCAGCTTGTACATCTGGAAGTTCTTGATTCGTGTACTGCTGAAGCCTACCTTGAAGGATTTTGAGCATGTGAAATAAGTGCAATAGCACAGTAGTTTGAACATTCCTTATTTCCTAAGAGATTAAGTTCACATTCCTCAGACCAACATTTAAAACTATAAAATTTGGTTCCAAATCACTTTTCCAGGTCTGTTACTATTCACCAGAGCGAGGATGAGCCTACTCCTCTCTTTGAATTAAGATCCCACACTGGTCTGAATTCAGGTGAGTTCTCCCTGCTCCTTTTTCCCTGTCCCAGGCTTACCAGCCCCTGTGAGCTGCTCTTTTGAGAAGACTTCCGATCACTCTGTGCTCCAGGGCCCTCTCATTTAACCTCCTTCATCAGTGAGGTCTATGTGCCTGCTAGTTTCTCTACACTTTAGTGTGTATCAGCTGCATCTCCCCAGCAAGGCTGTGAAATCCTCCGAGGCAGGATTTTAGGAATGTGTTAAGTGTATAAAGATCATGTGTTTTGGAGTCAGACTTGAGATCTAAGATGGTTTTGGGTGCATCACTTAACCTCTCTGAGCCTCAGTATCCTTGTCTGTGAAGTGGGGGTGATATACATGTCTACCTCCCAGGCCTCCGTAAAGCATGTAACCAAGTACCAGGCACATTGGAGATGCTCTGGAAGGGCTTGTGTGTTGACTTATTGCCTGCTTGGTAACTCTAGGCTGTGCCTTTTTCCTATGCTTTGCATCTCTCTTCGTTTTTCTCTCTCCCTTCTGATTTCCTGCTTTGCAATTGAACTGGGAGGCCTATACCAAGTTTGGGAAGTGACCATGAGTTTCTCTCATTTTTACTGAGGGCACATCTTCTCTTACTGGCTCCAGTCTTCTATCAGAGTAGGAGGAGGGACGGAAGGGAGATTTCACACCCCTTGCTAAGAGGGTGAGAAGAGATGCTAACAGCTGAAAGTTTATCCAGTCTTTCTCTAAAGATTTAAAAGGAAAATGGGTGCATTTAATCTAGTTTTATCTGGCAACAGGTTGATTAAATAAATGGTATTATAGCACTTTTTTTTTTTTCAAACTCTCAATTCTATTCGTTCTAGCAGATTAAACATCTGGACCTTAATCTTTTTGATATCCTGACCTCCTCCTTCAGTTCCGTTCAGCCAGTCGTGTCCTGCTCTTTGTGACCCCATGGACTGCAGCACACCAGGCTTCTCTGCCCTTCACCATCTCCCCAAGCTTGCTCAAACTCATGTCCCTTGAGTCAATGATGCCATCCAGCCATCCCATCCTCTGTTGTCCCCTTTTCCTCCTGCCTTCAATCTTTCTCAGCATCAGGGTCTTTTCAATGAGTCAGTTCTTCACATCAGCTGGCCAAAGTATTGGCTTCAACATCAGTCCTTCCAATGACTATACAGGGCTGATCTCCTTTAGAATGGACTGGTTGGATCTCCTTGCAGTCCAAGGGACTCTCAAGAGTCTTCTCCAACACCACAGTTCAAAAGCATCAATTCTTTGGCACTCAGCCTTCTTCACAGTCCAACTCTCACATCCATACATGACCAAAGGAAAAACCATAGCCTTTACTAGACGGACCTTAGTCGGCAGAATAATGTCTCTTCAGTATGCTGTCTCGTTTTGTCATAGCTTTTCTTCTAAGGAGCAAGTGTCTTTTAATCTCATGGCTGCAGTCACCATCTGCAGTGATTTTGGAGCCCCCCAAAATAAAGTCTGTCACTGTTTCCATTGTTTCCTCATCTATTTGCCATGAAGTGATGGGATCAGATGCCATGATCTTAGTTTTTTGAATGTTGAGTTTTAAGCCAGCTTTTTTCACTCTCCTCTTTCATCCTCATCAAGACGCTCTCTAGTTCTTCACTTTCTGCCTTTAGAGTGCTATTATCTGCATATCTGAGAGTGTTGATATTTCTCCTGGCAATCTTGATTCCAGCTTGTGCTTCATACAGCCCGGCATTTCTCATGATGTACTCTGCATATAAGTTAAATAAGCAGGACAACAATATACAGCCTCGACGTACTCCTTTTCCTATCTGGAACCAGTCTGCTGTTCCATGTCTGGTTCTAATGTTGCTTCTTGACCTGTATACAGATCTCTCAGGAGTCTGGTAGTCCCATCTCTTTCAGAATTTTCCACAGTTTATTGTGATCCACACAGTCAAAGGCTTTGGTGTAGTCAATAAAGCAAGATCTTCTCTTTCTTTTGCTTCAATCCTTGCCCCCCAGAAACCCAGATCAAATTAAGAGATTGTGAGAAATGACCCATAGCAAAAAAGTTCTATTGAAACTTTAATGAGAAATGACAGTTTTATTACCTTCAAGTAAATACCTGCCACATGCAGCTACAAATGGGAATGGACAAATGGGTGGAAACAAGAAGTCACTGTGGACTGCAGTGCATGACAATGTGTCCTGACACTGAATCCCAGGGTGGTCTTCTCTTTTCATGTATTTTCACTCAGCGAGCCCAACAGGACAGAAATGTATTCTTCTGTTCCTCTTAAAGCAGAGCCTCATGCCCAGGAAGAGGAGGGGTCAAAAAAAAAAAAAAGATTTGATTGATTGCACAACTGTGTCCATTCAGTTTGCTGCGTTATTCTTGAAGTCTCCTGCACTGGCCATCACTCTCAGATGGGGCTGGTGGGGTCGGGTAGCTGATAACCTGCTCTGTGTGTGTGTGTGTGTGTGTGTGTGTGTGTGTGTAGGATGTGTGTGTGTGTGTGTAGAGGATCGGGGTGTTGAACACACACACTGGGCCACTTCATTTGTGCCCTCTGTGAGCCCTCTAGTGCCCAAAGTCTGTTCCTTTTAGTCATTGCTGCCTGCTCATCTGTGTACCTGTCTATTGTAGACAGCTATTAGCTGTGTGTGCGTGTGTGTGATCTGAGGGTTGGGCTGTGTGACCCGTTTGGTTTTGTCCTCCCTCCTTCTACTTTTCCACAAGAGCAGCATTGCTGACTTGTGGTTCTAATCAGACATCAGTGCCTCCTCCCCAAAGCCCCTCAGAGTATGCCCAGATTTTGCCCCCACCTCACCCAGGCCTGCACTGCTCAATGATTAGGTTACCTGATAGGCCCATCCTGGGCTCCCTGGAGCTTCAGCATCTCTATTCTTGAATTGGATGTTGCTGAGGGCAGGCTCATACTGTTCATACTGTGAAGAAAGCTGAGCACCAAAGAATTGATGCTTTTGAACTGTGGTGTTGGAGAAGACTCTTGAGAGTCCCTTGGACTGCAAGGAGATCCAATCAGTCCATCCTAAAGGAGATCAGTCCTGGGTGTTCATTGGAAGGACTGATGTTGAAGCTGAAACTACAATACTTTGGTCACCTCATGGGAAGAGTTGACTCATTGGAAAAGACTCTGATGCTGGAAGGGATTGAGGGCAGGAGGACAAGAGGACGACAGAGGATGACATGGCTGGATGGCATCACCGACTCGATGGACATGAGTTTGGGTGGACTCTGGGAGTTGGTGATGGACAGGGAGGCCTGGCGTGCTGTGATTCGTGGGGTCGCAGAGTCAGACACGACTGAGTCACTGAACTGAACTGAACTGAGGGCAGGTTCTGAGCCTGTGTGATGGACTGTGTGCAGTCCTGCTCAGGCCAGGGTTAAATGGACCCTTGCCAATGGCATGGTGACGATGCCATCTTGACATGTCTGCAGAGCTGGAAGGGGCTTACAGAGTTTTGGCTCTCGTATTAGTTTCCTGTGTTAGTTTTGCTGCTGTCATAAATTATTACAAATGTAGTGGCTTAAAGCAACTCATTTATTCTCTTACAGTTCTGGAGATCAGAAATTTAAAGTGGCTTTGGCAGGGCTGCATCCTTTCCGGTGACTCTAGGAAAAAGCCCACGTTCTTGCCTTTTCTGACTTCTATAGGCTGCCTGCATTTCTTGGCTTGTGGTCCCACGTTACTCCCCGCTCTGCTCCCATGGCCTCATGTTCTCTGCCTCTCACCCTCCCACTTCCCCCTTATAAGAACCCTTTTGATTACACTGTGCTTATCTGGATAATCCAGGATCACTTCTTCATTTCAAGGCCTTAATTTAATACCAAAGTCTTTTTTTTTTTTTTAATCACATAAGGTAACATATGGGAACTGGGATGTGGACCTCTTTGGGGGCCCTACCTCCAAGCCTCCCTCAGCTCCCCATACCTCAGACAAGCTCTGTCTAAATGAGCAGATTCAGCAGATCCCAAGTCAGCCCAGTCACGGTATAATTTCTGTGGTTCTGGAAAGGCTTTCTAAACCCCTTCTCCGTACAGATGCCTCCTTAACCCACTACCTTCTGAAATCCTCCTCTTGGGAAACAAAGTGTCTTCACCCACAGTGAGAACTCAGGCTTAGTACAAGGCCTAAACACGTTTCTTCACACTAAGGTGTAAATGTTTGACAGCAAACCTTTCCTACCAGCAAGTTCTGATTGGGGGAAGGGGGCACAGGTGAGGCAAGGAGGTGCCCAGTGGTGGAGAGAGAGCGAAGGCACTTGGAAGTATGACCATAAAGTTTTAATCAAACAGAGCAAAATGGCCACAATGCAGAACAGATAGTGCTTGGAGAAGAGAAAGAAGATCATCTCCTTGGTGACGTAGATTATGTGTATGAAGATGAAGCAGTACAGGAACATGGCGAACTGGTTCTGGGGAAGCAGGAGGTCCTGGAGGCCTCCCGAGAACTGCGGGGAAAGAAGAGAGTGGAAACGACCAGCCGGGGCCTGGGCACCAGGCAGGCCTGGGCTTCCTTCCTGCTCTTGTGACCTTAGGCAGGCTGTCTTCTCACCCAAGGTGAGGGTAATTGTGCCCACTTCACAAGATGGTGAGGAGGAGGAGTGAGACGAGCGTGCAAAATTCCAGGCAAGGCTACTGGCACAGAGGGGACTCATCAGTTTTCACTTCTTGAGCCTGGCCTTAGCCCTCCCGAGTCAGGCCGTGCCCTTCTTTCTCTGTATGCTCCATGCAGCCTGTGGGTCCAACGTGGGCAGTCTCTCTCCTACTCAGAGATCCCCAGATCTGGACACTGGGGCTTGGGTTAGTTCCCTGGATGGTCTCCCCTGACACCCCACCCTTTTTGCTGGATGGTGGCCCAGTGAGAGGGCATCCCTTGGGCACAAATGAGTGTATCTGATTTTCTGGGTGCTGGCGCATGTCACATTGGGACAGGCTGTGGTCCTTCAGCCCAGGGTGTGTCTCTCCTGTGGACAGGTAGTAGACAGGGGATGGGGCCTCCCTAAACCCTCAGGGTCTTGGGTGTGGGGGAGGGTCAGTTTGAGCTGTCTGGGTGATTCTGCCTGTGTGTTGCTCTTTTCCAGGACCTTATATGATTAAGGTCAAACAGATCCCCATTTAAACTGTAGAAAGCATTAACAGAAGTGGAGTAAAAGCTGATGTAACTATTACGGTCTGTAGTTAAGAAGGCATCACACCTATGGCTCATTCTTTAAAATATCTTTTCAACTCATGCCACAATTTTGTAAGCAGGGTTGGTGATGCTCTAATTCACTAGAAACATATTCAGAGGTATTTTTCAATACAATAACAACTGTCTACCTACTCACCCACCCACTCAGAAAAAGAGAGTTGGGAATTTAAAAATAAACTCAACTCCCCAAAGAAATGCACAGGAAGTAAAACGCTTTTGTAAAATATTGTTAAAGGTGGGGTTTTGGACACAATACTGTTGAAACAACTCTATAAAATGTGAAGGCAACTAAATAAAACTGAGCAGGGCAGAAAATAACTCCAGTAAAGCTGCTTCTAAAATGAGTGGTAAGGAAGGCAGAAGACCAGAGGAAGAAACCCGGTGTTCTGGGCCAGGAGTGGAGGGCTGGACAGATACTGTGTTTCTCTGCAGACCTGGTGCGGCTCTGTGTCCATGGACTCTGCGACTGTTGGTGGTCTGCACGCTAATGACTGACATTTGTGATTCTGATAACAAACTGTGCATTTGTGAAACCTTTTAGACTTTTCAAAACACTTCCAATGGTTTCTTTTTTTTAAGTGGAAGACAGAGAGCAGATAGGACTATAAAGATTTCCATCTCCTTCAGCAAGGAGAAAGATTTTCAAACTAAAAAGCAAGTATTTCATGAGCAAGAAAAACAAAAGATAATTGCTAAGAAGCCAGTGTGTTCATTGAGAGCAAATCATGCAAAGCCAACCTAATTTTCTTTAAAAAGAACATGGACCAGTCAGTTGGGGAAATGCTATCACGTAATATCTTAATTCTGGGAAACCATTTGACTGTGTGTATCAGTACAGTTTTCTGGACAAGGTAGAGAAATGTGAGCTGGAGAAAATGTAACTCAAGGGTGCTGATTAATGGAACAGTGCTAACCTGTAGGGAGCTCTTTTAGTGGTATTTACTTTAGGTCACATCCTCCTCAACAATTATAGCAATGACTTGGATAAAGCCAGAAGGCACATTTCTCAGAACTGAGGATGACTCAGAACTCAGAACTGGGAAGCATAGCTAATACATTACATCCCAATAAAATTAAAAAGTGATGAACGTAAGTTGTTGCATTTGGGTCAAGAAGTGAATTGCATGAGTACATAAAAATGGTAATAGCTAACATTTACTGAGTGCTTACCTCAATGTGCCAGGCTCATTTCAGAGTGTCTCACATGTATTCTTTCATTTAATCCTCCCCACAACCCTATGAGGTAGGTAATGCCTTATAGATGAGCAGACCAAGGTTCAAAAAGGATCAGTAATTTGCCCAGTGTCGTGCAATTCATATGTTTCAGAGCCAGGATTTTAACCTAGAACTGTCGGATTTTAAAGCTCAGACAGTGCTGCTTTAAACAATAACATCTTTCATTATTTAGTGCTTATGATAGTCCAGCCACAGTGTTAGTCACATCCCATTTAATCACACACAGGCTTTCTTATCGCCATTTAGGTTAGGGGAGAGTGGCCCGTTTCTTGCCAAAAGATATCTAAGTTTTAGTTGACAGCAAGGCAGTGTGATCCAATAGAACAAATGTGGCCCTGATCAGGGGAGGTGTGTGTCTGTATGTGGTGGGGCGGGGGATGGTTTTATCAAAATCCACCGGCCAGGCTGCAGTGGCGGGGGTCGGGGCTGGGGTTGGGGGAGCATTGGAGGGGACCTGGTGCGGGGCGTGGAGGGTGGGGGGTAGTGGGGGTGTCTGCAGTCTAGGCCCAGGCATCCTGTTTTAAGAGATCCCGAGAAGAGAGGAGAGGGGTGGGAATCCAGCCAGAGAGGAAATGTTGAGTTTTCCCTGAGGAGGTTCTGGGGCCAGCCCTCCTTGAAGAGTTGGATCTGAGTTTAATTAACATGGAAGCTCTAAAGCTGTGAGCGCAGGCAGGGTGGGACGCAGCCACCAAATGGGTAGAGTAGGCTTCCTGTGCAGGTCAGCGACGGGCTCCCCTCACCGCTAGTGGCCCGCGCCCCGGGCCTCCGGGCGGGACCTGCCACCTACCGGGCGGGGCGTCGCCTGCTGCTGCAGCTGCTCCATCGCCGCCTCATGCTGCCGCTGCCGCTCGCTCTCCTCGTGCAGGTACCTGAGCCGCGTGAGCTCAAACTCCATGCGCACCTTCTCCAGCTCCATCTCGGCGGTGCGCTCGCGCACTGGGCTCCCCGGCGCCGCCGTGGCTGGGGCCGAGGGCAGCTCCGCCGGTTCGGGTCCATCGCCCGCCTGTCCTTTAGTGGCAGCCGGGCCGGCCTTGGAGGACAGTGACTTAGGTGGCCCCGGGCAGCCTCTGTCCTCACAAGTTTCCATCTCCTCCAGGTAGTCGTAGGAGGAGTCTGGCTTCGGGGTGTCTGCCTCCTGGGGCTGGGGAGACGGAAATGAGAGGATGGGAGGAAACAGTATTGGGCGGCCCCGCCTCCCAACCTACTGTGCACCCGCAGCCCCAGGCACGGTGCCCCGGGGATGCTTCAAAGTGCGTTGTTAACTGTTAAGCATCTAGACTGAATTCTTAGGAGGAACTTACGCGGAGTTATCAGGACCTTGAGAGTTAAGAAGGAGAGGGCAAACTGACAGAGGAATGGCGCCCTAAATTTGCAAGTGGGTGTGGTGGGGGAATTGAGTAGAAGTCTGTCTTCCTGGTGATCTTCAAATCGCTGCTTGCAGGTGACTCACCTCATCTCCACAACTAGTTTGAGATCAGTTAGATACCCAGTCGTCTAGAGGTTACAGAGGGAGGAAGAAACCTAGGCTCTGCATTGAGTACCTCTGTATACAAGGACCCGGATCCCCATCTGTAGGAGGAAGAAAGCCACTCCCGCCCCCCCACCCATGGAGAGGTAGATGTGTGTGTGTGAAAGTCGAGTCTGACTCTTTGGGACCCCACGGACTATAGAGTCCATGGAATTCTTCAGGCCAGAATACTGGAGTGGGTAGCCTTTCCCTTCTCCAGGGGATCTTCCCAACCTAGGGATCGAACCCAGGTCTCTCGCACTGGGGGCGGATTCTTTACCAGATGAGCCACCTGGGAAGTGAAGAGGTAGATGAGGGAGATCAAAGCCAACTTCAGGTGACTTTACAATGTTGTGAAGGCTACCTGGTCCCTGGATGCAGCCAGGTGCCAGTGTGGGGACAGGGTGCATCTCACCCCCCTCTTAGCAGCTCTCCGGAATCTCCCAGCTCTCAGCCCCTAGCGCCTGGTGTCCCCATTGTGCTCTTCCTCCCCTCACTGGGAGGGGCTGGGGCAGTAGGAAGAGGCAGCCTCCTTACCAACAAGGCCCTTGGCTTTCCTTCAGACATGGAGTCATCAGGCGCCATCTTGAGGAAGGTTGGGCAACTTTCTCCTGCCCCTCGGCCTTCCATCATTTCCCTATCCTCCGCTGCCATCCGGAAAACCACAGTACTGCCAGTTGGGGCCAAAGGACATTTTTTGAGACATTAACATTTGGCCTCACAAGATTCCACAGCCCGGCCGCCATCACAATCACCTGTCCTCATAATAACCCACATTCCACCAGTCGCTAGGGCCGCTTTGGCAGAGATAACTTTGAGGTGCCTTAAACCACAGTACTGCCAGTTGGGGCCAAAGGACATTTTTTGAGACATTAACATTTGGCCTCACAAGATTCCACAGCCCGGCCGCCATCACAATCACCTGTCCTCATAATAACCCACATTCCACCAGTCGCTAGGGCCGCTTTGGCAGAGATAACTTTGAGGTGCCTTTTGTGAAGAACTACAGGGTGGGCCTTCAGCACCCCTAGGGACCACTTTAAAAACTAGAATTCCCCCACTTGAAATCCAGAATTCCATCATTTGAAGTCTTTTCTCTTGAAGTTCCTCTTTTAAATGCAGGCTGTATTGAGAGGAGCCACAGTTAGCTCCACAAACCTTGTTATGGGCCTGATTTTGTCCTCTCCCCACTGTCCCAACAGTCATATGCTGAAGTCCTAGCCCCCAGTACCTTAGAATGTGACTTCACGAAGAGATAAGGGTCTTTACAGAGGCGATTATGTTAAAATGAGGTCACTAGGGTGGGTCCTTGTCCAGTATGACTGATGTCTTGTCCAGTATGACTGATGTCTTATCCAGTATGACTGAGGAAACGTAAACACAGATGTGCACCTGAGGAGATGATGTGAAGATGAGGGAGAAGATAGATGGTCATCTAAAGACCAAAGAGAGAGGCCTCATATTGGAGCTCTCCAGAGCACCAACAGGAGCCCCGCCTTATACGTTCAAACAGAACTTATTAAGAAGGGGCTCAGGTGATTATGGAAGCTGAGAAGTGGCACGATCTGCTGCCAGAAAGTGGGGGACTCCTGAAAGCTGATGTATAACTTCCAGCCTGAGTCTGAAGGCCTAGTAACCAGGAGCGCTGCTGATATAAGTCCTGGTCCAAGACTGATATCTCAGGCAGAGAGAACAGGTTCAGCTTTCCTCTGCCTTTTTCCTCCATTCAGGCCTTCAAAGGATGAGATGATGCCCATCCACACTGAAACAGGCTAGTCAATCTCTCCAGTCTACCAATTCAAATACTGATCTCTTCCAGAAGCATCCTCACAGACATACTCAGAAATAGTCTAACCAGATATTTGGGCATCCCAGGGCCTAGTCAAGGTGATACAGAAAATTAGCCTCAAAAGCCTGGGACAGATCCTTCCCTCACAACCTTTAGCTGAAACCAACCCTGCTGACACCTTGACCTTGGACATCTAGCTTCCAGAACTGTGAGAAACCACTGTCCTTCAAGCCACCTGGTCTACGGTGCTTTGCTATGGCAGTCCTAGCAAACTGATGCTATGGCAGTCCTAGCAAACTGATGCAGCCTCAATTATTCCTCGAACGCACTGAGTGGGAACAGTAAAGAGATTGGGTGCTGGGGAATATTTGTTGTCTTCAGTTTTATGGAAATGACAAAAAACATTGTTGGTAGTTGGAGGCAGGGTTGCGTATGGAGAGAGAAAGGGCTGCATTTGAATTCTAGCTTTGCTACTGGTGTCTAGCTGGATGTCCAAGGGAAAGTTATGTCACATCTCTGAGGTTCCGTGTGCTCATTTGTGGAGGGATAAGGATTTGCCCACTCCCCTGCCCTGTGGCTTTCCCAGTGACTCAGCAGGCAGAGAACCTGCCTACAATGCAGGAGACACAGGAGATGTGGGTTCGATTCCTGGGTCAGGAAGATCCTCTGGAGGAGGAAATGGCAACCCACTCCAGTACTCTTGCCTGAAAAATCCCATGGACAGGGGAGCCTGGTAGGCTGCAGTCCATGGGGCTGCAAGAGTCAGACACAGACACCCCTGAGGGACCAAGCGCTATGCTGCGCTGTAGCACTGATGTGAAACTAAGCTACTGTCTTTGCCCAGTATCCTATACAGGGGCTATGAAAATGATAACCACACCATCTCTATTACAAGAGGGTTTGTCGCTGGAGAGAAGAAAGTGCTCAACTGCTACCTACTTGAAAGGTGTTTTTTGGCCATGCCAGGCAGCTTGCAATATCTTAGTTCCCCAACCAGGGATTGAACCCAGGCCACAACTGTGAAAGCCCAGAATGCTAACCTCTAGGCCACCAGGGAACTCCCCGTTGCAAATCTTTCTCTGAACCATGGCCTTTTCTTATGATGGTGACCATGGGAACTATCTCACAGTTATTGTGTAAGATGTTGATCCTGCGTCAAGCACTAGGAATAGGATTGCCAGATAAATCTATTTAAGGGTGTCCAGTTAAATTTGAATTTCAGATGAATAATTTTTAGTATAAATAGGTTCTGAAACTTGCATGGGACATATTTATATTAAGAATTCTTTGTTGTTTATCTGAAATTTCAAATTTATTGTAACTGGGGACCCTGTGTTTTCATTTGCTAAATCCGATGGTCTTAACTAGGATAGACCTGCCCAGAGAAACAATTATATATGACTAATGAGCTGCTATTAAAAATCACCAAGTACTCAAGTGTATAATAAGTGGTACTTGTAGTTGTATCAATTGTATATTCAACAACCATAAAATCTCAGTGATGTAACAACAATAAACATTTATTTAACTCAGACCTCTAAGAGTTGACTGATCTAAGCTAGGCTCCTCTGGGGGCTTGGTCAAGGCAGCTTCTTCCTCTTCTTGGGGCTAGTGGGCTGGCCTTGCCGTGCTCTTTGCATGGCAACGGGAGAAGTACAAGAGGTCTTTGAATTGGCATACCATGACTTCCATCTTACGCTGTTGGCTTTGGCTTTGACCAAACTCAAAGCTGAATGATGGGGAAATGTACTCCATCCTTTTAGCGGGAAGAACTGTGAAGACACAGTGTACAAAGTGTCGATATGAGGCAGGAAGAAGAGTTGGGGCCCATAAAACAATCTCCTGGTGTAGCCGAGAAGGTTGGTGCTGCTCTGATTGGAGCAGCTGGGGGAAGGTTTGGTGGAAGAGGTGACATGAAGGGCAGGTAGGATTTGGGCAAGAGGATCAGCATGAGCAAAGTCTTGGCTGATCATTATTATCCATTTGTCTTTCCATTTCTGCCCTTCTCCATCCTGCCTTTCCCTAGGAGGTTGTCCTCCAAGAAACTGCATGAATTCATTAAGCAAAGCAGTATTTTTCCAAGCAAGCAAGATGTACTCTCATTTCCCCTGTCCCAAGGTAAGAACTGCACATACCTGTCCTTAGGGGACTCTATAGGAAGCTGGGGCGATAGCTCTCATGAGCTTTGGGTTGGTTTGGCACTTCTTCACCATGAAAAGAATCTCCCCTCCTCCACTGAGCCGAGGGAAGGGAGGCTATAGCAAAGCCTCTTGCGGGAACAAGGAGACAGGATCACAGGGGAGCCCCCGGGGGCGGTGCTGCCTCTGCAGCCAGCACTGGTGCGCCTTCACGTGCTTTGCCATTGTTGCTGGGCTGGCTCTGATGTTCTGCTTCTCTGTGTCCTCTCACTTTAATCAACATCCTTTCTCACTTTTTTCCCTGTCTCATAGCTTTAATGTATGTAAGGTTTCTGCTTCCTCCCAATTTCAGCATATTGTAACTTGAGCTTCTCATAACCCTTCACAGCCCTGACTGCATGGCCTCTCTCTATGCATTCAATGTTGTGTTTGTCTTAACTGTCTTAGTCATCATGATTTCCTAGTTGACTTTCCCAAGAGCAGGAATCAGAATGTCCTGCTTTGTCTCTATGTGGGTAAAGCTTCTCATTCTAGCTGCCGGGCAGCCGTAGATTGGAAAGAT
This sequence comes from Oreotragus oreotragus, assembly GCA_006410675.1. NCBI lineage: Eukaryota > Metazoa > Chordata > Mammalia > Artiodactyla > Bovidae > Oreotragus > Oreotragus oreotragus. Next base: position 792,645 of record SJYX01001112.1, on the reverse strand, counting down.
GTCCAGCCCAGCTGGGCGGGCAGTGGAAAAGTAGAGGGATGGGGAGGCAGGGCCATACAGAACAGTGCGCAGCAGCCTTGAGGGGCTCCTAAGCAGGAGCTGAGGCAGGGGTGGGGGGTCAGTTTCCCTCAGAAAGTCCATTGGGTGCAGCAGGCACCATGTTGAAAGTTGATGGACAGATTCATAAAGTGTCAATTGTTTTGGCAAATAACCCAATGAGACATGTGTATGTATATTAGTGTGGCATTCACAGACTTCCATGCCCATTATCTCATTTGATTCTCAGAATGCCTGATGAGGCCGTTTAAAGCAGGTGTAATTATTGCTTCCTGACAAGCAAGGAACCTGAGTCACACAGAGAGATGACGTGATCAGTGTCTGAGTGCAGAGGACGTTAGTGGTTGAACTACAATGGGAATGTGGACTTCCCGTCTCCTTCCCTGAAGTGTTTATACTAGACCATAGGATGGTCTTTCAGGCTCCAACTCAAGAGGTAAGATGATTTTCTACTTCAAATAAAAGAAAGACGGGTGTACACGGATGTGTATTACAACATTGCTTATAATAGCAAAAGACTGGGAAAAAGTTAAATTTCCACTAGAAGCAATCTAGTTAGTGCTGTATCCATACCAAGAATACTATGTAGATTTTTAAAAGAATAAGACTAAAGAAAAAAATAACAAATAAGGTAGATGTATTAGCACAATTATGGAATGCTCTCTAAGATATATTACTCAGTGGAAAAGCAAAAGCAGTGCTTTCCTGTATATTAAAATAGGAAAACATATACTGGTATATGACTAGAATATGCCTGTAAAGCCATAAAATAAACTGGTTCCTGATGGCTGTGCCTGAGGTGGGAGAATGGAGGGACTGAGGATTTAGGATGGGACAGAGATATTCCTAACTGTATAGCGTTTTGTACTCTTAAGCTTTTTTTTTTTTAAAAAAGCAATGTGCATATAATATGTTTTCAGTTAAAATTTTTGGAGGGAGGGGGGTTCAGGATGGGGAACACGTGTATACCTGTGGCAGATTCATGTTGATGTATGGCAAAACCAATACAATATTGTAAAGTAATTAACCTCCAATTAAAATAAATAAATTTTATATTAAAAAAATAAAATAAAAAGTGTCTGGAAGAGAGAGGTTTGCTCAGTATGGGTGAAAAGAAGTTTAGGCTGTGTAATCTGTTCTAGTTGAAGACAGGCAGGCATCTTTCAGCCACTGGGTCATGCCCATCCTACATGCCCACCCCCACCTCTGTGCCCCTTCTCCCATCTGCGGTTGCCTGCACTTCCACTGGGGACAGATGCTCAACTGCCAACATGTCCTCTTCTCTTTCTGGCTTCCTCAGCTGCAGACTGCTGGGATTTTGAGGCATTTCAGCTCGGGTGTGCTACAGCATTTAGAGGATTGTATGAGTCTGAGTAAGCTACAGGAGTTGGTGATGGACAGGGAAGCCTGGCATGCTGCAGTCCATGGGGTCGCAAAGAGTCGGACACAACTGAGCGGCTGAACTGAACTGAGTAGTAACACCAATAATAGTTTACAATGATCGGGTGCTAACCAGCTACCAGGTACTGGGAACTTTTCATGGATCATTTTGTGTAATTTTTCAGAGAAGTCCTATGAGTTAGGTGCTATGATTATCTCTGTCTTCACAGAAGTAGTAACTGAGTTTCAGAAAGGCTTAGTCGCCTGCAGGTAGGATCAGGTGTGGCCTGGGCTTGAGCACCACAGTCCCTGTATTAAGCCCTTTCCTGCTGGAAATAGAGAGCAGTTTCTATTTTTCTGACTGAACCCTGGCTGATCTACAGTGAGTATGCAAGGGGAAGAGGAGACCTAAATGCTCAGAGGATTTGCTGGGTGCATCTGATGTAAGGACACATGCCCCCAGGGTGTATGCCAGGATGTATATGAAGGCATGTGTATGGCTTGCTCTCTGCATGTCCCCTTGTCCACCAGTCCCCGCTTTACCTGCACCCTCCTTACCTGACTATCCAAACCTCCTAATCATGGAACTTAACTGGTAACTGCCTACATGTTTGCTCCTTGCCGCAACTAGTGATTGTTCTAATCCTTAGTCCAGAACAGGTCCACCCGCTAGTTTATTACAGGGAAATGTCCACCCTTGTGATGCTTGTTAACCAAAGTGGCTGTGAGGGCTGTACCCCAGCAGCTGATTTCCCTGGTAACTTGAACCAGCCTGACTTCAATTCCACCTATAAATGGTAGCCTCCCTGACTTCAGGCGTGTAAGATCCCCTATCCAACAAACCGTTGATATTAACAGCTCTGTCTCTGTTTCCAGGCTGTCTCTTTGGCCTGCAGAGTGGGCCATAACGACTTTTAGGCCTGAGGAGTGCAGCCCCACAGCATCTATATGAGCATTTTATCAGTCACGGCCTCATCAGAAGACAGAAGCCACCCAGAAATTCTAACAGGGAAGGCAGAATATAAAGAATTATTAACTAGTGACAGGGAATTGGCTACTTAGGAGTAAAGACAACTCTAAATAATACAGGAATGAATTTGGGAGCGGTGCCTCTTAAAGGCTGAGATTCAGATCTCGATGGAGAGGATGTGGCTGGAGTCATTGAGCCTTGTTCACTGAGGTCAAGGTCAAGCTAGAAACTGACCATGGGGTGCCAAGTCTCACTTGGAAGGTGCCTAGAAGCTGGTGTTAAACTTTCCAGGAAGTCATTGGAGAACCTTAGCTAGGAAACCTGTTGGGACAAGCTTCTCCTAAGATGCCCCTGAGACTCTCTGGAGATGAGTACCATGCCCAGCACTGAGAGAGGAAGAATGTTCATCAGGCACTCTGTCTATCAGATCTAGTCCCTTAAATCTATTTCTCACTTTCACTGTATAATTGTAAGGGATTTGGTGTAGGGACTTCCCTAGTGGCTCAGATGGTAAAAGCGTCTGCCTACAATGTGGGAGACCCAGGTTCGATCCCTGGGTTGGGAAGATCCTGTGGTGGAGGAAATGGCAGCCTACTCCAGTATTCTTGCCTGGAAAATCCCATGTAAAGAGGATCATGGTAGGCTGCAGTCCATGGGGTCGCTAAGAGTTGGACACGACTGAGCGACTTCACTTAGTTCATGATCTGAGCCACAGTCAGCTCCTGGTCTTGTTTTTGCTGACTGTATAGAGCTTCTCCATCTTTGGCTGCAAATAATATAATCAATCTGATTTTGGTGTTGACCATCTGGTGATGTCCATGTGTAGAGTCTTCTCTTGTGTTGTTGTAAGAGGGTGTTTGCTATGACCAGTGCGTTCTCTTGGCAAAACTCTATTAACCTTTGCCCTGCTTCATTCTGTAATCCAAGGCCAAATTTGCCTGTTATTCCAGGTGTTTTTTGACTTCATATTTTTGCATTCCAGGCCCCTATAATGAAAAGGACATCTTTTTTGGGTGTTAGTTCTAAAAGGTCCTATAGGTCTTCATAGAATCGTTCAACTTCAGCTTCTTCAGTATTACTGGTTGGGGCATAAACTTGGATTACCATGATATTGAATGGTTTGCCTTGGAAACGAACAGAGATCATTCTGTCGTTTTTGAGATTGCATCCAAGTACTGCATTTTGGACTCTTTTGTTGACTATGTGCATTCCAGGCCCCTATAATGAAAAGGACATCTTTTTTGGGTGTTAGTTCTAAAAGGTCCTATAGGTCTTCATAGAATCGTTCAACTTCAGCTTCTTCAGTATTACTGGTTGGGGCATAAACTTGGATTACCATGATATTGAATGGTTTGCCTTGGAAACGAACAGAGATCATTCTGTCGTTTTTGAGATTGCATCCAAGTACTGCATTTTGGACTCTTTTGTTGACTATGATGGCTACTTCATTTCTTCTAAGGGATTCTTGGACACAGTAGTAAATATAATGGTCATCTGAGTTAAATTCACTCTTTCCAGTCCATTTTAGTTCGCTGATTCATAAAATGTCTATGTTCTTGCAGTCTCCTGTTTGACTACTACCAATTTGCCTTGATTCATGGACCTAACATGCCAGCGCCAACAGAAAATCGGATTTAAGATTTACTGAGCATGGCCCCGCCCATCAGAGCAAGACCTGGTTTCCCCCCTCAGTCAGTCTCTCCCATCAGGAAGCTTCTGTAAGCCTCTTATCCTTCTCCATCAGAGGGCAGACAGACTGAAAACCACAATCACAGAAAACTAGCCAATCTGATCACATGGACCACAGCCTTGTCTAACTCAAGGAAACTGAGCCATGCTGTGTAGGGTCACCCAAGACGGACAGGTCATGGTGGAGAGTTCTGACAAAATGTCCACTGGAGAAGGGAATGGCCAACCACTTCAGTATTCTTGCCTTGAGAACCCCATGAACAGTACGATGTCTCTTTAGCGCCCTCTGCTGACAAAGCTTAATATCAGGGGCTAGCAAGAGAGATGCTTACAGGGCTTTGCTTCAGGATCAGGAGCTGGACAATTAAGGGCGGATTTACAGTTGAGAGGTAATAAATTGATAACTGACATAGCATGTAGGTGCTAGGAATTTAGTTCGCTGTCAACACAGCTGCCTCAGTACCCCAGGGGAAGGTGCTGCCTTTTGAGAAGTTCACCCAAAGTGATACTTCACAAGCCACTTCCAGGTTCATAACCCTGTGCTGGATACCGAGGCTCACCATATGTACTTCTCACCTTTGTGGAGCATGTGATCTAATTGGAGAGGGACAATGCTTCTTGACATTCTCTAGGCACACTCAAGTTCACATGCCTTCCTGACTTTTTGCTGGCAGTTTTCTCAGCCTACAAAACCCTCTTTCCTTTATCTCTACCTATGAAAGTCCCTCCAGGCTTCAAGGCCTATCCCAGCTACTGCCACCTGTGAAACTGTATCCTTTGTGCATCTCTAGCTGCCTTGTGTTAAGTGACCTGGTGCTTGTCTCATTTTCCCTCTAGAGCAGGATGAGGGCAGGACATGCTGTCTCACAGCAGAGGCAATAAAGGGTCAGTGTTGCCGATGGCCCTGATCAGGCTGTAGCTCCCTTCTGGCTAGTGAGTAGGAGGTAGGTAGGCCAGAGGGTAGGCCAGAGGGTCAAGGAGCTACATTTTCTCCTTTTCATCCTTACACCCTCCAAGGAGAACCAGAGGCCTTACTTCTGACCACTTTCCTTGTTTGATCTCTCTACTGTGATATGAGTAAATTAGCAGCAAATGAATCCCCACAAAGTGGATATAAATTAAATGCCTGGGAAGTATGGTGATGGGTGTGGGAACCTTGCTATCTAAAAGAATTATATGTATCATTTCACAAAGCTGCTTCCCTCCCAATCTCTAATTTCTATAAATCCAATGGCCATTTACATACTAGGCTTACTGAAGCAAAGCCCACCAGGTGAAGCCTGAATACAGGTGCCCTGATGCTCTAACCAGGTGGAAGCTCCTGATGGGAGGCCTGCTCCAGTGAAGAGTTGGCATAAGGATGAAATTCTGGACTTGCATTGTTCAGAGCTGGAAACGGGGCGTGAAGACCCTCCAGCTTGGGCCTCAGGGCCTTTCAGCCCTGAGGCTGAAAATTCAACCAATTTCTGAATAACTCCTCTAGGGTGGCAGGAAGGGCCCAGTGGAGCACTGTGGAAAATGTTCTGACCCAGGGATTGAGGTCCTGGGGTCCTGGGTCCAGCTCTGCAATTTGCTAAGCCAAGACCCTGGCAAGTTATTGGAACCCTCCAGGAATGCAGTTTCTGCACATGAGCGCTGGGACTGTGAAACCTGCCCTGCTTCATATAGGCCTGTTTCCCTTGTCCCCACACTACCACAGGTGAGCTAGGAGCTAGATGGTACAGCTGCTATTACACTTGCCCTGAGCTGGTATTCTAGAATGTCCTGAATGAGGTATGGAACGTCTCCCCTATGGTAATGCTGAAGTAGCCCCCCAAAAGCCTTGAATGTTTCATCAGACACTCCTTCTTCATTTCATGTAACAACATAAACTTATTCCCGTAAAGAACGTTCCATCCTCCCCTCACAGCTGCAAGAGGAAGGCAACCTTAATTCAGTGAAGCACCGTTGGCAGACATTGCCCCCTTGTGGGCCAGCTTGTCCTTGCGGGGCCGCTTTCAGCCTAGGAGTTTTTCTGGAGGTTCTTGCCCCTGGTCATTTGCAGAATTCTCATGTCACCCCAGAAAAGCTAAATCCACAAGCCCCCTGGGAGGCAGTCCAGCTTGAAAGAACTCCTGATGGCAACCCGGATCTCCAGAACTGGCTGTAGAGTCTGTGTTCCAGCGGGGAGAGTAAGGTGGGCGGAACACGCCATGCTCAGGAATACTCATCAGTTGATTATAAACAGAACAATACTCATCAGTTGATTATAAACAGAACCATGGGAATGAGACCAGCAAAGGAAGGAGCCACTGAGGGGGTGGGTCTTTGTCCACAGGACCTCTAGCAGGAAGGAGTCGGGAGCCATCCAGTAGGAGGAGGCATAGGAGAACTGTTATAGCAGCGTCTGGCTTTGTCCTGGGCCCTGGGGTACAACCCCTAATCCTTGTGGGGGTGAAGGGCCACAGGGCTGCAGGCCCCAAAGTGGAATGACAGGCAGAAAATTAAGATACCAGGAGGGGTGAATGTGCAGTGAATCAACTTCTGGGCTTGGGAAATAAGGTGACGGGGCAGGACCAAAGCACTCAGGTCTTGGACCTGGGGTAGCAGGTGGCTGGGTTTCCAGAACTGGGGGCTAGGTTAGAGCAGGCCTGGACCTGAGTGCGACCTGTGCCTATTAACGCTATGTCATCTCACAGGGACTAGAGGCCTCTGGATAGACAGAAGTCTCCAGAGGGGAGTCAAACCTGTGGGAAAGGATTAGGGGCCTCTTGCTGTGAGTGAGGAGATGTAATCATTTCAGGCCAGTGTTCAGGTTTTTACAGGGTTGCAGGTAAGCCATGGGCTTGGCAAATTCTGAAGGAGCTTAGATTGTGTTTCTTCTCTGCTGGCCCCAGCAGGGCCCTAGCTCCCCTCTGACAGCTCAGGTCAGCTCCCCCCGGCCCCCGCACCCCCAGCTTGAATACCTGCCCTGAGCCTCAGGGTAACTTCCCAGCCCAGAAAACAAAGGTGCCACCTGTCACTTGAGAGGGGTCACATCTACTGACTCACGCCTTGTAGTGGTGGCTGACAGAGGCTCAGGAGCATCTCCCAGGCATATTTGCACTCGAACTAATGTCAAGGCCTCCACACGCCGATGGTGGAATTTTAGGTGCAGAAGCAGAATAATGGAAGAGATGGCTGGGAGTTTGGGGAAGGCCCCNACTCACGCCTTGTAGTGGTGGCTGACAGAGGCTCAGGAGCATCTCCCAGGCATATTTGCACTCGAACTAATGTCAAGGCCTCCACACGCCGATGGTGGAATTTTAGGTGCAGAAGCAGAATAATGGAAGAGATGGCTGGGAGTTTGGGGAAGGCCCCCGAAAATTCCGCGCTGTGCCACAAGATGACAAAAACCCCATCAGCTTAAAACCCAAGCATTCACAGTGGGAGGCTCCCTAAAAACCCACACGTGGGCCATGGCTATGGCATGTCTGCTGGTGAGCAGCCACTTGTATTGCTGGCAGGATCAAAAACGGTTCGCTCTGACAGGGACTGCCTAGTACCTGTGTCTCACCTGTGGTTTACAGGCATTTTTGATGTAATTTTTGCTTCTCACAGTGGGAGGCTCCCTAAAAACCCACACGTGGGCCATGGCTATGGCATGTCTGCTGGTGAGCAGCCACTTGTATTGCTGGCAGGATCAAAAACGGTTCGCTCTGACAGGGACTGCCTAGTACCTGTGTCTCACCTGTGGTTTACAGGCATTTTTGATGTAATTTTTGCTTCCAGGTGTCATCTTTGAGCAGCATTTCCTGGAAAGCCAAGACTAAGGGATGCATGTGAAGATCAAGTTCCCAGGACCAGATGGGACCTGGGAAGCACTGCAAACCTTCTCCCCCTCCCCTTCCAGAAACTCCCAGTTCACGTCAGCATAATAAAGGTCTAGCCATGAAGGAACCTGTTTAGCCTGCAAATTTATTTGCTCTAGACTCACTCTGCCTTGTGTGCTCCGTGTTTCCTGCTCTTAGAACTGCCTACAAAACTCAAGGGACCCCACATTAGGGATGCTGGCTCATTATTAGAGGGTGGGCTGACATGCGCTTTGACCTGCAGAAGCTGCCTGAAAGTCTCTGATTCCGGTGCACCTGAGTTCCTAGCAGTCCGATGGTGGAATTTTAGGTGCAGAAGCAGAATAATGGAAGAGATGGCTGGGAGTTTGGGGAAGGCCCCTGAAAATTTCGCGCTGTGCCACAAGATGACAAAAACCCCATCAGCTTAAAATCCAAGCATTCACAGCGGGAGGCTCCCTAAAAACTCACATGTGGGCCATGGCTACGGCATCTCTGCTGGTGAGCAGCCACTTGCATTGCTGGCAGGATCAAAAACAGTTCGCTCTGACAGGGACTGCCTAGTACCTGTGTCTCACCTGTGGTTTACAGGCGTTTTTGATGTAATTTTTGCTTTTCACAGCGGGAGGCTCCCTAAAAACTCACATGTGGGCCATGGCTACGGCATCTCTGCTGGTGAGCAGCCACTTGCATTGCTGGCAGGATCAAAAACAGTTCGCTCTGACAGGGACTGCCTAGTACCTGTGTCTCACCTGTGGTTTACAGGCGTTTTTGATGTAATTTTTGCTTTCAGGTGTCATCTTTGAGCAGCATTTCCTGGAAAGCCAAGACTAAGGGATGCATGTGAAGATCAAGTTCCCAGGACCAGATGGGACCTGGAAAGCGCTGCAAACCTTCTCCCCCTCCCCTTCCAGAAACTCCCAGTTCACGTCGGCATAATAAAGGTCTAGCCATGAAGGAACCTGCTTAGCCTGCAAATTTATTTGCTCTAGACTAACTCTGCCTTGTGTGCTCAGTGTTTCCTGCTCTTAGAACTGCCTACAAAACTCAAGGGACCCCACATTAGGGATGCTGGCTCATTATTNCGTCGGCATAATAAAGGTCTAGCCATGAAGGAACCTGTTTAGCCTGCAAATTTATTTGCTCTAGACTAACTCTGCCTTGTGTGCTCAGTGTTTCCTGCTCTTAGAACTGCCTACAAAACTCAAGGGACCCCACATTAGGGATGCTGGCTCATTATTAGAGGGTGGGCTGACATGTGCTTTGACCTGCGGAAGCTGCCTGAAAGTCTCTGATTCCGGTGCACCTGAGTTCCTAGCAGATTCCAGGGGTTTCCACAGCAGCGTCAAGCTACTTCCACTATCCATCTTGGCTACTACATTGGCTCATCCCCCAGGGGGACTGGAAGTAGGTTTGCCAGATTTAGCCACTAAAAATACAGGAGGACCAGCTAGGACTGATGGCAAAGCTCCAATACTTTGGCCACCTGATGCAAAGAGCCAACTCACTGGAAAATACCCTGATGCTGGGAAATACTGAGGGCAGGAGGAGAAAGCGGTGGCAGAGGATGAGATGGTTAGATAAAATCATTGACTCAGTGGACATGAGTTTGAGCAAACTCCAGGAGATAGTGGAGGACAGAGAAGACGGGTGTATTGCTGCAGTGCATGGGGTCACAAAGAGCTGGACACATCTTAGCGACTGAACGACAACAAAGCTAAACAAGTAATTGTGTTTTAGCATAAGTTTATCTTGTGAGGTGTGCCAGCCCTATCTGGAAGATGCCTGAGAGGTGTGGGTGCCTCTGGGAACAAGTGGACACAGAGCTCTGCAGAAGACCCAAAGTGGGTCCTCAGTATCATGCCCCGAGGCCTCCACAGCTAGTCCCTGACGGGCCTTGGGCTAGGGCTGCACAGGCATTGCCTCATTTAACTCCCCTCAGCAGAGACTGCTATCATCACTCCTGTTTATGCGTGAAGAAACTGCAGCTCAGAGAAGTTAAGTGGTTTGCCCATGTCACATAGCTGTGACGCAGCCAAGTTGAGATACAAACCCAGTTTCCTTTTACTCCAAAGTCTGGTGTTTTACTTCCTCTTGGCCACAGCATTTACTGTCTGTGCCACACCTGTGGGCTGAACCAGCGGCTCTGCAGCACCCCGCTCCCCCAAATCATCTTCAAAACGATCCCATAACCTCTCACCTCTCCACCTTCTCTAGACTCTCCAAGGTTCCCACCCAAGTTCAACACCCTCCAAGTTTGCCGGTGACCAGTTGCTAACAATGTTCCCATCTGCTAACAATGTTGCTGGCCACTATGCAAAGGGCAGGAAGAGGGAGGAGTGGCCTGTTAGACTCTATGAGACTAACTTGAGCCTTCCCTGCCCTCCCTTTTTGGCTGCTCAGTTCAGTTCAGTCGCTCATTCATGTCCGGCTCTTTGTCCTTGGGCTAGGGCTGCACAGGCATTGCCTCATTTAACTCCCCTCAGCAGAGACTGCTATCATCACTCCGTTTATGCGTGAAGAAACTGCAGCTCAGAGAAGTTAAGTGGTTTGCCCACGTCACATAGCTGTGACGCAGCCAAGTTGAGATCCAAACCCAGTTTCCTTTTACTCCAAAGTCTGGTGTTTTACTTCCTCTTGGGCACAGCACTTACTGTCTGTGCCACACCTGTGGGCTGAACCAGCGGCTCTGCAGCACCCCGCTCCCCCAAATCATCTTCAAAAAGATCCCATAACCTTTCACCTCTCCACCTTCCCTAGACTCTCCAAGGTTCCCACCCAAGTTCAACACCCTCCAAGTTTGCCAGTGACCAGTTGCTAACAATGTTCCCATCTGCTAACAATGTTGCTGGCCACTATGCAAAGGGGAGGAAGGGGGAGGTAGATCCCATAACCTTTCACCTCTCCACCTTCCCTAGACTCTCCAAGGTTCCCACCCAAGTTCAACACCCTCCAAGTTTGCCAGTGACCAGTTGCTAACAATGTTCCCATCTGCTAACAATGTTGCTGGCCACTATGCAAAGGGGAGGAAGGGGGAGGAGTGGCCTGTTAGACTCTATGAGACTAACTCGAGCCTTCCCTGCCCTCCCTTTTTGGCTGCTCAGTTCAGTTCAGTCGCTCATTCATGTCCGGCTCTTTGTAAGTTAATCTTATGGAGAAATTGTTGGTTCGTCCAAAGAGACTCCAGACTTTTTATTTTCTAAATTGAATTTTAAGGAGAAGTTTTAGGTTCCTATGAAAAGACTCCAGGCTTTCTTTTAAAACAGGGGCTGTGTGATTCATCTGCCCCCAGCACCTAGCATGGCCTCCGGCTCATAGCCGGGGTTCAAATGCATGCTTGTTTGGGGATAAGTGAGGCAAGACACACTGGGAATGATTTAAAAAAATAACAACGAGATGTATCTTTACACGAGTCTTTGATGTTGAAAATGAAGTCCGTGACAGTTTTCTGGGAATTCAAGGGTAGTTCTTTTTCATGAGCCCTCCTTGGTTGGTTTTCAAGTTTGCCCTGGAAGCCTCCGCTAGGAGGCTGAAGCATGAACAGAAGCATCTTCTGTGCAAATAGCCTTTCGCTGGCAGCAGTTCTACCTTCGTCCAGAAGATGGCGGGCGAGGCCAGCAAGCGAGCTTCGCAAGGCAGCCAGGCGCCAGGCCTGGGCAGGTGAACCTTTTTAAACAAAAGATGCGGGCACCTGAAGCCTATTTGCCAACCCCATAAATGTGCATGGGCGGCAAGAACCTCGGGATAGGTTCTCGAGCTGATCCCCGTGAAAAGGAGCCTTTTTGAAAGGGTGTTTCGGGGGGACATGGCAGCAAGCGGATAAAGGGCAGGTCCTCTAAAAGTCCCCTTTGAATGGGGAAAACGCTGTGGAAAGTGAACTTCCTGTAAAGCAGGCACAGCCCTCAAAGTCTCCGTGACACAGGACGACGTGCTTTTTTGCCTCTTTGCGTTGGAAGCGGTTCCCGGCTCCTGGCCACCTCCGCATCTGTTGGGTCACAGCTCCTCCTTCTCACAGGCCTGCACACTCTAAACAGGTAAGGGAAGAGCTTCTGACTTGAGCTAACTGGGACGTGGTGACAACTGGACGAAATGGCAAAATGGGGGATTTCCAGCACAATGGGAATTTGCCAAGTAGCTCTTGCAGGGCCGATGAGGCCTACCCACATCTCCTCCTAGCGTCCGCAGCGCTGTCGGAGGAAAGGCCCGCCGCCCCATGCGCCTGCCGGAGGGGCACAGGTGAGACCGTGGGAGCCGTCTCCATCTTGCTAGGCCAGATATTGAGGCTGCAGCCACCCCCGCCCCCCTTTTCCTTCTGACCTAAATCTTCCCTGAGGCTGAGCTGGGCTTCCGGCCAGGGTGTCAGCTGTGGACAAAAGCGCCCTGTTTGGAAGGCTTGGCTACTGTGTTTTCCTATAGAGCCCAACAAACTGTCTCCAACTCCCCCAAGGCAATGTGATAACGCAAAAAGATGCAAAAATGGCAGTGGCCTCCGGGCTGCCTTCCAGGAAACCAGAAACACTGCCCCCTCGTGTTTTTACCACAAGGCAATGGGCTTGTTTATAGGAAGAGGCCCCCTGCGCGGTCTCCGCCTCTGGCTGATCACGTGGTGGGTGCTGTGCTGGGTGCTTCCGCAAGCTGAGCTTGCCCTATTTTTTTCTGGCTGACTGGGGGAGCTGACCATTACTCACTGCTTCTCCCCCACCTTCCACAACCATGCTTCGTCCTCCCTTCCCCCCTACCTCCTCCTCCCAGCTCCTCTGCCTCTGGCTTTGCAGGGGTCTCAGCAGAGGGCCGGAGTGGGCCGGAGATCAGGCGAGTTGTGCTGCAACTATCCACTGCTGCGTGGACTTGGGGAGATGGTTCTTTCAGCTCTTCGTGTGCAGGCTCTGCTCCTGCTAAACGGCAGTAATGACATATGCTCTAACTTGCCAGTTGTTTGCAGGCTGTGTTAGTATGGCTGGTGCACAGGACAAATGGGGTGTGCAGTCAGAATGGTCACCGCTCTCTGCAGACCTGGAAGGTGGAAGGAGGAGGGAAGGTGGAAAGGATAAGAGGGACTTAGTTCACATTATGGGGGAGGGAGTGCCAGGTTGGGGAAGTGGTGGGAACAATGGCACAATGACAGGAATCCATGGACCATTTCCTAGGAACAGTGGGGACGTCATTCTGGCTTAATCAAAAGCTCTGTGAATGTGTGTGTGTGTATACACACCCGTGCAAGTGTGCCCATAACGGGGACGCGATTCTGGAAATTTGGTTGGCAGCCCAGTTATGGGGGGCCTTGAAGTCGCAGCTCATTACCTTGGGCAACATTGCAAGTTGATGAGCAAGGATCACATGCAAAGGAGTGTGAGGAAGAGAATGTGGCCATTTGTGTGAGAGAGGATTGGAGAGATCAGCTGGAGGAACCCATTCTGGAGGCCCCTGTAAGTTCCGGAGAAGGCAATGGCACCCACTCCAGTACTCTTGCCTGGAAAATCCCATGGACAGAGGAGCCTGGCGGGCTGCCATCTATGGGGNTGTGAGAGAGGATTGGAGAGATCAGCTGGAGGAACCCATTCTGGAGGCCCCTGTAAGTTCCGGAGAAGGCAATGGCACCCACTCCAGTACTCTTGCCTGGAAAATCCCATGGACAGAGGAGCCTGGTGGGCTGCAGTCCATGGGGTCACTAAGAGTCGGACACGACTGAGCGACTTCACTTTCACTTTTCACATTCATGCATTGGAGAAGGAAATGCAACCCACTCCAGTGTTCTTGCCTGGAGTATCCCAGGGATGGGGGAGCCTGGCGGGCTGCCATCTATGGGGTCGCACAGAGTTGGACACGACTGAAGTAACTTAGCAGCAGCAGCTGTAAGTTCCAGGCTGGAGAGGATGGTGTGAGAGACCAGGATGCACCCCAGGGGACATACATGAAAACCATTGTGTAGGAAGGGTCAGCAGGACTTGACTGAGGTTAGGCCTCTGAGACGGGAGGCTGCTGGGACTGTGGAAAAAACCAACAAGGCTAGAGAAGAAAGCCTGGTGAGGGGAGAACAGTTCAGCTTCAAAGGCACTCCATCCAAAGTGACTGATTTCGTTTGGCCAAATATAAGCCGTAACCGGTGAGAAGGAGCGTGAAAGCCCTCAACTGATGGGACTCCTCGAGCAGGCTCTCCCCACTCTTCTGGTCTCCTGGGCCTTTCAGAAAGTGCGTTCCACCCTGCGCCTACATCCTGACTTGGCCTCTAGCTACCAGCCAGCTGAAGAAATGGGAGGCAGATCTTGGCCTAAATGGAAAGATCCAGGCTGTACCTGGGCTTCGCTTCACTGGGGGCTGATGTTCCTCTTCCTGCTGAATCAGATTCAGCTGTTTTTGCTGGATAGGTTGACAGCTGAACCTCATCTGGCAGGCTCTGTTTTGGGAATAGAGACTAGGAGTTCTGCCTAAGAAGCAGGGAGAGAAACAAAGGTGGTAGATCTTTTTCTGGAAGGGCAAAAGGTAGCCAGAGGCATTTTATCCCTCAATTCAGAGTCATTCAGACAGCTGCTCCTATGATTCATGGGGATGTTTATTTGCCGCAGTTTTCTTGGAATCGCTAATCTCTAGTAAATGCTCAGCGCCCTGCAGGAGAACACTGCTAGCATTGTGAGGTGTGCGTTTTCATTCTAACGGAGTTGCAGATGCAGGCAGGACATTGATTAAATATAGAACTGGCAGGAGCAGATAGGTGTAAGTGCCCACAAAAAGGAGCTGGGATGGGGAGGGAGCACCCGGCTCTGTGGCTCACCAGCCCCTTCCTCCTTCCAGACTTCAGTTTTCTCACCTGTCAGGGTATTGGGTAAGTGAGGGTATTGGGCTGGGGGACCTCCAAGTTCCTTCTGTGCCCGGAGATTCTACAGTTTATTTTGTGTCATGGTCCCAGCCTGGACCTGGGTTCTGTGGGCAGTGGTGAAGAAAACATCCAGACTTTGGTGTTTGGAAAAGGCCCTCAGAATTGGCCCTCGTGGGCCTCTCGAAAGCTTTTGAATCCATCTTGGCCAGCTGAGCAGAATTCAGGACTCGTGTGGGCCAGTGTCAGTTTTCACGTTGTCTGCGGTTTGGCTCCTATCACAAACTGATTGTAAGAAGTAACTTTTATGAGAGATGAGCAAAGATTAATTTTCAGAAAATTTTAAAAGCAATTAAGCCCTTTTCTTCAAAGGGAATTTTATGTGGACCTGAGATAGGACAGATAAAACTCTGGCTATTCTGGGAGAGGGGCCCGAGAGTCCCCAGGCTCCTCTGTGAAACCTGCAGGCTCTGGAGCACAGTTTGAAAGTGACCAGCCTGGGGGTCAGACAGTCCAATGACAGCTATGCAGACAAGTGAGGCCCCTGATTCTATGTCCATGTCATGCCTTTGATTTTAGCAAAGATAACTTAAGGACCAGCACGTGAATGCCTCCTCTGTGTCTGCTGTGAGGTTTCTGGTGAAGACACTGCACACTGGTTCACGCGGTCCTCCACGGAATGCTCCCGTTTGAGAAATTTCCCTCCGCAGTTTGTATGGCAAAACCTTTCTTTTCCTAGGAACTAAAATGCCCTTTGGGTCTTTGTTTGCTCATTGGTCGGTTGTTTGTTTTCAAACACTGTCTCCCCTGAGAGGAACTTTTCCATAGTAAGATGTGTATCCCGTAACACGATGTGTGATTTCCTTGGTGCTATGTGGTAGATGCCGTGTGTTGCCGCTTGGTGTCCATGTCAAGCTTGTATGTGTCTTCCTGTGCCTGAGAGACTGTAAAATGAAAAACACCATTTCCCAGGTTCCCCTGCTCCTAGGAGTCTAGATTTACGTTTATTTCCATCACTAGATGGTCTAATGTAGTTATGTGGAGGCAGAAGTGAAGGGAGGTCATTTTCATGCTGCGCTGGCTCTTGCTGGTGACCCGGGTGATTCTGGGTGTGGGTGTTCCTGCAGTCATGACCTCATGTCCGGTCACTAGCTCCATGAGTGTTGGTGGGTGCCTCCCAGATTTTGAAACTGAAGTTATGGCAGTGTGCTCTTGATTTCAATGATTCTCTGTGTTGAGATTTCTCTGCCATCCTGATTATGGCAGAGGTGGCAGCTTCCCTGGTAGGCGGTTCCAATCACTATTTCTGATGGCCTAGCCTAGAGCTCTCTTCTCACACTTTTTCCACGATCCATTCTGTAAGCACTGAATCCCCTGTTACAACATGTTTCCTTAACAAGCAAGAGTGATTTCTGTTTCCTGTGCTTGAACCCTGTCTAATGTTCCATGGTTGTCAGGATGCTTAGAACCAAGTTTTGTTGCTTCCTGTTGAAGACTGAAGAGTCTTTGAACCTCAGTTTTCATATCTGAAGCTCCATGGTGGTAATAATCTTTTTATTTGTATTGTAATTGCTTCCATGTATCTCTCACCATTGACTCCTGCCTCCCTCCATGACTAAGAGCTGTTTGAGGTTTTACAGCTTACCTTTTATGACTTGACTCTTACAACTACCATGGGAGGTCAAAGGGAGGGTTTATTATAATCAATACAAGCCCACAAGGTAACTGGCATGGTGGAGCCAGTACATAATGTGGCTGAAGAATGAGTGGAATGCTCTGGGTTGCTTGGAGGTATTGGACAAGGCTTTGGGAGGACACGGCAGCTAAAATGTGAAGAACATGATGTCTAAAGAGAGAGAGGCAGGGTGAGGGAAAAGCATGTGCCCAGGCTTGGAAGCCTGCACAGGCGTGTATGTTCAGAGGAGGATGCAAGCGTGAGTTTACGACGGATTGAGTGGACAGTGGGAGGGCTGTGACACGATAGGGACTGGGACTCCTGCCTGTGGGAGTCTGTTTTCCCCTGTAGATGGCCAAGGGGCAGGAAGCAACCTGAATGATCACACTGATGCTGGAAAGGGCTGGAGGGGCGAGTTTAGAAGCAGAAAGAGTGAGCAGCCTCTGATGGCAGCTCAAGGAAGATTAGGGACTGGGACTCCTGCCTGTGGGAGTCTGTTTTCCCCTGTAGATGGCCAAGGGGCAGGAAGCAACCTGAATGATCACACTGATGCTGGAAAGGGCTGGAGGGGCGAGTTTAGAAGCAGAAAGAGTGAGCAGCCTCTGATGGCAGCTCAAGGAAGAGGTGACCAGAGATGGTGCTGGGGGTGGGAACAAGTGTATTGGATGTGGAGGGTGAGAGGGAGAGGGAGTGATCTAGGATGACTCCCGGGTGTCTGATTTGGTCACCTAGATGAGTGGTACTCACTGAGAAAGGGAGCTTGGGAAGAGGAGCAGGTTTGGAGTTCCTGAGTTTCAGATTATCTGGTAACCAGATGCCTTACATGGGTCTGAAGCTGGAGAGAGGTCTGTCTGGAGGGGTAGGTTTTAGAACACGTTCAAATGGTAGTTGAAACCTCGAGTAGATGAGCTTGTTTAGGGAGAATGTGAAGACTGGGGATAAAGGAAGATTGAGGACCATAACTGCTTAAAGAGAAACCTGGAAACAGGAGTAGAGAAAGATATAGAAGGAAAATTAAAGGAGAGAGAGGTTTGCGGGCATGAATGGGGGCACAGTGTTAGAATTACGGGGGTGTCTACACAGGTGGAACTCGGAATGTTTCCTTTGGATCAACTGGTGAACATGGTAATTCAGTTCTGTTTCAACAAATATATATTGAATACCTACTATACTATTCCTAGAATGTGGGATTTTTCAGCAAATAATTCCATTCTAGTGAGGGGAGACAGCTAATAAAGAATGAACAAGTATTTTTATAGCATGCTAGAAGGGTGTGTAAGTGCTGTAAATAAAAAAGTCAGACGTACTAAGAGGAAAACCAGGAATATTGGGTAGGGGTTGTGATTTTTAATCTGGTGGTTACACGTGAGCAAAGACTTGAAAGTGATGAGACCACGTGAATATCTGAGCAAAAACTTGTCAGGCAAAAAGCATAGCCAGTGACAGGGCCTCAGGGTGGAATCTGCCTGGAATAGCAAGGAAGCCAGCATGACTAGAGGTGAGTGAAGGAGAGAAAACAGTAGGAGATAACATCAAAGAGGTGAGGGGTGGAGTGGAGGCAACCCTCCTAGGGCTTGGCAGACCCTTGGAAGGACTTTGACTCTGGGTAGCAATGGAATGTTTTGAGGCAAGAAATGATACGGTATGCTGCTGCTAAGTCACTTCAGTCGTGTCCAACTCTGTGCGACCCCATAGACGGCAGCCCACCAGGCTCCCCCATCCCTGGGATTCTCCAGGCCAGAACACTGGAGTGGGTTGCCATTTCCTTCTCCAATGCATGAATGTGAAAAGTGAAAGTGAAGTCGCTCGGTAGTGTTTGACTCTTTGCGACCCCATGGACTGCAGCCTACCAGGCTCCTCCGTCCATGGAAGTTTCCAGGCAAGAGTACTGGAGTGGGCTGCCATTGTCTTCTCTGATGATATGGTATAACTTTATGCTATAAAAATATAGATTATTCTGGCTACTGCATTGAAGATCGATCATAGGTGGGGGTGGGGAGCTGCATGAATACCTGCTTTTGGAGTAATCCAGGCAAGAGGAGGTGATATCTTGAGTTAGGCTGGTGGAGATTGTCAGAAGTGTCAAATTATGGATCTGTTTTGTTTCCTGTTTGTTTTTTTCCCCCCTTTTTAGTCCCCTCAGACTCTAAACTTTTTGTTTTATGTTGGGATATATCCGATTTGGATCTGTTTTGAAGATACACACTACAGAATTCCTGGTAGACTGGGATGTAGGGTATAAGAGAAAGGAGAAGAGGAGTGTTCTGAGTTTCTTAGCTTGAGCAACCGGAAGGATGGCATTACCCTCAGCTGAGCTGGTGAGGATTGTGAATGAAGAAAGTTTGGGTTCAGATATGAGAAGTCTGGTTTTGGACATGTTGAGTTTGATCTGTCCACGAGGTACCTGAGTGTAGATATTGACGATATTTTTAGGGGCATGGGAGAGGTGGACTCCAGATTGTCCGTATTGAGGAGTGGATTGGAAGTGAGAAAGTGGAGACTGTGCTATAAGCTTGGAAGAAGGGTATACTGTATGACTTCATAGTGAAAGTAAGAGGGAAGGGATCGATTGGGAGAATTTTTTTTTCAAAGGAGAAGCATGAGCTTGTTTACAGGAAGAAAAAACAAGGAATTCATAGGCTGGCAGTACTGAAGGGAAATTGTTCTTAACGGAGCCAAGTCCTTGAGGAAGTCGATGATAATGGACGTATCTGAACATCCTGAATGTCTTGTTTTCTGAGGAAGGGCCATGTGAAAGGCAGACCTAGACAGTTTTCTAGGTAGTGGCAGGGGAGGGGCAAAAAGCTGAGAGATTTCAATTTATCTCTCTCTGAGATAAGAATTAGGGTCAACTAAAAGAGAAGGTCCTGCATATCTGAGGTTTTTGATATTTCTCCCGGCAGTCTTGATTCCAGCTTGTGCTTCTTTCAGACCAGCATTTCTCATGATGTACTTGCATATAAGTTAAATAAGCAGGGTGACAATATACAGCCTTGATGTACTCCTTTTCCTATTTGGAACCAGTCTGTTGTTCCATGTCCAGTTCTAACTGTTGCTTCCTGACCTGTATATAGGTTTCTCAAGAGGCAGGTCAGGTGGTCTGGTATTCCCATCTCTTTTAGAATTTTCCACAGTTTATTGTGATCCACACAGTCAAAGGCTTTGGCATAGTCAATAAAGCAGAAATAGATGTTTTTTTGGAACTCTCTTGCTTTTTCCATGATCCAGCGGATGTTGGCAGTTTGATCTCTGGTTCTTCTGCCTTTTCTAAAACCAGCTTGAACATCTGGAAGTTCACGGTTCACGTATTGCTGAAGCCTGACTTCTTTGCCAACAAAGGTCCTTCTAGTCAAGGCTATGGTTTTTCCAGTGGTCATGTATAGATGTGAGAGTTGGACTGTGAAGAAAGCTGAGTGCCGAAGAATTGATGCTTTTGNTTTTCTAAAACCAGCTTGAACATCTGGAAGTTCACGGTTCACGTATTGCTGAAGCCTGACTTCTTTGCCAACAAAGGTCCTTCTAGTCAAGGCTATGGTTTTTCCAGTGGTCATGTATAGATGTGAGAGTTGGACTGTGAAGAAAGCTGAGTGCCGAAGAATTGATGCTTTTGAACTGTGGTGTTGGAGAAAACTCTTGAGAGTCCCTGGGACTGTAAGGAGATCCAACCAGTCCATTCTGAAGGAGATCAGCCCTGGGATTTCTTTGGAGGGAATGATGCTGAAGCTGAAACTCCAGTCCTTTGGCCACCTCATGAGAAGAGTTGACTCATTGGAAAAGACTCTGATGCTGGGAGGGATTGGGGGCAGGAGGAGAAGGGGACGACAGAGGATGAGATGGCTGGATGGCATCACAGACTCGATGGACGTGAGTCTGAGTGAACTCCGGGAGTTGGTGATGGACAGGGAAGCCTGGCGTGCTGCAGTTTATGGGGTCACAAAGATTCGGACACGACTGAGCGACTGAACTGAACTGAAAAGAGAAGGGAACTGAGGATGGAAGCTGAGGGAAAACACAGAAGTTAGAAACCCTGAGGGGAGTGGAAGGAGTTGAGTGGCTGCAAGTGGTGAGGGTGCAGCTGATGCTGGAAATTTGTGGAGCACAGTTCTTCACTGCAGTGAGCTCTTCTCTAGCAGTCCTGAAAGCAGCCATGGTAAAGAAGGCAGAGAACAGTACTGTAAAGTAAAATAAAGTAAAAAAAATAAAAATAAAAAAAATAAAGAAGGCAGAGATTTAGGTTAACCCAGGTTTAGCAGTTTATGGGGTAGATGTGATAGAAAGACAAGCAGGTGATAGCGCTGGAGTGAGAGAACAATGGAAGTGAAACCAGGTAGATGGGGAAGGAAGTGAGGTCAGGAGCTGCTGACAGCAGCTGAGAGCCAGGTAGAGTGAGGAGCTCAGAGGTCAAGATGAGGTCAGAGAGTAGGTGTAGTGGGAGGACCCGAGTGAGAGCTAGAGAAATCAAAGATGTGAGAGTGGATTACTAAGGTTAAGACTGTAAGGATGAAGCGGTTTTGGGTGGTTGTAATATAGCAGGTGGGGCCAAGGGGATGGGCAGCCCAGTATGGAAAGGAGGTGAAGGTCCCTGGAGCTGTGAATGTGAAGGACCTGGAGACTGGGATGCTAGCTATTTGCGTGGATGCAAAATTGCCGAGATGATGCCAGGAATTACGGTGAAAAAGAAATCAGTGGGTCTGGATGATCAACAACTCAGTTCAGTTCAGTAGCTCAGTCATGTCCAACTCTTTGCGACCCGATGAATCGCAGCACGCCAGGCCTCCCTGTCCATCACCAGCTCCCAGAGTTCACTCAGACGCACGTCCATCGAGTCAGAGATGCCACCCAGCCATCTCATCCTCTGTCGTCCCCTTGTCCTCCTGCCCCCAATCCCTCCCAGCATCAGAGTCTTTTCCAGTGAGTCAACTCTTCTCACGAGGTGGCCAAAGTACTGGAGTTTCAGGTTTAGCATCATTCCTTCCAAAGAACACCCAGAACTGATCTCCTTTAGAATGGACTGGTTGGATCTCCTTGCAGTCCAAGGGACTCTCAAGAGTCTTCTCCAACACCACAGTTCCAAAGCATCAATTCTTCGGCACTCAGCTTTCTTCACAGTCCAACTCTCACATCCATACATGACCACTGGAAAAAACATAGCCTTGACTAGACGGACCTTTGTTGGCAAAGTAATGTCTCTGCTTTTGAATATGCTATGTAGGTTGGTCATAACTTTCCTTCCAAGGAGTAAGCGTCTTTTAATTTCATGGCTGCAATTACCATCTGCAGTGATTTTGGAGCCCCTCAAAATAAAGTCTGATGCTGTTTCCACTCTTTCCCCATCTATTTCCCATGAAGCGATGGGACCAGATGTCATGATCTTAGTTTTCTGAATGTTGAGCTTTAAGCTAACTTTTTCACTCTCCTCTTTTTAGTTCCTCTTCACTTTCTGCCATAAGGGTGGTGTCATCTGCATATCTGAGGTTATTGATATTTCTCCCAGCCATCTTGACTCCAGCTTTTGCTTCTTCCAGCCCAGCATTTCTCATGATGTACTCTGCAAATAAGCAGGGTGACAATATACAGCCTTGATGTACTCCTTTTCCTATTTGGAACCAGTCTGTTGTTCCATGTCCAGTTCTAACTGTTGCTTCCTGACCTGCATACAGATTTCTCAAGAGGCAGGTCAGGTGGTCTGGTACTCCCATCTCTTAAAGAATTTTCCACAGTTTATTGTGATCCACACAGTCTAAGTTGGGGAGAATTCAGGCAGCTCCTAGAGAATCATGATAATAGGCAGTTGGGGACAATGAAATGGTTGGCTTAGCCACAAAGAAGGGAGGAGATTTTTCCCAAAAGCTGAACAGGAATGGCCTGGTAAGTTCACGCCTCTTTCTGAGAGTCCCCTGTATATTTTTTGCACCTCTGTATAGCCTGTACTTCATTCGGCCGCCTCCTACTGCTGACCTTTTTCAGTCTTCTTCTTTTTCAATGGTGCTAGACCCTTGAGGGAAGGTATGATGTATTCTCATATTGGCCTGGTAAGTTCACGCCTCTTTCTGAGAGTCCCCTGTATATTTTTTGCACCTCTGTATAGCCTGTACTTCATTCGGCCGCCTCCTACTGCTGACCTTTTTCAGTCTTCTTCTTTTTCAATGGTGCTAGACCCTTGAGGGAAGGTATGATGTATTCTCATATTGGAGGTACTTAAATGTTCATTTAGAAATGGAAAATTGGCCAGATTGTGACTGGTGTTGTTCATGTTACCTGAAACAAATACAAAAATGCTTCATTTTCTGTCCATCAGTGTGTTTTCAACACAAAAACCCCATGCCTTAAACTCAAGGTCAGGATGGCTGGCCTCACGTGGAAGATACAAGAGATACGAGACTCCCATATGTGTCACCTCCTGGGACTTGTGTCTGGAAGTGTCTCTGAAACCCAAGTGTGCTCAGGCTCCTGGTGACCTGACAACTGATGGGGAAACATAAGGAACTGGGAAAGATGCCAAGCCCAGAAGTGACTGCTGGAAACTGAAAACCCTACCAGAGGATCAGTTGTACAATGAACAGCAAACTACTCAAAGGAAAATATTTAATTTAAGGTGGGGCTTTATTTTCCTTATATCAGAATAATACAGACTTTGGATCAAAGCCTCTGGGACTAATGACAAAAAAATTAAATTAATTGTAATTATATGCCACTCAGACTCCTGGGAAGCCATTCAGATATGCAAGTGTCCTGTGTGAAAGGTGGTGTTGGTTATTCCTGATTGAGAAAGGCAAGCTGAAGAGGAGGTGGGCTGAGTGGAGGTAATTTCATTTGATAAACTCAATTACCACTTCTCTGCGACCGTAATGGGTTCTGCTTAAACAATGGAAAAATGATTAGGTGTTTTACCCCTTTGATGGTCCAAGTGAATAAAAGAAATAACAAAGTTTCTAGAACCTGGCAACTTTAAGGCAAGACCAGATCCTAAATTGTGAAAGATACTACAGATGCATTAATAAGTATTGGACTGACCCATTTAGCTCCCTAGTGGTAGCACATGTTTGAATGCCGGGGGCAGAGGAGTTTGGTTGCCCCCTGAAGTCAGGTACCCATGCTTAATACTCTTTAGTATCCTTTTACCCTTGGCACAGACAATGGCCATAGTCGGTTTGGGGAATGCTCTGTTTTGCTGTTTTTCTGATGCAGTTGGATACCTAGTTTTCTCCTTAGAATGGTTGTAAAAGGCAGTTTTTTTCCCCACCATGATTCCATGTTCGCCCTTAGCGACTTAGGTTTTCATGTCCGCCAGGAAAAGCGAGTTGAGTGACTCCGTTCAAGGGGGCAATAAAATGATGCATAATAATTTCATTTGATTAAATTAGCAAACAAAACCATAACTTTTGCCAAAAACTAATTATGAGTTGAGTTGGATTTGCCATATTCTTTTCATATCACTATGCATGCTAATGGATGTTTGGCCTCAAGTTTTAGCCCTTGTCTTTGTCCTGACAACCTTTGGACCCACATGCCCAGCAGTTCCCTGACTGTCCCACAGACACTTAGATTCAATCCTTCTCTCCTCCTCTCTACCCTGTCTCCTGCTCCCCTCCCCAGTTCCCCTGCTCAGCTCCTTGCAGTAGCCTAGCCTGTTGGTTCTTTCTCAAGCGCAGCGTACCTCTCCCAACTTTGCTTTAATTCTGTCCTCTCTTCTCCAACTCCAGGAATACAGCCGTAACTCAGGTATTTGTTACCCATCACTTGGATGGGGACATCCGTTTCTCAGCTGGTGTCCCAGACTGTCTTCCTGCTGGCGCATCCTCTCTATTATTGCTGGAATACTCTTTGAAAACAAAATGCAAATAAAACTAAACCTAACGGGATCCTACTGCACTTGACGTGGTTCTGGAAGGCACAGTCGCTGTATTAAGAGGCTTGATTTGAACCCCAGCTGTACCACTTTCTGGCTGTGAACCTTAGTTGCCTCACTGGTAAAACTAGGACTAAAAATAATCCCTACTTCAGAGGGTTATGGTGACAGTTCAGTGAGCAGACCCGTTGAAGAGCAGCGCTTAATACAGAGTTAGTGTCCAATAAGGGTCAGTTGTCTTTGGCCTTATGAAAACCCTTCAGTGTCTGCCCCCAGCTTGCAGCAAGAGTTTTCACACTGTGCTTTAGCAGGGCTGGGGTTTGTGGTATCTGTGAGTTTTTTGTTATTCTGGAGGAAGGAGGAAGCATTAACACACAAAAGATTATTCAGGGTTTACTTTCATTTCAAAATTTACATTTACAGTTTAGACTGAAAACACCAGTTTTCCCCTGGGCTTTTCAGTTTAACCTGCAAATTTCATAATTAGTCTAGCAGATATTTAGAATCATGTTGAAGGGGGCCCATATAACATCCTCTAAAATATTCAGACTGCCTTGAAAATTCAAATTCTATTAAGTGCTGCAACTATCCAATTAATCAACACTATCTTCTAAGGTATTTTGTAATTTTTAAAATATGTTAAACATATAAAGTCATTTCTGATATTATTTTTTTAAAACATTTCTGATATTCTTTATAAACCTAATGCATCTTAGAATTTTCAACTTAAAATCATTAGTCTAAAAGTAATACACATTATAAATTAGAATCACAAGTCTAATTTGCTAGACACTGTAATATGTAAATCCTCTTAAACATTATATGGACTTGAATATATGGGCTTAAACATTATATGGACTTAGACTAACACATATTTTTTCTCAATTTAACATTTTAACTTTAGTATCAATTGATTTATTTATTTCTATACTTATTAAATTTGGGTTTTCCTGGTAGCTCAGCTGGTAAAGAATCCACCTGCAATGCAGGGTACCCCAGTTCGATTCCTAGGTTGGAAGTTTCCCTGGAGAAGGGATAGAATACCTACTCGTATTCCTGGGCTTGTATGTTACCTTAAAGAATCCAACTGCAATGCTGGAGACCCTGGTTCGATTCCTGGGTTGGGAAGTTCCCCTGGAGAAGGGATAGGCTACCCACTCCTATATTTTGGGGCTTCCCAGGGGGCTCAGATGGTAAAGAATCAACCTGCAATGTGGGAGACCTGGGTTCCATCCCTGGGATGGGAAGGTCCCCTGGAGGAGGGCATGGCAACCCACTCTAGTATTCTTGCCTGGAGAATTCCATGGACAGAGGAGCCTGGTGGGCTATAGTCCATGGGGTCACAGAGAATTGGGTGCAACTTTACTCCTTGGAAGGAAAGTTATGACCAACCTAGATAGTATATTGAAAAGCAGAGACATCACTTTGCCAACAAAGGTCCGTCTAGTCAAGGCTATGGTTTTTCCTATGGTCATGTATGGATGTGAGAGTTGGACTGTGAAGAAGGCTGAGCACTGAAAAATTGATGCTTTTGAACTGTGGTGTTGGAGAAGACTCTTGAGAGTGCCTTGGACTGCAAGGAGATCCAACCAGTCCATTCTAAAGGAGATCGGTCCTGGGGATTCTTTGGAAGGAATGATGCTAAACCTGAAACTCCAGTACTTTGGCCACCTCATGGGAAGAGTTGACTCATTGACAAAGACTGTGATGCTGGGAGGGATTGGGGGCAGGAGGAGAAGGGGACAACAGAGGATGAGATGGCTGGATGGCATCACCGACTTGATGGATGTGAGTTTAAGTGAACTCTGGGAGCTGGTGATGGACAGGGAGGCCTGGCGTGCTGCAATTCATAGGGTCTCAAAGAGTCGGACGCGACTGAGCGACTGAACTGACTGAAACACAGTGCATGTTTAATTTTATTATTAAAATTTTTTTGGCTATGCCACTCAGCATGTGGGATCTTAGTTCCCTGGCCAGGGTTTGAACCTGTGATGGGACCTGGGCACACATGGTGCTGCTGTGGTCATGGCAGCTGCTGGCCAGCTTTGGACCTTGAGAAATCCTGGTGACCAGAGCACCCTGGCAGCAAGGAGTCTGAGATGACCACGAAAGTCGATTCTTTCTTTCCCAGGCCATCTACTTGTGCACATTAGAACCATTTTCCACACTCAGATCAACCCAAGCCTTGAGATTCTGGGTCACCTGTATGGATCCAAATGTTACAAGGGGAATGATGTCACTGGATTCTCTCCCAGGCAGAGGATGTGTTTATTTTGGAAAGGGACAAACTTTCACCCACTTGAATTCCTTTGCCTCCAAAATTAGTGTTAGGGGATGACCACAAGCGTTCCATATTTCTTACCCTTTGTCTTGCCAAACAGATTGTAAATGCCCCCAGGGCCGCCTTTGACTTCTGTGTCCCTGGCAAAGCCGGCCTCCACAGGAGGTTCAGAGGACCTCTCAGAAACCCCTAGGACTGAGAGACTGTTCTAGATCTTTTCTGACTTGTGTGACCTAGGAAGGTAATTTAACCTCTTGTATGTTTCCCATTCCTAAATGGGGGTTACA
This sequence comes from Oreotragus oreotragus, assembly GCA_006410675.1. NCBI lineage: Eukaryota > Metazoa > Chordata > Mammalia > Artiodactyla > Bovidae > Oreotragus > Oreotragus oreotragus. Next base: position 765,837 of record SJYX01001112.1, on the reverse strand, counting down.
CACACTACCTGCTTTCTAAGAGTACTATTATTATAAGTTTGAAATGAGCTAGGATTTCAGTAAAACCATGCATTTATTTATTTTAAAAAATTATTGTTTTTTGGCTGTGTTGCACAGCTTGCAGGATCTTAATTCCCCAACTAGGGGCTGAACTCGTGCCCCATGCAGTGGATCAGAGTCTTAACCACAGGACTACCAGGGAAGTCCCTATACTTAATTTTTAATCTCCTAATGTTAGGACCCCTTGGAGGAGGGCATGGCAATTCACTCCAGTATTCTTTTGAATACAGAGGGGCCCGGTGGGCTGCAGTCCATGGGGTTGCAAAGAGTTGGACATGACTGAGTGACTAAGCACACACAGTGTTGGAAAGGCACTTATCCAACTGTATTATTTGCATTGTTGTATTATTTTAATTTGAGTGACTCAGGGCTTCTGACACAAGTTTCTCATCAATCAGAGAAAACCCTGGCCAGGCCACAGGGCTTGATTCTTGCCCGTGATCCTGGAACACAGTTGTGTTCCCTGACCTCCAACTGGGCACTGTAAGCCCATACCTCTACATCTAGTAGCAAGTTACACATTGCCTAATTTTTGTGACAGTTTATTACTTTGCCAAGGTTACAGCAAACTCTGCCACTCATTCTGTTAAAGTTTGCATTTTTAGACTTACTTGACATGTTTGAATGAATTTTGCTCCTGGCTCTTTATGCCCTTGCAAAATAATTGTATAACCTCTTTGAATTTTATCATCTGATTTATGAGCCAATAAACCTCCTTTTTACCCCGCATTTTTCACTCTGGCATGGCTTCCACTAGAGCAGAGAGTAAAATGACCCACAGTCCTGACTGTCACTTCTGCCCAATATGGAATAACAGGAACTAGATTGATCCTCCTGACTGAAATTCCTTAAAAAAACAAAGAAACAAACAAAAAACCCAGACAAAATGCACGAAACTATACCTCTTAAGACTTTGGATATCAGGCAACAAAGAACAGTAATCCTTGCAGGACTGATAAATGAGTAAATCCTATAATTTCCTCAGTTTACTGCCTGGGGAAAAATTTCAGGCTGTGGCTTAGGGAAGGGGAACCTAGGAACTGCCAGTCTTGAGTTCAGGGGATAGAACGGAAGTCTAGGGAGGCCAAGATGGCTAGACTTTTCGGAACAGTTACCAGAAAACTTCACACAGTTCCAGAGATCTATAGAGGGTCCCCCTCAAATATGCTGCTGAGTATTGATCAATGCATGCATGTGAGGAAACTCCCTGAGGCCCAAAAGAACCACCTGAAGGTTTAGAGGATCAGATAGTCACAGACATCACATGTAGTCGAGCATAGTGCTTAGTCCCGGTGGCCGACTAGAAACCCCGTAACTTACAGGGTATGCTGCTGCTGCTGCTGCTAAGTCACTTCAGTCGTGTCCGACTCTGTGTGACCCCATAGATGGCAGCCCACCAGGCTCCCCCGTCCCTGGGATTCTCCAGGCAAGAATACTGGAGTGGGTTGCCATTTCCTTCTCCAATGCATGAAAGAGAAAAGTGAAAGTGAAGTCGCTCAGTCTGTCCGACTGTTAGCGACCCNGACCCCATAGACGGCAGCCCACCAGGCTCCCCCGTCCCTGGGATTCTCCAGGCAAGAATACTGGAGTGGGTTGCCATTTCCTTCTCCAATGCATGAAAGAGAAAAGTGAAAGTGAAGTCGCTCAGTCTGTCCGACTGTTAGCGACCCCATGGACTGCAGCCCACCAGGCTACTCCATCCATTGGATTTTCCAGGCAAGAGTACTGGGGTGGGGTGCCATTGCCTTCCCCGAACTTACAGGGTATAGGTTAGAGTAACTGAGAAGGGTTTTCCCTTGGTAATGGGGAAAATGAACCCTAGACAAAATGCAGTTCTGGTTCATAAAGGAAAGGCCTGAATGAATGTTTCCAAGTAACTCCATCTTAGAACAAAGCTTGAAAATTTTTGTAAGAATACAAATATTCAGTACCAAGCAAGATAGCATTCACAATGCGTGGCATCCAGTCAAAATTTTCTAGGTGTGCAAAGGAAACAAATGAAAATACAGCACATAACTGGTAAGATCAATCAATTGAAACTGACAAAAAATGATACAGATGACAGACCTTGTGAAAAAAGTTAAAACATTTACTGTAACAATATCCAGTATGTCAAAAAGCTACATAAAAGGTAGAACATATTAAGTGGACACATGGAAAATATATCAGAAAAGACTTGGATTGAACTACTAGAGGTGAAAACTGTAATGTCTAAGGTGAAAAATACACTAGATGGAATTAATGGCAGGTTATAAATTGTAGACGAAAAAAATGAATGAACTTGAGACAATAATGGAAACTATTCAAAATGAAACGGAGGGCAAAAAGACTGGAAAGGAGAAAAGAAAGGACAGAATCAGTGAACTGTGGGACAACGTCAAGAGTCAGTTATACATGCGCTTAGTATAGTGCGAAAAACCATGAACAGTAAGTCAATGTACATGATAATCAAATTACTTACTACCTACAGCAAAGAGAAAACCAACTGAGCAACCAGGGTAAAAGGACAGGGGAACAAAGGCAAGAGTGATAACAGGATGTTCATTGGAAGCACTGTAAGTAAGATGACAGTGGAGCAATATCTGTACTGAAATTTAAAAAAGTTGCTGACATGGAATTCTTTACCCAGTGATCTATCCTTCACTGTGAAATATTTTATCAGACCTAAAAAAGCCTAAAAAAATTCATTACCAGCAGACCTGCATGATAAGAAATGTTAAAGGAAGTTCTTCAAGTAGAAGGAAGATTATATTAGACATTAATCCTGGATCAAGGTAAGAAATAAAGAGCACCAGAGATAGTCGTAACTATGTGGGTAAATGTACAGGCTTTTTTCTTACTATTTAAGTATCTTTAAAAGATAGAATTTTAAGGCAAAAATAATAATGTGTTTTATAACTTGTAGAATTAAAATGTACGACAGTGATAGCACAGAGGACTTTCACATTAAGAAAGCAGAATAAGAAGGGCAAGTAAAACCCAAAATGTAAGCAGAAAAGGGGAATTGTAGAGACCAAGGAAGAAATCAGTGAAAAAGTAAATATACTCAGACTCCATAAATGTAAAAATATCAAAAGCTGGTTCTGTGAGAAGATCAAGAGAAATGATAAACCCTTTGTCAGGCTTATCAGGAAAAATAGTACAGATGATTCCAATACTGGGAATGAGAGGTGATGTCACTTTGAAGAGTAATAAGGAAATATTATAAACAACTTTATGTCAGTAAATTGACAATTTAGATGAAATGGAAAAAATTCTTTGAAAGATACAAAGTATCTTCTTTTGACTCAAATGAGTAATTCAAGTATTAAACTGAATTTAAATGTGCTTTAACTATATTAGAATTCTGTTTTTAACCACATACTGATTTTCACTAGGCTGACTTTCCTGTTTTTTTCAAGCAAGCATGCATGCTTCTGTGTTTATGTGCCTGTGTGTGTGCCCATGAGAAATTTTGCACATGTTTTCTATAATTAAAATATTTTAAAAGTTTTATGAGAAGGAAGCTTCCTTTCCATGAATGCCAAGTGCTTGAGGGGAAAGGTCTGTCCTCCCCAAGGACTGAGTGTATGGAGATATAAAACTTGAAACCACTGGCGTTCCCTTCCTGTTTAGAGTGTTTGCAGGGATTAAGAGAGCGCTGTCACAGGCTCTCGGCTGTGGGAAGTCACAAGTGCTTGTGTTATAAGGGCTCCTGCAAGACACATGGGAGGGGCAGAGTCAGCACACTGAGTCAGCTGGGTGGCTGGGAGCGCCCATGTTTCCTGGGGCTCTGCTCCTGCCCCAAGAATGGGCTTTCAGGGCTGAGGCTCCAGTGTACGATGGGGTGCTTTCCCTGGAGTCCTGGACAACCTGAATTTAGGACATCTTAGACTGTCCCACTTTAATTAGTGCAGACTAAGTGTAGACCCTCCTCTCTAGAGGGTCACTGGCTGGAAGCTAGGTGACTGGGAAAGGCTCACCCCTATTGCCTGAGAAATGCATAAACAGAAAAAAACAAACAGGACCATTGGAGGAAGGGGACTGAGGGAGACTCAAAAAGGATGCTGGCAGTGAGAGAAGCAGGACTGGATACACTGGAGTGAGCTGGGTGCACAGAGTGGGCTTCAGGAGTTCACGGGTGTCCAGGAGCTGGGGAGAGAAGAGGAGGGGCCCGCGATGCCTTGGTGCTTTCCGACACCCGTGCTGCATATTATTCTGTTACTTAAACTTTTAACAGTCCTCTGTGGTTAGAGGATTTACTCAGATATTCATAGATGATTCTGGCAAAGGGGACTATGGCTGCCAGCCACATTCTAGAAGCTAAATACCTTGAAGGATTTTTATGACAAATGACTTGATTTGTGTGTTACAGATAAGCTTATGAGTGGCATTCCTATTGGATTAATTAAGGGCTACTTAGGTTGTTTGGGAATGCCTCTGTTTGGAGTCCCTGGGGAGCACACACAATGGGTCCCCAGCCTGTGCTGGATTCCCTGGGCCTGGGTTCCAGGCCCTGCCAGCAGGAGCTTTCTGTCCAGTGAAGGAAATAGGGCAAATGAGAGGAGGATCAAAGACAAGATTGACAGAGTATGACTCAAAGAGGCAGGGCCAACGTCGACTGGAGTTTGGGAAAGGACGGATCCTAAGCCAAGTGGAGGTAGGATGGATACCAGAGGGCAAACACTGGGCTCCATGGTCCATTTGGCCACCATACGATGACTTTCCCCTGTTCAGAAATGTTCAACAACTCCAATGAAATTAATGTGATTGATCAACCAAGTGAATAAGTTAGTGTCTAGGGGTTTAGGATTTAGGGGACGAGAAATGTCTATGTGGCTCCATCTGGAAGACCCCTTAGGATCACTGTATGGGGGGTGGGCATCAGGCCCAGTGAGGGGATGTGAGTGGTCCAGGGCCCCTGCACATGTATTTCTAGGCACTGTTTTCTCCAGGGAGATGGGTTGTGGGGGAGGTGGTGCATTGGCTTTGGTCTGCAGCGTTGAGGTTATCAGTAAAAGTTCTTCAGCTTTCCTCAAAGGTGGGAGAGATCTCTTCATCTGTCAGATTGTGGGGAATGTTAGGTGATAACTCAGGAACACTGTGGGGAGAGGGTCCTATTTTGAATTCTTTGGTTGTATGCTCTTCTGTAAGAATTGAGGGTACCAGAAGACAGGGATGGGGTCTAGAGAGCCTGAGTTTCCAGCACACGTTTCTTCATGGATTTCAAATAATTCTTTTTTCAGGCTGCATAACATTGCAATGCATGAACAGTTCAAACTTTAACAAGGTATTAATAGTGCCCTTGGATTGGAGAGCTGGGTTGTTACTGTTTATACACAGTATGGCCATGTCAAATTTAATGATTTCTTGAAGAGGTCTTAGGTGCAAATTAGAAAACAATTTAAGACAGGAAATCTGAGCCATGGACTCCGTAATTGGGCACAAAAACTGGAAGGCAGTGTAAGAATGTCTGCAGTCCACTGTCCTGTCTTCCAGGATGCTCTGGAGTTTGTTCTGAACCCCTGCCACTGCCCTGTGTGATGTCCACCCAGCTGCTGTGTACTTGCAGAGACTGCGTTTTATTCTTCTCTGTGTAGCACACGAAGAGTGGGCCCCTCTCTATAATAGCCTGATCAGAGAAACAGAAACTAGCAATGGTATTTTTCTACTTTGTAACAGGATAGTTGACTTTGCAAAATCTTGAACTACCCCTAAAGACTTCTGATTGGGAGAGATGAAAATTAGGGGAAACTTTGAAGCAAAAGCTTGGGAGTCCCTGCTCTCTTGATGGAAAAAGCAATAAGCACAGTCAAAGCACAAGATTCAACTGTGGTTTGAACTCAGGCAAGTTCACCAACTCCCCCCCCCCCCCCCCCCCCCCCCCCCCCCCCCCCCACCAAACCTTTGCAGAGACTGCGTTTTATTCTTCTCTGTGTAGCACACGAAGAGTGGGCCCCTCTCTATAATAGCCTGATCAGAGAAACAGAAACTAGCAATGATATTTTTCTACTTTGTAACAGGATAGTTGACTTTGCAAAATCTTGAACTACCCCTAAAGACTTCTGATTGGGAGAGATGAAAATTAAGCTTGGGAGTCCCTGCCCTCTCGATGGAAAAAGCAATAAGCCCAGTCAAAGCACAAGATTCAACTGTGGTTTGAACTCAGGCAAGTTCACCACCCCCCCATCACCTCCCCTCAGCTAGAAAGTAAGGCAAACAGCATTTGCAGAGCTTCAGTGTCAGTTCTAAGGTAGAACTGCAGAATGTCGGCCTTGATCCCTTGCCCTGCTGAGTGTATGAGGTCTCTTGGCAGATGGGCAAAGAGCCTCTGGGTCAAGAACATTTCCTGGGTCAGGGAAGTCACTGCCCCTGTGCGATGCCTTTGGATGATCTTACGGTGGGTGAGCCCTTCTTCCAGCGGCCATGTCATCTGTCTCCCTCGGAGTTTCCTGTGGGGGCTCATCACCTCCCCTCAGCTAGAAAGTAAGGCAAACAGCATTTGCAGAGCTTCAGTGTCAGTTCTAAGGTAGAACTGCAGAATGTCGGCCTTGATCCCTTGCCCTGCTGAGTGTATGAGGTCTCTTGGCAGATGGGCAAAGAGCCTCTGGGTCAAGAACATTTCCTGGGTCAGGGAAGTCACTGCCCCTGTGCGATGCCTTTGGATGATCTTACGGTGGGTGAGCCCTTCTTCCAGCGGCCATGTCATCTGTCTCCCTCGGAGTTTCCTGTGGGGGCTGTCAGTTCCGCTCTGTGGAGTGACACCAAGCAAACCCACCCTGTCTGTCCACCTTTCGGCTGCTTGTGGTCATTGCTGTGCTTCTCTTGTTCAGCCCAGGTGCCCTCAATTCCTGGTGGTTCATTAGACGAGGTGCCCAGACCCTTGCCATCCTATTCTGTGTCCCACTGGCAAAGGTCAGTCTGTCAATACCTAGAAAAAAGAGCGAGGCTCGTAATGGTGTTTTGGTGACTAGGGCTTGACGAGCAATCCTACTTAAAGCCTCAGTGGGGAGGGGAAACCTCCTCACCGTGACATTTTCTTCTCTGTGTGATGGTGAGATTAAAGCCTACGATTCCACCTCACTTTATTCACTGGCTGTCTAAATAATGTGGCTGGCTGCTTTCCCAGGTCATTAAGTGTTGTGAGGGGGAGAATGGATAAAGGAGCATCAGAAAAGAAGAGTTGGGCCTAACCTACCTCTGCCCAGACAGAAAACAGGGTCTCTTTCATTTGCAGTCCTAGAATGTGAGAGTTGCAAGATTCTTGGAGGTTACTTCCATCAAACAACTGATTGTCATATGACAAAACGAATGCCCAGAGAGCTTAAGTGACTTGCCCAAGATCACAGAGAGATTTAACAACAGGCCCTAACCTAGAGACCAAATCTCTAGGGTTCTTTCTATTAATTTCTGCTGCCTCTCCATCTCTCCTCTGATGTTTTCAGACTCAACCTCTGTACTTCCCCTCTCAGGCCACGAAACCTCTGTCACTCTGACCATTATTCTTACCTGAAAGCTTCATTTTGAAAACACCCGAGTCAGAAGATGCCTTGGCACTTTTTTTTTCTCATGAGAATATTTTGTGCTGTGGTTTGTGAAGGAAGCTGACTTTAGCAATCTAGGTGATGTGGCGGTTATCAAGAGAGAGCAGTGGCCGTTGAGATAATGTATGTGTCTAAATATGTCAGCAGGTACAAGAGCTGTCTTGTCCCATTGGGGCTACAGGAAGTGTGTTCACCCAAATATACAGGTCACAGGTAGGTCAGAGGGACAGCCCAGGCCCCAGGGGTCAGACCAGCCCCAGTGTGCTTTCATAGACATGTGACCTCTCTAGGGTGAGAGGAACAGTAATGCCCATCTCCAGAAAATTCCATAGTGTTCTTGTGGGCACTTGTAGAGAAAACTCCTTGAAACAAAAGTTCTGCAGAGTCAAGGGCCATCTTTAATTTTTAACCTCAGGCCTCTCACTGTCTCTAGGATGTGTCATGGACATTCCAGCTCATTCTTTTGTTTCTGTATGCTTTCCATTCATTCATGCACTCAATAATTAGTTTTGAGTTCCTGTTATGCCAGCAGCTCTCCCTACCTATCTGAATTCTTCTCTGATTCCATTAGGATTCAACTGGAATCACACATCCCTCAGGATGCCTTAATTGTCCATCCTAGCCCACTGCTCTTGGAACTGCCTACTCCCATCATCTGCTTTGTACACAATGCTCTCAGTGGATAGGCTCTGCCTTACCAGTTGGATAAACAGCTGGTTTAGCTATGTATTTAAACATTTGGTTAGCCATTTGCTGTCAATCAAATTTATGTGTATTTTCACATTTCATTCTTATAACATTAGGTTGGTATTATCATTCTCATCGCAAGAGAGAGAAAACTGAGGCCTCAGACAGATTAAGAAACTTTAACCAAGAAGGTTCTACTGTATAGCACAGGGAACTCTGTTCAGTGTTATGTGGCAGCCTGGATGGGAGGGGAGTTTGGGGGAGAATGGGTACATGTGTATGTATGGCTGAGTCCCTTTGCTCTCTACCTGGAACTATCACAACATTGGTAATCGGCTATATGCCAAAATAAAGCACAAAGTTTTTTAAGAAAGAAACTTACTTGCCACACGGCTGGTGGTAGCAGTGCAGAACTCAAAAAGTCTGGTTTGCCCATCTGACTAGGAATCTCCTGCTTTTTCTCTTTTACCACTTTATACTTAAATTTCCTTTTATGCTGTATTGAATTGTACACATTGTCAATGACATTCTCATTGATTTAATTGTTCTCAAGTTTTCTGTCCAGTTTGATAGTTACGGAAAGACATAGTCACTTGGAAGCCATCACAGATATATGGAAATTTTAGATTGTATTGTGGCCATTTTTGTTTCTAATGTTATTCTAATTCCTTGGGTTGAGCCTGGAAGAAGATGGAGAAAAAGATGAGATAGATTTTAATACACTACCCTTATAAAGCAACTTATTAGTATACTATCCAGCTATTGCATCATGCCTTACCCTCCAGAACAAGAAGTTTATTTCCAGGGTAAAGGAGGAGAGGGACAGCCCTACTGAGCTGGCCTAAACAGACAGATGACTTGACGTGGCATTTAGTGAAATTTCTAAGTGCCTTAGCATCAATATTAATGCAGTTCAAGTTTGCTATTTAAATTGGGAATTTGGTGGTGTTTGCTTGTTTTTAATGTGGCCTCTGGCAAGTCTCTACTCCAGCATGAGCTTATGAAATTAGTTCCACTCTAATCTAAAAAACGATAAAATGAACTTATTTACAAAACAAACAGGCTCATAGATTTCAAAAACAAATTTATGGTTTTCAAAGGGGAAAGTTGAGGGGGCGGAATTAGGAGTTTGGGATTAACATATACATACTACTATATATAAAGATGGAGAAGCTCTATACAGTCAGCAAAAACAAGACCAGGAGCTGACTGTGGCTCAGATCATGAACTCCTTATTGCCAAATTCAGATTTAAATTGAAAATAGGGAAAACCACTAGACCATTCAGGTATGACCTAAATCAAATCCCTTATGATTATACAGTGGAAGTGAGAAGTAGATTTAAGGGACTAGATCTGATAGAGTGCCTGATGAACTATGGATGGACGTTCATGACATTGTACAGAAAACGGGGGTCAAGACCATCCCTGTGGAAAAGAAATGCAAAAAAGCAAAATGGCTGTCTGAGGAGGCCTTACAAATAGCTGTGAAAAGAAGAGAAGCGAAAAGCAAAGGAGAAAAGGAAAGATACTCCCATTTGAATGCAGAGTTCCAAAGAATAGCAAGGAGAGATAAGAAAGCCTT